>JAVIAB010000051.1:87442579-87770079 GCA_032433765.1 Megaustenia siamemsis
ACAATAACACTACATAAATAACTCAAAATGGGCATGCAGAGAAGAGGTCAATAATAAAACTCAGATAATTAAAGACATATCATCAGCCAAAATTATAAGAAGAAAAAGGAGGCGTAAATGTCAGGATAAATTTGATAACTCAGTTGAACAAAATAGAAAGAAAGTGAAACATTTTCAATGAAAATGATATGATAGGGCACACCAGCTCTTAGGGGATTGAAAGTACGAGATTGATTAAATGGAGCAGAACCAGTCATGCTGAAAACCCGAGAAAAATGAGTGTCTTTTGAGAATACAGGGAGAATACAGTCTGTGGAGACTCAATGGATGTTATCGGTCGCATTTTATCAAATGCAGAGCAGATGGGTAACTAATTCGCTTGGAACGTAGTCATATATAAATGTAAGATTATGATTGCATGATTTAATTACACGAAACACAAATCCTAATTTATAAGTATTTTGAGATTTTAAAAAAGCACACGAAACTCAGATTGTTCACCCTTTGCGCGATATCCCTGCTTACATGTGAATGTGAGGGCTAGAAATTCACTCAGCTCTAAGAAGAGACTAAATGCCTTTGAAAATAAATGCTTCCGAAAATTCTTAAAAGTAAAATGGAAATACACTACACCAAATAAAGTCACAAGAGAAGACACCACACAAGAGAAGACATTCCACATGAGAGAAGACACCACACTAGAGAAGACATCACATAAGAGAAGACACCACACAAGAGAAGACATCACATAAGAGAAGACACCACACAAGAGAAGACATCACATAAGAGAAGACACCACACAAGAGAAGACATTCCACATGAGAGAAGACACCACACAAGAGAAGACATCACATAAGAGAAGACACCACACAAGAGAAGACATCACATACGAGAAGACACCACACAAGAGAAGACATCACATAAGAGAAGACACCACACAAGAGAAGACATTCCACATGAGAGAAGACACCACACAAGAGAAGACATCACATAAGAGAAGACACCACACAAGAGAAGACATTACATAAGAGAAGACACCACACAAGAGAAGACATCACATAAGAGAAGACACCACACAAGAGAAGACATCACATAAGAGAAGACACCACACAAGAGAAGACATCACATAAGAGAAGACACCACACAAGAGAAGACACCACATAAGAGAAGACACCACACAAGAGAAGACATCACATAAGAGAAGACACCACACAAGAGAAGACATCACATAAGAGAAGACACCACACAAGAGAAGACATCACATAAGAGAAGACACCACACAAGAGAAGACACCACATAAGAGAAGACACCACACAAGAGAAGACATCACATAAGAGAAGACACCACACAAGAGAAGACACCACACAAGAGAATACATCACATAAGAGAAGACATCACACAAGAGAAGACATCACATAAGAGAAGACACCACACAAGAGAAGACATCACATAAGAGAAGACACCACACAAGAGAAGACATCACATAAGAGAAGACACCACACAAGAGAAGACATCACATAAGAGAAGACACCACACAAGAGAAGACATCACATAAGAGAAGGCACCACACAAGAGAAGACATCAAATTAGAGAAGACACCACACAAGAGAAGACATCACATAAGAGAAGACTCCACACAAGAGAAGACATCACATAAGAGAAGACACCACACAAGAGAAGACATCACATAAGAGAAGACACCACACAAGAGAAGACACCACAC
The DNA here is from genome assembly GCA_032433765.1 of Megaustenia siamemsis. Taxonomy (NCBI): domain Eukaryota; kingdom Metazoa; phylum Mollusca; class Gastropoda; order Stylommatophora; family Ariophantidae; genus Megaustenia; species Megaustenia siamemsis. Next base: position 87,444,303 of record JAVIAB010000051.1, read on the forward strand.
AAGAGAAGATATCACACAAGAGAAGACATCACATAAGATAAGACACCACACAAGAGAAGACACCACACAATAGAAGACATCACATAAGAGAAGACACCACACAAGAGAAGACACCACACAAGAGAAGACATCACATAAGAGAAGACACAACACAAGAGAAGACATCACATAAGAGAAGACACCAAACAAAAGAAGACACCACACAAGAGAAGACATCACACAAGAGAAGACACCACACAAGAGAAGACATCACATAAGAGAAGACACCACACAAGAGAAGACATCACATAAGAGAAGACACCAAATAAGAGAAGACACCACACAAGAGAAGACATCACACAAGAGAAGACATCACATAAGAGAAGACACCACACAAGAGAAGACACCACACAAGAGAAGACATCACATAAGAGAAGACACCACACAAGAGAAGACATCACATAAGAGAAGACACCACACAAGAGAAGACACCACACAAGAATGTGCAATAAGCTCGAAACGGAGATTGTACATTGGTCATGTGCTCAGAATAAACGAAAAAAATACTCCCGCGTCAGGCCTTAATGTTGACACCGTGTGGCAAAAAAAAAAAAAAAGAATGGGGAAAACCAAAATAAACTCTAGGAAGATAAATTAATAGGCAGAGCTCAACTGTGGGCTTATACCAGACCTAGCAGTGATCATCTGACATAAGGAAATATGATTTCTGCCTTATGTGCCGTTTTCGGCCAAGAAATAGCTACTGCTAATGACATGATTGGCAAACGAACCTTCCTGACGATGTGACGTATTGTTGTTTAGAGGATAAATGCAGGTAAGAAAAAGGTAGACAAAATAAGTGAATACAATATGTGCGCCAACGTGTGTAAAGTCAGTGATCTGAATCTGACATTTAAGCTTCAAAAGACTATGTTGTTCTCACTAGAAAATAACCGATTAACTAAATAATATAAAGTCGCGCCTAAAAAATTGAAGTTAGTGAGAACTTGAATCAGCTCATCATTTTTTATAGAGATTGCCATAGTAAATCTTGACGGTTTTGTTGAAGTATGATAGCAAGTCCCAGTAGCGGTACTTGAATACCACCCTCGCATTTCCAATGTCGCCAGACAATGCCCGCAGTGTAATTCCCCAGTTCTTGACGAGCTTCTTAATCTCTTTAAGGGAGATATGCCAGCTGTCCTTACCTTTCTTATTAGACTTATCTAGCGATAACAGCACAACCTCACAAATAAAAATCTAAAATAACCATCTCTCGAAAATCTATTATATAATTAATAACAGAGAAGCAAAGTAAAGGTGGACTACTTTAGCAGTGCATCATTATCATATGCTATACCAGTTGGCGTAGGCGATCATGTACTTCCACAATCTTCGATTCACAGTGTATCGTATCAATTCTGTCGCTCACTGTTTTCCATGCCATGACACAGCTATCTAGTATTTTCTCTCTTTGTCGTCCGCGATCTCTCTTTTCCTGTATGTATGGAATGACATACATTTTTAATTACGAGATTTATGAGCTGGCATCTGTTGTCTCTTAGTTATTGAGTTATTGCTCTGTTACACCTTGTGAGTTGTTTGCAGGTCATCATCGCTGAACTCCGAACATGTCCATAGGTGCTCAGATCCCCTCCTCAGCAAGTCCCGCAGTGTCCAGCGACTGACGACTCCAGTTCTGTGTTGGTTGATAAGTCTTCTTACACGCCCTCTAAGTTTTTCGTTTCTGGCTGTGCCCATCTTAACTCTCATCTATTTCATCCGAAGGAGTGACGTGAATTTGTGGTTATCAAAGACCTGTGCTCTTCCCACATCGTGGAGGGCACTAATGATGTCCGCCCGATCCATTAGTTGACCGTCCTCAACGACAGCGCAGCTAGCCAACCTGTCCGCTTTTTCATTTCCCCGTACTCCCGCATGTCCAGGGACAAAGACAAAGGTGACCTTACGTATTTTTTACTTTTGCAATGACTCTAATCATTGCATGCGTACAGAGCCCGCCTCCACTTTTTTATCATGCTCATCGAATCACTCAGTATTTAGGCATGGGTGTAGACTGTGTAGTCCACAACCAAATGAAAGAAAAGCTACATGAACGAAAAATATATTCTACGTAAATGAGAATACAAACTACTATTAATAAAAGAAAGACAATGAAATGTAACATCTCGTGCCACAACCAGGATGACAAAGAAGTAGAAATTGAAAGAGTACCAATCGAAGAAGTAGATCATTTCATGTATATTAGTACAAGTGAGAAGGAGCACAAAAAGATATTAGTTAAGAAGACAATTAATAAAACAAAAAGCAGCCTTAATTAATTCAATTTAATAAATTATGTGCAACAGAGAACATGAAAATACACACCAAAATAAGGATAAGCCTTTTTAATACAAATAAGGACAAAAGTCCTCTTATTAAGCTCGGAGACATGGATATTGAATAATACAACTAAAATAAAAATTACAAACATTGGTAAACTGGTTAAGGAAGATTCTAAACACCAGATGGCATTACATGATCAAAGATTATGGGAAAGAATAAAACAGGGGTCAGTCAAGCAACAGATTATGAAAATTAGTTGGAGATGGATTGGGCACATATTAAGAAAACCTGATGCTAATATAGCAAGACAGGAACTGCCATAGAACCACCAGGGAGAGAGAAAGCTTAGAGACATCAGCTTAGACTAGAGAGAAGTAGAGAAAGTGTCCAAGTATACGGATATATGGATATACCTTGTCAATGGTCTATATTCCAATAAGGGGTATAAAGAGCTTTGAATGATTAAACTGATAGCAATAAATGTGTGTTCAATGTAAGAGCCTCTATGAAAGCAGTCGCACTACAGTAAGATCTTCAGCAGGCTACTCTAAACATTTCACTATTAACTCCGGAGTAAGAAAAGGCTGCGTGCTTCCCCCCTTACCATTCATCACATATATGGACAATATATGCAAATTAGCATGCCCAATCAAAGGAAATATACCAACACGGATGATAACAAGCGATAACACAAAAGTGAACGAAATATACGTACCAGAAAACAACAGAAGAGAGGAATAAATAAATGAATACTATTTGCAGACGACCAAGTTCAGATACATGAAACAACTGAGGACCTACAAGAACATATCAACAGGCTAAACAAACACTTGTAAACAATACAACATGAAGATCAAAATAAGCAAAACCGAAGTAATGGCAATAGCGAGAAAGAAAGAAAACTAAACATCATAATAGATAATACAACTTTGAAGCAAGTTGACAATTTAAATATCTGGGTAGCACGTTAACACAAGACAATAACCAAGAGACCGAGATAGATATAAGGTGTAACAAAGCATGCCAAGTTATAGGCCAAGTATCAACACTATTGAAAAACAAAGCAATAACTACGGAAGCAAAAAGGTCAATATACAAATCAATTTTTCTACCAACTCTGTGCTATCAGTGCCAGAATTGGACGCTGGACTCTAGAACAATAAGAAAGATAACGATCACCGAAATGAAATGTGTCAGAAGAATGACAGGAAACAGCTTAAGGTACAGAGTAAGAAACACTGACCTGAGGAAGAAACTCGAAATTGAACCAGCCATCGAATACATAAAGAAACAACAGATAAATTGGTTCGGCCACATAACAAGACAAAAAGAACTAACAATGAATCAAAGAGCCATAAACAAACGCTACAAAAACGCCAGATTAAGAGGAAGACCGAGAAAGAGATGGATAAAGGGAATACTAGAGTCACTAGGAGGAATAACATCAGAAGAGGCCAACAGAAGAGCAAAGAATTGTAGATTGTTTCTCCCCTCGATGCCAACGGCAGCAGAGGAAGGATAGAAGAAGTAGAAGTGCAGTTGTCACATAGTGTACATTGCACCCACAGTTAAAACGATTCTTGTCTATGGAAAATACTTTGTAGGGAATATTAAGAGAGCTCAAGGCTAGTACAGATATAAGTGAAATAGCAATACATCAAACACCTTCATCTTTAATTAGGGAGAGAAAGTGGCCGTGTATGGACCACCGGCCAGTTGATATCACACAAACAGGATAGTGGTTTTACTAAACATTTCATCATCATGATCATCGAGTGCATTCTTACCATGGAGCGCCATTCTGCTCTCTCTTGCTTTGAAGGTGCAGGTTGTCATATGCTGATTTGTCCATCTTTTGATATTACTCGTCCATGTTACTCTTGGTCTGCCTCTGCCTCTTTTACCTTGTATTTTTCCCTCCAGGATTACTTTTAGTAGGCTGTTGTGTCTTTTAACATGGCCCAAAAATCAAATTTGTCTTGTTTGAATTGTGCTTAGTAGTTTTCTTTTCATTTTTAGTTGTTTTAAGACTTCATCGATTGTTTTCTTTTCCTTCCATCCAATTCTACCTATTTTTCTATATATCCACATTTCAAAGGCTTCAATTCTCTGTTCTGTTTTCTTGTCTAATGTCCATGTTTCTGCACCATATTGGAATATTGAGAAGATGTAACATTTTGCTATTCTTAGTTTTAGCCCTGGTGTTATTTGTTTTGATGTTACAGTATGTTCTTCATGACATTAAAATTACTTTTTGCCATTCCTATTCTTTTGTTTATTTCAGTTGTACATTTTCTATCACTGGTTATAGTATGTCCAAGATAGTTGTAGTTCTGAAATGTCTCCAGATCTATTCCTTCTATTTTGATATCCATTTGTGGGTTTTGAGCATCTTCTTTGTTTATGATCATAGTTTTAGTCTTTTTGATATTCATATCTAGTCCATAATTTTTGCTTGTCATGTTTATTTCATTAAGTAATTGTTGTAGATCTTTAGGATTTTCTGCTAGTAGTACAGTATCGTCAGCATATCTTAGGTTATTGATTATATTTCCATTAATTTTTAGGCCTGGCATCTCTCATCATCATGTGCCATACCGGTTGGCGTAGGTGATCATGTCCCTCCACAATCTTCTATCTACAGTGCATCGTATCAGTTCTGTTGTTGACTGTTTTCCATGCCATGACACCAAGCTATCCAGTATTTTCTCTCTTTGTCGCCCGCGATCTCTCTTTCCTTTTATTTTGCCAGTTGTAACCAAGCATTCCAACTTTCCTCTTCTCATGATGTGCCCGAAAAATGTTGATTGCTTCTTTCTGATGTTTTTTAAGAGCTCCCATTTTGTGTTGGCCTCTTTGAGAACTTCCTCATTGGTCTTTTTAGCTGTCCAGGGAACTTTCAACATTCTTCTGAGAAATCCCATCTCTGTGGCCTCTAATCGTCTTTTCATTTGTTTGTCTACGTCCATGATTCGATTCCATAGGTCAGAATTGGTTCTATATAGCACTTCTTTCTCATTTTTATTGACATAGATTTGTTGCATAAGATATTTTTAACCTTCTGAAATGCTATTTTGGCCTGAGCTATTCTGCTTTTTATTTCTGTGGTACATCTCCCATCTCATGTTATTATTGTGCCCAAGTATTTGAAACGTTGCACTTGTTTCAGATTTGTCTTGTTTATTTTTATGCTGCATGATGGTGGTGATTGTTTCTTCGATATAACCATTACTTCTGTTTTCTTACTATTCAGACTGAGACCTTTCTTGTTGCTTTCTTTTACTACTATGTCTATAATTTCTTGTATTATTCTCTGTCTCTGCTATTAAGACTGTGTCATCAGCATATCGCAAATTATTTATGTTGTGACCGTTGACTTCAATTCCTTTTTAGTCTACTATTGATCTCATAATATATTCGTTGTAAAGTGAAAATAAATCCGGTGACAGAACACAGCCTTGTCTGACTCCTTGCTTTATATATTGGAATTGTCCTGTTTGGTTGTTAATTCGTATAGCTGCTGTCTGTTGCCAGTACATGTTTTTTTATGATTCGCTGATCCTTGCCATCAATGTTTAATTTATCCAGCATATTGATTATTTCCACATGCTTTACTTTGTCAAATGCTTTCGTGCAGTCTATAAAGCACATATATAGATCTTTCTTTACCTATATAGATCTTTCTATCAATGTTCTTAAGATGTATATTGCATTATTTGTGCCCTTTCCTTCCACAAATCCACATTGTTCCTCACTTATTTCTAGTTTTATTTTGTTCCTTACACGTCTCATGATTATTCTTAGTAATATTTTAGTCATATGGCTCATGAGACTATAAGTGCGATGGTCTTCACAATCAGTGGCTCCTGGCGTCTTCGGTATGGCTACAAAGATAGATTTTAGTAGATCTTCGGGTATGTGTCCAGAGTTATATATGTCATTGAGTAATTTTGTTATGACTTGTACTCCCAGCTCTCCTAATGCATTTATCTCTTCGATTGTTATATTGTCAGGACCTGGAGCTTTGCCTATTTTCATGTGTTGAATTGCGTCCTCCACTTCACTCTGCATAATTGGTGGTCCTGTGTCTTCATTTGAATTATTTAATTCTGGTCTTTCATTCACACATCCTGAAACTTTGACTTCTTTTCTTCCTGTTAATTCATTTAACTGATTGTGCATAACTTTTGAGTATTTCTTTTGTTGTTTTTCCATTTCTTCACATTTCTGTTTTAACCATCCTTCCTTTGCTTCACTGCACTTGTTTTTGGATCTCTTTGTGCAATATTTTGTATGTTGTTCTTCTTTCTTATGTTTTCTTCTTTCGTCCATTAGTTTTAATATTTCTTCTGTCATCCATTTCTTTTTGTTGATTCTTTTAGTCACTGGTATTACTTCTTTTGATGTTTGTTGAATCGATTGTTTGAGCATTTCCCACTGCTCCTGGATGTCCTGTATTTTCTCAATAGCATTATATATATGTTGTACTATCGTGCTGTACTTATCACTCATCTGTTTATCTACTCTTAGCATATTTAGTTCTAATTTTATATTTCTTGGTGATTTCTGTGCCTTCCGCAGTTTTATTATAATCTTTCCAACTACTGGTACATGGTCACTATTACAATCTGCCCCTGGCCTTGTTTTAACAGATGTTAGCCCATTCCTGAATCTTCTATGTACCAGTATAAAATCAATTTGATTGTGTACTTTTTTGTCTGGGCTTTGCCATGTCCATAGTCGCCTAGCGTGTTGTTTGAACCAGGTGTTACCTATATCCATTCATGTGTCTTTGCCCAATCTATCAATCTATCCCCTCTGTCATTCGTCTCTCCAAGGCCATGCCCCCCCCCCCCCCCAGTCACATTTTGCACTTTAGTTGTTCCTATCTTTGCTTTGAAATCCCATAATATAATAGTTATTTCTAAGGGTTTACACTGTTCCATGGTCGCCTCTAGTTCCTCGTAAAAAAGTGTCAATGTCTTCTTCTTCGCTATTACTTGTTGGTGCATAAACTTGAATTATGTTGATATCCATTGGCATCTCTACAATGTTTATAAAAGTGTGCTCAGTGTATAGATTGAACAAGCTTGGTGATAGGATGCATCCCTGTCTTACTCCTCTTTTTATATCAATGGGTGTAGAGTTCTCTTTGTTATATTTTATTATTACTGTTTGCTCCCAGTATAGATTACACATTAGTCGTATGTCCATGTCATCTAGATGTATCTCTTTTAGGCATTCTATAAGTTGTTTGTGGTGTACTCTATCAAAAGCTTTGGTGTAGTCTATGAAGCAGGCATATATGGTTTGTTTACTTCTGTGTATTTTTCGATTAATGTTCTAATGCAGAATATGGCTTTTTTTGTCCCGCTACTTTTCCTAAATCCAAATTGTTGCTCATCGTATTCAGTATTGATTTTATTCTGAATCCTTCCTTGTATAACTTTTAGCAAGATTTTTGTAACATGGCTCATTAGGCTTATTGTTCTAAAATCACTGCATTCAACTGCACAATTATTTTTAGTCAATGCAATGAAAGTTGATGTTTTTAATGCATGTGGTATGTATCCTGTGTGGTATATGGCGTTGCTATGTCTGTATTCACTTCAATGTCAAAATCTTCTAGTGCCTGTATCACCTCTATCTGTATGCTGTCAAGTCCTGCTGCTTTTCCCTTTTTCATTGTTTTTATAGCTTTTTCCACCTCAGATTTTAAGATTTTATAGTCTGATGTACATTTCATAACTGGTTTCTTGTCCCTTTGATCCTGAAATAGTTCTGTTATATATTCCTGCCATCTATCTATAATAAATAAATTAGCCATCCTAAATAGAATAAAGGATTCAATAGATACAGTAATGCGTGAAGAACAGGCTGGGTTTAGAAAAGGGAGAAGCTGTCTTGACCACATTTTCACTCTACGACTTATATTGGAGGAACACATTGAAAAGCAAAAACCTTTTGTACTTAACTTCATCGACTTCAAAAAAGCATTTGATAGTATTCATAGAGATTCTTTGTGGAAAATTCTGAAGCAATATGGCTTACCATCAAAAATCATAAATATTATCAAAGACATGTATGATGGTTACACATGTGCAGTTCGAACAGAGGAAGGACTGAGCGAATGTTTCCCAATAGAAACTGGGGTTAAACAAGGATGTATTTTATCGCCCTTGTTATTTGGAATTGTTATGGACTTCATAATGAAGAAATGCTGCACTGGTAATAAAGGCATCGAATGGATACAAGGAGACCATTTGGAGGACCTGGACTTTGCTGATGACATAGTTCTCATCAGCAATCAGATAAAAACGATGCAGGAAAACACAAATGAACTATCATCAATAGCCAGCAAAATTGGGCTTGAAGTCAATCATGAAAAGACTAAAGTCATGAAAAGTTTAATTCCAACAAGTGACAAAATATACATGGAAAACAAACCAGTAGAAGAGATCGATCACTTCATCTATCTTGGAAGTCACATTGATCGAGAAGGGGATACGAGCAAAGAAATTAGAATCAGACTGGCTAAAGCAGCAATGTCTTTCAGAAGCCTTGAAAAGTTGTGGAAATCAAAACTCATTAGCACAAACACAAAACTTAGGCTATTCAAATCAAATGTACTATCAACCCTTACGTATGCGTGTGAAAGCTGGAAAACAACAAGAGATATAGAAACAAAGTTGAACGCATTCGAAAATAAATGTCTAAGGAAAATACTTGGTATAGAATGGAACGAATTCAAAACAAACGAGGAAATTAGAGAAATCGCCAATCAACCACTAATATCTTCAGTAATAAAGAAAAGACGATGGTCATACGTTGGACATGTGATGAGAAGAGATAATAATCGAATAGCAAAGCAAGCCCTCATATGGGAAACAACAGGTAAAAGAAAAAGAGGAAGACCCAGGGAGACACTGAGAAGAACATTGATGAGAGAGGCAAGAGCAGCAGGAATCGGCTCCCTCAATGAGATAGAACTGCTTGCACAGAACAGAGACAGATGGCGAGATTTGATAAAATATCTCTAAAAGAAAACTGCTAGAACAAAAATTCATATAGGAGAAGGTGTATCTTGGTCTACGCCCTATGGGCCGGTTACGGCTCGAAAGGTCAATAGATAGATAGATATCTATAATATCCTTATTGTCTGTTAGCATTTTTCTTTTTTTTGTCTGCAATGCATCCACCTTCTGTTGCTTTTTTATTTTTATTAGTCATTTTCTTTATTTCTGTGTGCATTCCACTTAAGTCTTGGTTGCTTTCCATAATTTCTATTTCTATACATTTTTGGCGGAGCCAGTATTCTTTTGCCTTTTTGCACATTTTACGTATCTCATTATCTATTTTATTGTATTGGGCAGTTTTCTTCGCTTGTCTCTTTTCTTCCATTTTTTCTAAGATGGTGTTAGTTACCCATTTTTGTTTTTTGTTCTTTTCTCTTTTGGGTAAGGTGTCGCCGGTTTCTTGTATGCTTTTCTTTATGCATTGCCATTTGGTTGTTACTTTTTCATCAGGATTTTCTCTTCTGTATTGTTCAATTCCTTCTTCTAGCAGCTTCTATTATGTGTTCTTTACTTGTATTGTATTGGTATCTTTAATATCTTTTTTATTTAAAGCTGTTATATAGAGATGATTTGTTGATGAATTAGACTTTTGCTTGTTTCTCTTTAGTTTGATTTTCGTTTTAATCATTACAGGATTGTGATCTGAATTAATATCTGCTTCTGGGTTGGTTTTGGCTTTCTTTACTCTGTACGGAACCTTTCTTTTATCATTATGTAATCTATTTGATTCCTCTTCTTATCTCCAGGGCTTTTCCATGTGTATAGTTTCCTTTTCTCTTGCTAAACAGTTCACCAAGCTTTAAATGCATACACGATAAATGCATTGCTTTTTTTCTTTTTTAAATAAAGACTAATCCCCCTACATAAAAGAAAATCTGCTGCCTTGCAGGAAAATTGGGGACAATCAAAGGCTAAGGAAAGCAAACCTCAATAAAATGCTAGCTGAAATCGGATGCACTGGCACTGACCACAGTGCAACGTTTTAACAGGTATTCAATCGGAATGAATATAGCAGACTCTAATTGTGATGTTATGTCTGTGGAGTCTCCCCAGGCAGGTAGAATGCTGGGCCACGTGCCACGACACAGACCTGAGAAGAGCAAGGTGGTCCACCCCCACCTCCCTGGAAGAGAAACTATATGGGACAATCGAATCACTTAAACAGACAACTATCTTCATGAGAGAGTCTGGAATCCTACTCTGATTGAGTCCTGATCGCAGAGATAGAGAGAGAGAGAGAAATAAAGACGACATGACTTATTGTTGACCACTGGAAAAATAACCCTACAATTTAGTGCTTCCTTATATCACACACCAAAACTGTACTTTTACAGATCTTACAACACGAAAGTTAATTTTTCTAGATGTTAGTTTTTATTTTTCTAGATTAAAATCTTCTGTTTTTCAGATCGATTATCGTAAATGTTCTATTTTTTCAGATCTCCCATACCGACTGTTATGTTTTTCTTGATCATACATGAAATCTGTTATCTTTCTTCTTACATTCTGCATAGCAATTATGCTCTATTCTGAATCCCACAAAACATTTCTTTCTTGAATTCCTACGCGCATAATCATTTTTTTCTGTTATTGGTATGTGACCTCCAAAATTTTTTTTCATATTTGACCTTTAAATATTTCAATTGTTTGTGTCTGCTTTTTGAACATTTCGTTCTTTGGTGCATGCTATATAATTGAGTTATTTGTGGATCATCATCACTGCACTCAGAACATGTCCATAGGTGCTCAGATCCCTTCCTCAGCAAGACCCGCAGTGTCCAGCGACTGACGACTCCAGTTCTGTGTTGGTTGATAAGTTTTCTTATACGCCCACTAAGTTTCTCGTTTCTGGCTGTGCCCATCTTAACTCCCATCTATTTCATCCGAAGGAGTGACGTAAATTTGTGGTTATCAAAGACCTGTGCTCTTCCCACATCATGGATGGTACTGATGATGTCCGCCCTGTCCATTGGTTGACAGTCCTCAACGACAGCGCAGCTAGCCAACCTGTACGCTCTTTCATTTCCCCATACTCCCGCATGTCCAGGGACAAAGACAAAGGTGACCTTACGTTTTTTTTTACTTTTGCAATGACTCTAGCCATTGCATGCGTACAGAGCCCGCCTCCACTTTTTTATCATGTTCATCGAATCACTCAGTATACAGGCGTGGGTGTAGTCCTGTGACTCTAACCAGTTGAATGCCCTGGTCACTGCCATCATCTCCATGGACACGCTACTCGTGGTCATGACGTATGCACCACTGTCATCTTTGACTATTCTGCCTGCCGAGCGTGCTGTAAATGCCCATGCACTTCTTTGATCTCGTATTACAGATCCGTCTGTATAGATGACTGCATCTTTCTCATCAGTGTTATCACAGATGAGACCGTTGACCTCCGTATTGACCACGACTGAGGTCTGTTCCATACTTTTCCTGTCGAGTGTGACAATACACGAGAATATCCCCTTGAATGACGTAGGCACCGGTATCCACTACTCGCCAACGTTGATATTGGTAAGCCCACAGACCTGTTTGTTGACATCTTCTGCTCGGCCCACCCATGATTTGCCTCTTTTTAGCCTGGCACCTTTCCCTGTGTTGAGCTCGTGGTGCAATGGATGCTCTTTATCTGCACTAATCTTCAGGTATGCTCGTGCCATCCAGATCTTGATTCTGTCATCCATGGTTGGAAAGTCAAGAAGATACCTCATTGCTATACAGGGAGTGTCCTTCGTACACCCCAAGATAATGCGCATGGCCTCATTCTGTATTTTCTCCAGCCTGTCAATCTAAGTCGTACTGACAGTAAGAATTGCCTTCGAGGCATACTCGATTTGTGCGAGGACTAATCCCTGGAACAAAAGAGTAAGTAGCCACTGCTCGATGTTGGCAGCTGCCATGACATTCAAGACGGCTAATCCCTTGCGGGATTTTGTTATCACATGGTCAACGTGGTCTCGAAAACACAGGCAGCGATCAAACTTAACTCCGAGGTATGTCATCAGCTCCCATTCGTACTACCAGCGTGTCCGTATTAACGATATGATTGTTAAGGGAGAACCATGAAACTGATGCTTTAGTAGGATTAACCAAGGCACCGCAAACCACACACCAGAAAGAAATGCCATCCAGTTCGTCTTGCATTGTGGAGGCGTTTTCCCTTCTGTCTCTTCCCTGTCGATATACCAGAATATTATTAGCAAAAGTCATAGTTCTTCCCCTCCAATCCAACTGTTGTTCCGTGATCGTTAGTGTGTACAAGTTAAATAGAACTGGTGACAATGGTGAGCCTTGTGGCAGCCCTGGACAGATGGATGTTGGCTCGGAAGACCAACTTCCACATCTGAGTATCACCTTCCTCTGAAACAGTGCAGCAGCGATCCATCTAATGAGGAAGGGGTGCACCGCCAGTTTCAGGAGCATGTGCATGAGGTATTCAAAAGGTACTCTGCTGTATACATCCTCCAGATATATAGTAGCAGCAGATTTATAAATATTTAAATGTTTCTGTTGATGATATCTGACCTTCAAGTATTTCTTTCTTTGATATCTGCTTTTCAAGTGCGCCTTTTGTTTATAGATGAACTTTAAAGTGAGTGTCTTTTTCTTCATCTTTTATTTTAAACTGATTTCCAGACATCTCTACTTTGGTATCTTACTTTACATTTTTTCTCTCTCGATATACTTTACCTAAACTTGCTTGTAATTGGCATATTCTTTTTCTAAATGTATTGATACTTGTTCTTCTTTAGCTATCGATCTTTATTTCTCTTGTTATTAGACTATTGATGTTTTACTTTGTAGACCTCTCTCATCGCCAAAATCATACACAATAGTCCAGCTATAAACATGTACAATAGTCCAGCTATAAACATGTACAATAGTCCAGCTATAAACATGTACAATAGTCCAGCTATAAACATGTACAATAGTCCAGCTATAAACATGTGCAATAGTCCAGCTATAAACATGTACAATAGTCCAGCTATAAACATGTACAATAGTCAAGCTATAAACATGTACAATAGTCCAGCTATAAACATGTACAATAGTCAAGCTATAAACATGTACAATAGTCCAGCTATAAACATGTACAATAGTTCAGCTATAAACATACACGATAGTTCAGCTAAAAAAAACATACAGAGAACTTATCTTGTTTATTCCCATGTTTCTCATTTCAGGACAAGTTATTTTTTTCTCACTATATTATTTTTCTTTACTCTTACAAAAAGTATATTAATGTTACTTTTTTCTTTACAGGTCAATAAATATCAACATTTGGTCTATTTTTATTCTTCCGCTCCCTCACGTTCTCTTTTCCATTGGCGTCAATGTTTTCCCGTCCGATCTGCTGCCTTTAGCGCTGCCTTCCGCCTTGATCATTCAGTTTCATATTACAGCTTACCAGGAAACCATAGAAACCAGTTACCAGGAATATCGATTTTGCCGAAACCTCATTTTCAACACCGAGTTATGGAATCACAAAATGGCCGCATATCAATATATATATATATATATATATATATATATATATATATATATATATATATATATATATATATATATATATCAGAATATAATAAGTTATTAGAACACATTTCGTTGGTGTATCATTAATTATAATAAATTATATTTTTAAAAATGTGATCGATGTTGCTTGTCGAATATAATAATTAATGAAGGAACATGTCAGCAGTAAATCCTTAAATATTATAATGAACTTAAGTTTAATGATGTTTTGTATATTAAACGTGTACCTGCACATTGCTTAGAATATAGTTAATGTATCACTGAAGATTAAATGTTATCACGCGACGATTATATGTATTAATAAATGTCAACAATTCAATTAACAAAACAGATTGGTTTAACTTTAAGCTAACAATTTATCAGAAATTTCAAGAAAACCAATGCAAGTAAATGTGCACAACATGTATTTCTTTACTTTTGAGATCCTCTACGATCTCAAGATCCATTCACATATTCATCATCATCATCATGTGCCATACCGGTTGGCGTAGGTGATCATGTCCCTCCACAATCCTCTATCTACAGTGCATCGTATCAGTTCTGTTGTCGACTGTTTTCCATGCCGTGATACCAAGCTATCCAGTATTTTCTCTCTTTGTCGCCCGCGATCTGTCTTTCCTTTTATTTTGCCAGTTGTAACAAAGTATTCCAACTTTCCTCTTCTCATGATGTGCCTGAAAAATGTTGATTGTTTCTTTCTGATGTTTTTTAAGAGCTCCCTTTTTGTGTTGGCCTCTTTGAGAACTTCCTCATTGGTCTTTTTAGCGTTAAAAGACACAACAGACTACTAAACAGACTATCCTGGAGGGAAAAATACAAGGTAAAAGAGGCAGAGGCAGACCAAGAGTAACATGGACGAGTAACATCAAAAGATGGACAAATCAGCCTATGACAACCTGCACCATCAAAGCAAGAGATAGAGCAGAATGGCGCTCCATGGTAGCCAACCTTCGTTACGGAGAAGGCACTCGATGATGATGATGAATCATGATCCAGTGATGATTTCCAACAATCTCGAGCTGCAACGTCATGGTGGTCTCTGTTTTATCTCAAAAGAAAATACACGATATTCTTCGCCATTTGATAACGATAAAAAGTGGAGGAGAATTAGGAACGACAATGTCAAACTTAAATAAAATAACTGCCCCAGCTTAACACAAAAATTCTTCACACTCTCTCAAACAATTAAAAACAATTGTTGAGGAGCAATTGTTGAGGTGTAATCTACACGCCTACAAGGTGTGGTGACAGCTTTACAAAAAAGGAACAAAAGAAAACCATGACGTTTCAACCTTCTTCAGAAAACTAAAACAACACAAACGGACAACAGAATAGAGGTAAACTCTGCACTCTGCTACATGTTCTAGAATGAGGAGAACTAGTTGATCAAAGAGAAATAAAAATGAGCTGAGAGGTGAAATGATAAAAAAGAAAGGGACATGTACAACATTTGAAGAAATTTTTTTTAAAAATTAATAAGCAAATTAATTAAAAAATTAAATCATGCAAGAAAGTTGAAAAACCCAGAGCTCCTATTCGACGTGGACGGGATCAAGGAGGGGGGGGGGGGGGAATGGGTGGGGGATGGGTGGGGAGGGGGAAGATAATGACCGTGTGAATGACGATCTAGAAATAGACGGGGTCAGAACGGAGAGTGTGGAGATAACGGTGAACGATTCTGATCACTGCATAGTGCTGATGGTGATGGGTGAGAACAAGTACTACCTTTCCGGAGGAGGAACTGGTCGCAGAGGAAGAAAGGGCAGTCTGGCAGTAGGGGCAGAGAACCGGTTGAAGGGCAGAAGAAATAACCGATTCGGGTTAGAGGCGTCGGCGAAAGAAGTCTAACATTATTAGGTGGGCTTCTTCTTCTTCTTCTTTTCTCTTTCACTGATACCTAAAAGGTGTCGTGGTTTATATCATTTGTCGTTCTTGTGCTGCTCGAATTGTCTGAATTAGTGATTTTCCTCTGTTGTTACATGTCTCTGTCACTGCATCTATCCATCTTCTTCTGGATCTTCCTCTTGGTCTTTGTCCATGCATTCTCGAGAAGAACGCCCTTGATGGTGATTGGTGAGGATTCATTCTGACCAGGTGGCCAAACCATTTAAATTGTTGTTGTTCTATATATTCTTGGCAGGGTTTTGTTCCTACTATTTTTCTTATGGTTTCATTTGGTATTCTATCTCTTTAGGTGGGCTTGATGTGGGAAATTTTCATCAACCTAGCAAAGGCGACGAAGTCTGAGTATTTGTAAATAGCGTAGAGAGTTGTTGTCAAATGTCTGTTGGGAGTCGTCGTAGCGGAGGAAACTATGGGAGTCTATAGGTTTATAGAAGACCGAGGTAAGAAGACTAGAGCCACCTAAGGAAAATGTTATATATAGGAAGAAGATAGAGGAAATGAAGAGGGTGGGAATGTAGGAAGTGATGCGGATCGAGTGGTGAATGTGAACAGCATGCACGATGAATAGGAAGTGATGCGGATCGAGTGGTGAATGTGAACAGCATGCACGATGAATAGGAAGATTTGCTCCTCGGGCAAATCGGTCAAACTGATGCAATCGTGTATGTACGTACGGTATATGAGTGGAAGAGGTAAGTGTGAAGGATCTGGTGCTCCAGGTAACACATGAACAAACAATCATAGCTAGGGCCCATTTAGGTGCACATTGCTACTCCACTGATCTGAGTGAAGAAGTTGCATTTGAACTAGAAGGAATTGAGGGTCAGTACTAGTTCCACTAGACCAGGGGTGGCCAACCCTAGGCCCGTGGGCCAAGTAATGGCCCATCAAGACATTTTGATTTGCCCACCGATAGCTCAAGATCCGATGCGAATCTGTTTAACACTATCAGACTGTGCGATTCATAGAAGCCGATTTCAAGTACAACCTACCTTCTGTCAAGGCCTCGTTTGCGGCTGTTAGTTTACCATCATTAATGGTCTCCAAAATCTTCCTTAAAATGCATCAATTGTTAGGCCTAGCCACGGTTTGAATTGACCCGGAAATATATCTAATGTTGATCTTCGATTTGAGCTACGCTGAACATTTCTAGGTCTAGTCGTTACGGAGATATAGGAGTTTAAAAATTGATAAGCCTTCACCATCTGTAAATTGTACATCGAATAAATCAAAATGGAATATATTATTAATCTTCATATTTCTTATTTTGTAATTTGCTGTGAATTTGTGATGTAGTTTATTAGTAGTAATATTTTTTTGCAACAGATGGCGCAGTTTTACCTGTTTGGTTCTAAGTAACTGTCGATGCATTATTTTTTCTTTGAGAGGTTGGTACACTCTATTGCAAGTTATGTTGCGCTGTGCTGGCAGTTAGTGTTAAGTTAAGTTGGCTTTAAGCAAGCATTGCTCGTCAAAGAGAAAAAGTGTAAGTAAAGTTGGTGTCCGAGGATTTAATGAAGAATGGTATGAACAGTTTCTATTTACAATGGGAAGTGCTTCAAAACCGATTTGTTTGACTGTTCAATGTCTGTAGAAGTTCCTAAAAATACAATGGCATTTCAAACAAACTCATGATGCAGTCATCAAATCATACCCTCCTGTCTCTGCTTTAAGAACTGACTACATCCCAAAGAAAAAGAAAGGACTTTATTGTATGCAAAACTTATTTGTTAAACAGTGAAGAAATTAAAAACATGGTGAAGGCTTCTTACTTCTTTATCACTTCTTCTCACTATTAAGAAAAAGCCGTTCTCAGACGGTAAGATTATTTAGGCAAGGATATCCATCTTGCAGGAGACATTGGTGATACCAATATCAAACGAATGGCAGAAAATATTTGCCTATCACGAAATACAATTATGAGATGCATTAAAGAAATGGCAGGCGAAGTATCAAAACAGAAAAAATATGTAACTACTGTTTCCAGATCCTTCTCTATTGCAATAGATGAGAGTGGCGACAAGACAAATAATGCTCAGTTACTTGTGTTTGCGATGTGCATACACGACAATGTCGATGTGTTTCAGGAGCTTTTAAGATTTTGTGATTGATCGACAACAACTGGAACAGATATATTTGAAGCAGTGAAAAACTGTGTCCAAAATAGTGTTGTTGGTGGCAATAAACTTGAATGGTCTAAACTTGAGAGCATTTGTACATATGGCTCGCCAGCATTGTTAGGGAGAAGGATTGGCTTTCTTTGCTTGAGCAGTATTTAGGTCGGAAGTTGCTTCCATATCACTGTATCATTCATCAGGAGACTTTATGTGCTAAAGACATGAGCTTTCAACACGTCATTAATCCTGTTCTGCGTTGCATTAATATGATTCGATCACGCGCCCTCAAACGAAGAGAATTTAGAGAACTTTTTGAAAAAGAAATATCTCTCTCTCTCTCTCTCTCTCTCTCTCTCTCTCTCTCTCTCTCTCTCTCTCTCTCTCTCTCTCTCTCTCTCTCTCTCTCTGCGATCAGGACTCAATCAGAGTAGGATCCCAGACTCTCACATGAAGTCTGCTGTCAGGTTAAGTGTGTTGAACGCCCCCACAGGCAGAACATCACAATTAGAGTCTGCCAGATCCACTCTGAATTGAACACCCGTTAAAACGTTGCACTGTGTTCTGCGCCAGTGGCCCAGTGCATCCGATTTAAGCCAGCATTTTATTTAGGTTTGCATTCCTTGCCTTTGATTGTCCCCAATCTTCCTGCAAGGCAGCAGATGATCTTTTCTGTAGGGGAATTCTGCCCTTAGATGGTCGGCCCTCCCAGGTTTACGAGCACCATCTGCCCGAGTCACTAGAGGTGACTAATACAGACATGCACACACAAAGATAGGAGATGTGACCAACACAGACTTGCACACAGCGATAGGAGGCATGACTAACACTGACACACATCAAGATATATGACACATGACTAACATAAACATGCACATAAAGATATGAGATATGACTGACATAGACATGCACACACAAAGATATGACACGTGCCTAACATAGACATGCACACAAAGATATGAGATATGATCAACATAGACATGCACACACAAGGATATGAGATGTGACATACACAGGTATGCACACACAAAGATATGAGATATGACTAACATAAACATGCACACAAAGATATGAGATATCTAACCCAAACATGCACACAAAAAGATATGACACATGACTAACACAGATACACACTAAGATATGAGATATGACTAAACACATACACACATAAAGATATTAGACATGATTAACAAGGACACACCAAGATATGAGATATGACTAACATGACACACACCAAGATATAAGCTATGGCCAGCACGCACACACACACAAGCTAAGATATGAGCCATGGCTAGCACAGAAACACATCAAGATATGAGCCATGGCTAGCACAGAAACACATCAATATATGAGCCATGGCTTCACATAAAAACACCAAGAAATGAACCATGTACAACACAGAAACACATTAAGGTATCCATATGCTTGGGTTTGTTGTAGCACTCTCCTTAACGTTGGAATCATCGACATACGAGACGCAGGCCCCGATTAACTGTTCACAGGTTTCGTTCAAACAGTTGTCCGGAGATTTGAGAGTGCAGTCTGACCCGTAGAACGTTCCCTTGCATGTACAGTTCCCGGTTGACTGTTCACAGGTGTCGTTGAAACAGTTGTCCGGACATTTGAGAGTGCAGTCTGACCCGTATTACGTTTCCTTGCACGTACAGTCTGTACTTTCCGGGTCACAAATGATGTCACAGCCATCAGAACACGTCTGTTTGCACTGTAGCCCAAAATTACCATCGGGACAAGTGTCACTACAGATATAGCCAGGACGTTTACATTGTAGCCATTTTTCGGATTTTTTCTCACATAAAGGACAGACACTAAGACACGACCCGGAGCTGTCGTGTCCATAGATCCCATGTGAACAGTTGCCGTGACACGTACCGATGATGATGTTGTATCCTTTGCAGCACCCACTACACACTGCACAAAACGACCAATGCCCGTCCAGACAATAGGTGTCTGTAGATGTTTGCACCTCACTCGCCGTCAGTGCACTGTCGGCCTGCGAAATGGTCGATGAGAACTCAATATTAATGTGTGCCATTGTCGCTTGTGTGGTGACTACATTAGTGTTCAAAGAAATGTTTGAGTATGATATATCATTATACTGAAACACTACACCGCCACTGTCAGAGAAAGCCTGTAGAGTGGCATTCTTTACCCGAATCATAGTGCTAGTTCGATGATAAATTCGAATGGTGTGAATCTTCCGGGACGTGGCATAGTTCAGATACCAGTAAACAGAATTGTTTCTACTTCTCAATTGTGTGTGTGTGCAGTCATTGTCATAGAGATTGATCTTTGTTTTGCCATTAACTGCAGCCTCTGGTCCACATCCGTCTCCTGTATAGCAAGCATTAAATGTGTCGGTCTGGTTTGTGTTCTGTTTGAGAGCCACATTCCGCCAATGTGGATGGAGCAGGTATTTGCAACTATCGCCCCTTAATCCGTAACTTGTTGATCAGACCAGCCCCAGAGCCAAAGACATCAATCTCGTGCGAACTAACTACAAATCGTGATTCATTGTTACATGAGGCAGAACCATTTAGTTTTACCGTGAAACTGTCTGGATCTGTTAAGTCATTCACATAAATCCTAAACCAGGAGAACGGCAAAGATTGATTGAGAGTTGCCTCAACTGATGTAGAATCTTTGTCCGGATTACATGTGGTGTCGTTGTTATCAAACAGGAAAGTAGGTTCAGATTTTTGGGCGTATTTGTAAACGAGATCCAAGTACTGACACTGGGGTCCGAAATATTCGTGCTGACAACTGTAATTGTTTGGGCATGTCCTGTAGTTTTGTCACAAACTGAGTCATTATAGCAGTGACATTGTAACGTATAATTCGTCCGAAACCAACCGGCTGCACAAATTAGGTCATTAACTTCCAAGGTCTCGAATGAAGCCAGCAGAATAAAGATTTGATCTACAGCGGTGGTTAACGAACTGTTTACAAACATTTATTATCAAACCGTGGTTACATTTATAAAAATCCGCCAACTCGCTGTGATAACAAATAGTGTGATGTTCAAAGTAAACATTGTTTAACGATGGCTCGGACGCGATCATGCTTCCATCTTGGTGCGTCCCATGACGTCATTTTCCTATGACATCGAAAAAGAAATAAAAGAATATGGTCAACTCTTACTTTACAACTCATTTAAGTTACCTTCTAGAGGAGACATGCTGTTGCATTTTTTTTTTTTTCAAATTAAAAGATCGAATTCTTTCATTTTTGGAATTAAAAACTGTTTTGCCTTTGAAGTGTGATTACTTAAAAATCAATAGTGGCTTTGTGGTTTGGCATTTTTAATTGATATGCCACATCATTTGAATATTCTTAGAAAGAGGTTACAAGGAAAAGACTATTTATTTCCATCCATGTTCAATGAAGTCAACACTTTAAAATTAAAACCTTAAATTGTTTTGTAACAGCTTAGCGCAGTGCAAACTTGATCATTTTCCAAGCTTTCAGCACATGTTAAGTAAATGCAGTAACTTTATCACGGATCATTTAAAATACAAAGCAGCAGTTACAGCTTTGAACGAGGCATTCTCAACTCGATTTTCCCTTTCGAATCTAATAAGAGTAACATCGATTTATTCATAAATCCATTTTGTATTTCAGAATCTGAGATTCATAAAATGCTCCCTATCCTTGCAAATGGAAATAAAAGAAATCCAAAACCATTCAAGACTTTGTGCTAAATTTAAAAAAAAACGTTGTGGATCACCCACTTTTCCTAATTTGACCGAATTTTGGAAGTATGTCCCTTTAGACCGCTTCCATGAAACTCACAATCTTGCTCTAAGGCTCGTGTGCAGATTTTGCTCCACATACATTTGTGAGCAAAGTTTTTCTGCCATTAATGTTATTAAGAAAAAAATACGTTCAACTATTACAGATGCACATATTTCCTATATACTTGTTCTGTGCACATACATTAAAAAAAAATATATATTTATATCTTTACGAAACCTAATAGCCTTACTGGTATAGGTCGGGGGGCAACGATAGAACCAGTTTGTCAAGCAGTCGCCACGACGTGTGAAACTGAGGATTTTTATTTCACCCCTATACAAATAATCCTCCCCGTCTACCGCGGGATTCGAACACAGTACGCAGGATTTTGAGCCAGCTGAACAGTGATTTTAGCCGCACAACCACGCTCACCTCGAAAATATACATAAAAAATTACACTAAATATTTAGATATTGTTAAATGAAAAGCAAGGTAAAAAATTACATTAAATTGAACATTACAGGTCTTCAAAACTTAAAAACCTTAAGACTAGCTTAACGATTACGTCTATAAAAATTCAATGTGTTTCTTTTTATGACAATTTTTTTTAATGTATAAAATAAATTATATGATTATATGAATAACTGGATTACTTTTAAAAATGTATATATCAGTCTACAGCCCTACACTTACCTGAATACTTTACTAATAATCATATAATACTGTAGTTTATATTCAAAATAATTATTAATATAAATTTAGTTAGATGGCTCTTCACATTTTGTTTAATTAATTTATTGGCCCTAGCTCAAGATAGGTTGGCCACTCTTGCACTAGACGGATGAGGACGTGGGTCGCAACTGAAGATTGGCTGGCCTCTCTTATCCATGACAAATTTGAGAGATCGAAAGCCATCGGTGTGGGGAATGGGGGTGTACATGGAGACATCTATGACAAAGAGACAGTAGTTCCGGTCACGAGAAAGGGTGATAGAGACATAGAAATTAAGAGCATCGTTGGTGTCCTTAAGAAAGAATGCGAGGTTCATGGCAATGGGTTGAAAAACAATCTCGAGGAAGTCGGATATATGAACCGTGGGACATGAGATAGATGAGACAATTGGTCAGCCATGTTTGCGTATCTTGGGCAACATATAGAAGGGTGGTCTTCTATCAGTTAGGATGAAGGTTTTAACTTAAGTAAGTTACAAAATGTTAATGACACCCCTCCCCCCAAAAAAAAATTAAATAAAAAAAAAAACACCCTCAAACCGTCAGACACAACAATCTAACAAAATACGTAAGATCACCTTTGTCTATGCCCCTGGACATTCGGGAGTAAGGGGAACTGAGAGAGCGGACAGGTTGGCTAGCTGCGCTGTCGTTGGGGACGGGCAACCAATGGATCGGGCGGACATCATCAGTGCCCTCCGAGATGTGGGAAGAGCACAGGACTTCGACAAACACAGATCCACGTCACTTCTTCGGATGATGGAAATGGGAGTTAAGGTGGGCACAAACAGAAATGAGAATCTTAGTGGGCGTGTTAGAAGACTTATCAACCAACATAGAACTGGAGTCGTCAGTCGCTGGACACTGAGGGAATTGCTGAGGAGGGGATCTGAGCACCTAAGGACATGTTCGGAGTGCAATGATGATGACCCGCAAATAACTCAATAACTCAATCTAACTTAGGCAAAGTGTCAGATGCTTAACTAACGCGAGTAGTGTATTGTGGCATTTACGCAAGCCTTTGTGCATAATTTTGTCTATATAATTAGTGTCTGCACTTGTTTCGTGCAAAAATCTGTGCAGCTGTGCAATCTCATGGGCCGCCATTTTGGATCTCCTGCCTCCATGTTGTCTCGTGACCCCGCCTGTCATGTGACTCGGCCGCCTCCTGACGCATCGGCGGGTCGTCTCTGTTGTTGATTATCTTGGTATCGGCGGGTCGTCTCGGTTGTTGAATATCTCGGGCGGGGGTGGCTTAGGCTACAGGTTAATAATGTGTCCGATGAAAAAGTGAAGTAGAAATTTAAGAGTATTATAACGTGCAGCGGTTGTAAAACTTGGGTTAGTCGTCACTGGGTGTGTTATTAGAAGTAGGATCGCTGACATGTTCACTTAGCGTCGTTAGCAACATCATCATGTGTCGGTTGGCATGTTTTGTAGTAAGGTGTGTAAATCAGCTAACAATCTAACATTAAATAGTGACGATCTCTCTCTCTCTCTCTCTCTCTCTCTCTCTCTCTCTCTCTCTCTCTCTCTCTCGCTCTTTCACATTCAAGGTAAATCAAGTCAAATAAAAACAAATTCTTTCTATATTAAATTTCACAGCTTTATTATTATTAATACAACACATATTTGAAAAATATATTACTGTCCGGTTGTTGAATTTATTAATTTTACTCGTCTGGACTTCTTCCCTCCTGTTTTGGTGGTACTGTCTGTTTGTGTTAAATGTCTTTCAAACACAGGTGCATAGGAAATTTCATTAGCATTTAAAACACAACCCTCCTCCATTTTGACAAAACCTTGATCAAAGCTGGAATTGGGAATTGGTGACTCTGTTGAATCACCCAGGGCATCCATGCTGACTGCCTTATCTGTCGTCTGATTAACAAGAGTGAGGTTCTGGTGGTTAACAACAGGTGGCGTGTAGTTGAGGTTCTGGTTAACTAGAGATGGTGTGTAGTTGAGGTTCTGGTTAACAAGCGGTGGCGTGTAGTTGAGGTTCTGGTTAACAAGAGATGGTGTGTAGTTGAGGTTCTGGTTAACAAGCGGTGGCGTGTAGTTCTGGTTAACAAGAGGTGGCATGTAGTTGAGGTTACCATAAGAGGATAAGATTTCATCTCGCACCTCAACTAACGTGATAAATTCCTCTCTCGATAGTGTTATCCCAGTTCTGGTAGGAAACTTCAAAAAACTCTCACCGCTATATGTCCTTATATTTATCAATGGTCTGTTACGAAAAACACAAACCGAGACTGCCTTAACACCATCCTTTGACAATGGAACTATATTCTCATTACCATGTGACACGAATATACGCTGATCACAGATATCAAACGAAGTTGGCATATTCAAGCTACACGACTACATATTCAAAGAAAACAAACACAAGCCACCTGGTAACAGACGCTGGTTATCTATGTGTATGTGTACATATACACTGATCGACTAGGTTTTATACCCTTACTGTTATCGGGCCGAGGACCGTCTATTTATAGTAACTAACGCAATACGTTATCAGGCGTGTTGCGACATTTTCAGTGACCCCTCGAACTGAACCAATAGGGTGATGTGTGGGAAATCCCCAGTTGACCTGGTAGATGATGTGTGAAATAATAATGTATGTATGTGTAACAATTCGGTCTCAAGTAACGCGTCCTGAGCAAGGAAACCCCGTAGTGTTTATATAGGATGCAGATTTTAAAATAGGCCTGAGTTGAAGAGGGGAATCCTCGCGTGCTAACCTAAAATCACTTCTCATTTTTTCGGTGGTATAATCACATAATATAATCACATATAATGGAAACAGCCATTCACAGCTCTGATAGCTGGTCCTACAGGGTGTAGGAAAATGGTATTTGTGCAAAAGTTTATAAAGAACCTTGACGAGTTAGCTGTCCCAGTACCGGAGGAAGTTATATGGTGTTATGCGGAATGGCAACCAATAAATGAGACTATGGTGTCAGTGAGATTTATTGAGGGTCTACCAGACATCGATAAATTGGACGGTGGTAAGAAGAGAAGACTGATCGTCATCGATGACTTGATGTCAGAGACGGACGAGACGGTAACAAAATTATTCACCAAAGGTAGTCATCACAGAGATATTAGTGTGATGTATGTTGTTCAAAACCTATTCGGAAAAAAAACAAAAAAACATCGAACCATAAGCCTCAATACACATAATTAAGTCCATTTCAAGAACACGAGAGACGGAAGTAAAATTATCAATCTGGCTAAACAAATGTACCCACGACAGGTGGGTTACATCCAAGATAGTTTTAAGGACGTGACAGCGTCTACTCACGGTTACTTGTTGGTTGATCTTCGTCAGGATACACCTGATAATCTTAGGTTGAGAACAAAAATATTCCAGGGGAGAGACAAATCGTCTACGTGCCAAAGTAGAGAATCATGTGTGATGAAACACTTAGACGGCACGGTGAAATGTTGAAATGTATGCGTGCCGCCTCGCCGAGTGGTTTAAGAGCCATATTGAAAAACCATATTCACAGCTAAAAAGACCAATGAGGAAGTTCTCAAAGAGGCCAACACAAAAAGGGAGCTCTTAAAAAACATCAGAAAGAAGCAATCAACATTTTTCGGACACATCATGAGAGAAGGAAAGTTAGAATACTTGGTTACAACTGGCAAAATAAAAGGAAAGAGAGATCGCGGGCTACAAAGAGAGAGGATACTGGATAGTTTGGTGTCATGGCATGGAAAACAGTCAACAACAGAACTGATACGATGCACTGTAGATAGAAGATTGTGGAGGGACATGATCACTTACGCCAACCGGTATGGGACATGATGATGATGATTGAAAACAGCCTCTCCCAAACTCATTAACTTTTTGTGCGAGTGTTGTCATAACATATTAAAAGGTAATGTTAAGCTCACTCAGCGACAGAAGTGTGAGCTGCATCGACACAAAAATAAATTGAGACTTCTCACTAAATATAAACCGACTCTTAAGCGGCGGAAAGAGATTCTACAAACCGGAGGGTTCATAGGTGCTTTGCTCCGACCTATATTAAGTATTCTCGGGGGAGTACTAGGGGCGTAACAATGGCAAAAAAAAATGATTTTGATAGATCCTCGATTCCTCGCCGGTCTTAAACAGACTACTAGCACGTATGCCCCACCCGAGGCGATCGGTGACAACTTGAGAGATATATATGATGAAACGCAACTTATCCTATTCCGCGATGATTTAGCACCCGCCGATAAGGCCAGAGTGTACTAACGTGCTCTGCATCAATATTTAACTAGATTGGAGCAGTGTAAACGGCGCTCATTGGGCTCGGTCGATCTCATTCAACACAACACGGGAACAGAAAAAAACACCTTCCCCACCACCACCACCAATCGAGGTACCACCAGAGTAGACCAAGACACCACCAGCCGAAACCCCAAAGATAGGTAATAAAACCACTCCGCACGTAACCACATATAAACTGAGAGCTAAAAAAAGAAAGAGCGGAATCCCAACACCAAAATGGGAACGGTGGAGAAAATATTGACACGTCATTACTTTGATCCTTCTCGTCCACGAGCGTTTAGTGGTGAAACGGCCCTGCAGCGTAACACCAAACTGGGGCTTAAAGAGATCAATCAATGGTTGAGTCATCAGGATGCCTATACCCTTCATTAACCAATTTGTCGCAGATTCGAAAGGCGTCCTATTATAACGAGTGGACCGCAACAGCAATACCAGGCAGACCTAATTGATTTGAGACATTTGAAAAAACACAACGATGGGTATTCCTATTTGGTTTCTTGCGTGGACGTTTTCAGTAAATTCGCGTGGTCTGTACCGATACGAACCAAAACGGGGAAATCCTTAGTGGAAGCCGTCGGTAAGATATTTCTCTATGGGGAAACCAGCGAGTTTTCAAACGGATAAAGGGTCAGAGTTTCTGAACAGAACATTTCAGAAATTCCTCGCTGACAACAACGTTCACTTGTTCACTACACAGAACGAAGATATTAAGGCCGCCGTGGTAGAACGCTTTAATAGGACTCTGAAACAACGGATGTGGCGATATTTCACGAAATGCAATACTGTCTAACTGTCTTATGTCCTAGTCCTACCCGCCCTACTTCGAAGTTATAACCATTCGTATCACAGAAGTATAAAAATGTCGACGTCAATGCAGACAATCAAGAACAGTTATGGAACACGTTGTATAGTAACAAACGCAGCTTTAAATTTGAAAGACCCCTGTATAAGGTCGGTGATCGAGTTACACTGGTCCTGGGCAGAGCCAATTTTAAAAAGGGTTTTTCCCCGGCTTGGACGGAGGAACTGTTTTCCATCAATCGAGTAAATTAAACAAACCCCGTTACATATGTATTGAAAGACGATAAGGGCGATGAGATAGAAGGGTCATTCTACACACCAGAAATTCATAAAGTTGGAGACAAGCACGAGTACATAATTGAGAGTATCATAACCGATCGTCGCACATCATTTGGCCGAAAAGTGAGTTTAGTTAAGTGGTTTGGGTACGATTCCTCATTCAACAGTTGGATACCGACCAAGGGCATTGTCAGATACAAAAACTAGAGATGAGAGAAGAAGAAGAAGAAGAATTTGAAACTTTTGGAGAGCCCGATTTGCGAGCCGTAAACTCGGAAGTGAGGAGAGAGCGAACCATGCTGTAAAATTGTTTGGGAAACTATCCCCCTACTTAGAGCTTGTCTTTTTTTGTCAAGTGGTAGTTATATATACCGTTGTCGCGGTCTCGCTGTTCAATCTGACCACCGAAAAGCCAGATGCAAAGGACGGAAAACTGTGGATAGCCGTACTGAGCAGCTGTTTGGGTTACATGCTACCGAATCCAAACTTGGAGAGGCGACGGTGAAGCAAGTAAAGTGAGTTTTTATGTCACCCTACCCAGCAATGCTTCTATGGAACTTATAAGGATAATAACCCCGGCCACTTTTTCGTTAAACTCCCTCAGACCATTGACATTTCGACACAGTATGAGATCGCCCTGGTGGAGATACAGTTTCCGCTTAATTTTTTTTTTATGTAATAGAGGGCGATGTCTGGATACGTTACGAATCTCTCGCTAACGACGATATTTGCGATGCTAGATCTCATTTCAACGTGACACTGGAGCCGGGGTTATACAAGATACCAGATGCGTTCATCGGCGCGTTGAATGCGTTGATCGTAAAAGCAGAGGCGGAGGAGTCGGGCCCGGATGTGAAAGCGAAAAAAATAAGATTCATTTACGCAAAGGAGGTGAATAAAGCCTTCTTGAAACTCTACGGAGAAGGGGTCAGTGTTACCATAAGCAACACTTTGAAAAACATGTTAACCTTCCCCACGATCTCTATATCAGACACAGCTCCCGATATCTACAGCGTGGGTGTAATGGACTTGGAAAGCGTTGCGAAAAATGTCTACGTCTACTGCGATCTTGTTTCACCCAGACCGGTCGGGGATGTGATGGTATCCCTCCTCAGGACCGTGCCTGTTCTCAACAGAAATCACACCGTGATGTTTCAGATCTACGATAAATCTCACTACGTCCCCTTGAGTAGATTTTCCTTCGATACCGTGGAAATCCGTTTAACCAACGAACACGGCAAAACCATCCCATTCACCAGTGGGAAGTCGGTGCTAACGGTACACTTTCGAGAGAAGAAACATCTCGATCTGGTATAAAAGTGATACACCCTCACTCCCCTTTCATCGAGATGTTGAGTTATACGAAGACTTTTACTGCTGTCAGGCGGGTGATGGAATGCCCGTGTTTATAGGAGATCGAAGTCAGTACGGTCGAGGAATCGGTAGTTTCTTTGGGGGGAATCGGGAGGGCTATTTTACCATGGTTATAACAGGCGGTAAGGCCTTGCTTAGAGAAGGATTGGGGACCGGTCTGCAGGTCGCACAGGACGCATTAGCCGGGAAAAATGTCGGTGAAGATTTCAAAAAACGAGCTAAGGAGGCCGGTCAGCGATTGATACACGGGGCCGTAGACCACCTGAGTGGTAACAACCAATCAGGAAGTGGTTTATGACATAGCAGAAAACAAGTTATGAAGGTACCTCCACCCGGAGAACCCGTTACGAAGAGGATAAAACCGACAGCTAGACAGTTCCCCCTCATTCGGCCCACAAGACGAAGACGAGGGTGGTAAAGGATATTTTCGATTAATAATGTCCCTCATTCACCCTAAGTCCTGTGAGTGTCTTCACTCTGGTTTGGATTTATTTAGCGTTCCACCCACACAGACAGCTCTAGACTCTGGTCAGTTTATTGAAATTCGTCCGATTGCAGCCTTGTCGCATGGCACACCGATAGAGTTTTTCATTTCGGGAAACAGCGAGGAGTATCTAGATCTTTCCAACACGTTTTTGCATCTCAGGGTCATGATCACCCTCCAGAATGGGGATAGTGTACCATCGGATGTTGAGGTAGGACCAGTCAAACATTATCTTCACAGCCAATTTTCACAAGTCGACGTATCTCTAAACGACACGTTGGTTAAACCATCGGTGAATACCTATCCTTTTAGAGCAGTGTTTGAGGCTACCCTAAACCATGGGGAGGTTGCGAAAACGGGATACTTGACGGCCGCTCTGTTTTACAAGGATACAGCTGGCCACCACGATGATATGAAAGAAAATTAGGGTTTAAAAGACGGCGCGCTTTTAATTCGGGTAGTAAAGAGGTTGAAATGATGGGTCGTTTACACTCTGATGTCTTTGTGCAGGATCATTATATGTTAAACAGAGTCGATGTAAAGATCAAACTCACGCCCTCTAAGGATGTGTTCAACCTCATTGCTTCCAATAGGTCTGTGGGTTATAAGAGTATTATCATCTACGCTAAGCTAAACCCTCCGATTTCTCTGGCCCACGAAAAGGATCTTTTAAGCGGGAATGCACGGTACCCGATTAAGAGGGTTACCATCAAGACATTTTCCATCGCTAGCGGGATGTTCTCCCACAGTCAAGACAATTTATTTTTGTCTTAAACACCAACCCGTATAGTGATAGGTCTGATTACAGCCAGTGCCTTTAATGGTGCTTATATACCGCTAACCCGTTCAATTTTCAACACTTTGGTTTGACTTATATGAACCTGACGGTCTACGGGAGATGTATCTCGGGAAAGCCTCTTGCTATGGACTTTGGACGAAATCAATACGCGAGAGCTTTCTTTGGTACAAATCTGGCCATGGGTCTGATTGGCAAAGACGCTGGGAATAACATTGATTATGAAGAGTTCAAGGACGGATTTTGTCAATTTGGTTTTGATCTCTCCTGTAGCCCACTGGACGGCTCCCATTTTGAACTAGCCACAAGCGGACTCTTGTCGATAGAACTCAAGTTTGCAACTCCCACAACTACGCCCCTACAAGTTATCGTCTACGCCGAGTTGGACTCAGTACTCGAGGTATCCAAAACTCGGCAGATTCTAACAGACTTGGCCGTTTGAGAGAAATAGGATGAAGCAATGTGGTCCACACCCACGATCCTGGAAGAGAAACTATATGCGGCAATCGAATCACATAAACAGACAGCTGACTTCATGAGAGAGTCTGGAATCATACTCTGATTGTGTCTTGATCGCAGAGAGAGAGAGAGAGAGAGAGAGAGAGAGAGAGAAATAGAGTGACAGCCTAATTACCGTCCACCTTTTCTCTCAGATTCCCAATTAGAGACAAGAAAGCCGGACTTAAGTGTTTTTCAACAAATTGTTACGAACTTCTCCCCTCATTTGTTAATGACGCCAACGACGCTTTGAATATGTGTGGCTCTATCACCCTTTTCTTTAACCGCAACTACATTCTCTCTGTCATGGACTTCAGCTACCTGTACATCCCCATTCCCCACACTGATGGCCTTCGAGTTCTAAATATGTTCCTTATTAAGAGAAGCCAACCTTCTATCGAATCCGACACCCTCCTCCATCAAATGGAACTACTTCTTAAACTCAACTCTTTCGAGTTCGATGGCAACTTCTTCATCCAGATAAAAGGATTACCAATGATCACCAAAATGGGCTCTAGCTACACTTCTCTGTTCCTGGGTTACCTGGAGCACTAGATCATTCATACCTGCCGAGGTCATCTTCCCCTTATGTAGCAGTGTATCACTGACATAGTGCAAAAACTCTCTACCCTATTCACACTTACTCAGGCATCGTCGCCTTTGCCAGGATGATGAAGATTTCCTACATCAAGCCCACCTGATGCTAGACTTCTTTCGTCGACGCCTTTATCCCGAATTGGCTTTACTACT
Source organism: Megaustenia siamemsis (assembly GCA_032433765.1). NCBI lineage: Eukaryota > Metazoa > Mollusca > Gastropoda > Stylommatophora > Ariophantidae > Megaustenia > Megaustenia siamemsis. The sequence continues at coordinate 87,476,010 of JAVIAB010000051.1, forward strand.
GCTCTCCAACGATTTACCCGCACTTTACGCCAGGCTGCGCTCACTCCATCTCCTCTCCTCTCCTCTCTATTCTTCTCTCCACTTCTCCTGCTTTGGACTCTTACACCCTGATGTGATTTCCCCAGGATATTTGTAGATACGTTAGCACCCATCTAGAGCAGTCTTTACCAACTTATATTTATAATCCTTACCAATACGTATTTTGCCATATTCTTTGCTTTCGTTGCATATTCCAGTACTACCATACTCTTTTTTTCATTATCTATTTATTATTATAAAATTTGCTTCGGACACACTACCATCCCATCCCTTCTCGTAGATCGTACCCTGTCTTTTTACACATAGTCTTCCATGATCGCCTATTACGCGCTAGTTACCCTTTTGTTGCCCGAGGTACGTCTGGCTTAGTTTGCTCATGTTTTCAAGCCCTCTTATACATTTATCTATATCACCGATACCCGTCTAATTCTTGACCGCCATTCACACTTTCTATTACCACCTTCACACTCCAATCCGACTTCTCATATCTCGTGACTGGTTTATATTTCTACCCCCCCCCCCTTTTTTTTACTTCTCATAACATCCGTATTTGACTTACAGCCGTCCACACATAGGGAGATTCTGGATCGAGTCATTTCATTTCTTATCCACTTTTTATTTCTTGATTTGCTAGTCTCGCTCATCCTAAATATAGTGGCGTCTATCATTATTCCGCTGTCCGTTTGTGTTATTCTCGTTTTCTGGTGAAGTCCTCATTTGGACGGGAACGTCAGTATTTAATTTTGCTTGCTCCTTTTTTGCAAAGCTGTCATCATATCTTGTAGGAGTGTACGTTACACCCACCTCTTGCTCCTTACGATACTTCACATCTGGCAAATAATCTTAACCTAGCCACCCAAAGTAAAGACAAATTCTACTTCCTTCAGCAAAGTAACAGCAGCCGCTTAATTACGCTCCCTCCAAATTGGAGACGGGCGAAGTTAGAAAGATCCGGTATCCTATAACATGTTGCTGCTTTATCTGTCAGAGCGCACAGACGTCTTGAAAAAGAGACGTGAAATGGACAGATTTGCCTCAGAACAACGAGGGTGATATTCAGAACAACGAAGGGGATATTCTAAATGGCTTCATTCTAGTGTTGATACAATGTAGGTCTGGAAATTTGTCAGAACTGAAGAGTAAAACTAGTATTTTAAAATCATTTTTAAATGGCGCCATTTGTTTGTTAGTTCCTCTTGAGCTGATGACGGCTTTTTCTGCCATTCTTTATTTGCCTCTGATCATCATGGGGAGATACAGTTTACGGTGCTTGCTTATGGCCCCTTCTGCTCTTATACTTTTTAGTGTTTCTAATGTTTCATCAATTCATCTTTTTTTGGTTATTGGCTCTCATATATACTGTTCTAGTGACGTTTATTGAAGACTCGTTGTGCCATATTTTGATCTTCTTTTGTTATCGTGAGGCCATGTCACGATATAAATTCTTTCTTTATGTATTCAAACAAAAACTGGCATTTTTCTTAGCATTCTTTTTAGTGAAATTAGTTTGATTCAACTTATCTCATATACGAATAAAAGCTCCTTATTTTCTCTACTTTGGATGGCTTAGTTAATTTACATATTGAGTTATTGAAATCTTCGCGGGTTATCATTATTGCACTCCGAACATGTCCCTAGGTGCTCAGTTCCCCTCCTCGGCAAGTCTCGCAGTGTTCAGCAGCTGACGACTCCTGTTCTGTGTTGGTTAATAAGTCTTCTCTCTCTCTTTCTCTCTGCGATCAAGACTCAATCTATGTAGCATTCCAGATTCTGTCATGAAGTCAGCTGTCTGTTCAAGTGAATCAATTGCCCCATATAGTTTCTCTTCCAGGGAGGTGGGTGTGGACCACATTACTCTTCTCAAGACTGTGTACTGGGGACAATCCTGTAGAAAATTATTAGTAGTCATATTGTCCAGTGTACTGTAGCATAGGCTGGTTGTACCTATCTTGAATTTGGTGAACATATGATTTCTCATTCTATTGTGGCCAGTGCGTAGGCAAAGTATGATGACTTGATCCTTCCTTGATAGTTGGTGGTCTCCGTAACTCTCGTTATGCTTTGGGTGTTCTCGTTTCCATTTTTTATGGAACTGACCTTTGAGGATGGATTTGGCCTCATCATAACTGAGCGGATGGTTCTCTTGTGGTGATCTCCCTCCCTCTTTAGCTAATTTGTCTGCGCGTTCGTTCCCGTGTATACTACAGTGTAATGGTATCCACTGAAGGACTTCTCTCTGGAAGTTATTGCATAGTTGGTCCAGGGTTGTTCTCAAGTCATCTAGTTAATTATTCTTGGGGCTTTTTAGAGCTGATAGTACTGACAGTGCATCAGTCAGAATCACAAATGTATTGTGCATGTTATTTGTGTGTTGAGTAGCCAGTGTTGCAGCATCTCTGATGGCCTCAGTTTATGCTTTAAAGTTGTTTGAGAATTTTCCAGTAGCTATTGACTTGGTGATCTCGTCCTGATTATTCAGTGTCAAGAACACACCTCCCCCTCCATTTTTGGTGGCATTTGTAGCAGAGCCATCTGTGTATATGTGGGACCAAGAGTCCTGTGGGTAGGTATCGTGTATGTGTTTTTCTTCTCCATGTGTGTGTCACATATATACACCCCAGAAAGAAATACTGAATATAACAACATCATGTGCCGTCTGTGATATTAATGACCACAAACCAGGAGCCTCCTGTATGATTGATATAACTGTTGCACCAAGCACTTCATCAGCAGAGCCAGATCTATGGAATGTTAATCTGACATTGTTCTTGAATGATGTCCAAGTTAATGAGACATCAGAATCGTGTGGCAGCAGCTACAAGAAGGGAGCAGAGAACATCAAGTTCTGCTGCTATAAAGGAGACTTGCCTTGCTATCCCAGAATTGCCTTAAATGGGATCAATGTAGTTGAAAACTTCTCTTCTTGTGTAAACTACACATTCACATCCAAGAGTGAATCAGACAAAATCATATTCTCTCTGTGGCTTTACTAACTACAGGTCAGGTGGCTTCTGTTGGATTGGAAATAATAACTTACCACCACTGTGTGTCTAAATGTTTGGAATTGGAGTCATCAACGATGGCCTAACATCATCAAGTGCTACGATGATCATCATTTTCGGGAGGACTTGAACTTCCATGGTATATGGTGGATAGGCGGCAGGAACCATTGAAGGCTATGTCTGAAAAGTGTTCCTTCTTGCAGTTTCCTCATATTCCTAGTCCGGCTTTTGCAGGAGCTACTGAGTTAAGTGCTCTGTGCACACCGTGAGCTGTGTGTCTCATCCGTTTTGATCCTGTTTCGATATCCCGCTTGTTTACGATGAATGATAATATCGTATGACAGGGAACAGTTGGCTGTGGTCACTTTCTGTGCTGTTTTGCCTTATGTCTTTTGGCGTGTGCTTAGACTGCTACGATGGGGACTACAGTTACCTTTCTTTGTTTGGGAGATGTGTTAGTAATTCGGATGATTCCACTGGCACGGGCGGTTGAGCAATTATGGATTTTAATTCGTTTACAGTGATACCGAGGCCTTCCATAACCAATAACCAATGTGTTTTTCTGCTACGTGTTTTCTTTCTGTGTCTGATTGGATGCCTTTTTTCAAGATTCCCGTTATATTTTCCTTAAGTTCTGGTATTTTATGTTTTCCATGAGGAGACATATCAGATGGGCCAAGGGTTTCGATATTGTTTGGGAAATTACAGGGTCTCCAGTAGTTGGTTCATTGGCAATTGCAGCGAAGTTACTCCTCTTTAGTCGTACTATTCCGGAACCAGTTATTCTTTGGTGCATGGGGGTGCTAAGGAGCCTTCTATATTTATCCCCTTTTGCAATACTTTAGTGACCCGTCTGTCATTTAAGGGTTGTAAACCTGTTACTGTTTCTAAAGTCTTGATAGGAGTAAATTTCATAGCACCGGTGATGGTACGGGCAGCTTGGATCTGTATTCTGTTAATTTTGCTAAGGTGTGATTTGGAAGCCATAGCCCAGGATGTGACTCCATACACTAGAACTGGTCTGACCCTTCCTACGTATAGTCTTTTCAAAATATTTCTGTCTACTCCCCAGTCCGTTCCTGCCAATTTCTTCATAATATTTGTTCGTTTTCTGGCTTGTATCTTTGCTCTGTCTATCTGATTTTTCCAAGTCATTCTGCGATTCACGGTGACGCCAAGATATGTTGGGTTTTGGTCAATAGGGAGTATATGGTCTTTTATCTTCTAGTTTGCAAAGAGTGTGTTTCTTGATAGGCTGAAAATTGAATATTTAGTTTTTTTTCGTTGATTGGTAAGAACCAGTTGTTCGTCCATTTTTCAAGTTCACCTAGGGCATTTTGCATCCTGGGTCCAGCCACCGACATACTTTCCTCGCGAGTCCATAACGCCAGATCATCTGCGTATATTGCTGAATGTATTCTGGGCGGAATGTCCATTACGATGTCATTTATGAAAATTAAAAAGAGTGTTGGGGACAAGACTCCGCTTTGTGGGACACCTTGTTCGATAGAGTCCTTCTTACTTAGTTGACCTTGAACTTGTACTCTGGCCGTTCTATCCTGAAGGTATTGAGAGACCCAATTGAATAAACAACCCTTTATGCCAAGTCTAAAAAGCTTGTTCTTTAAACCATCTCGCCATACCCTATCAAAAGCCTTCTCCATGTCGACCCACACTGCCAATGTGTGTTTCTTTTCTTGTAGAGCATCCTCTATTTACTGTGCAATGTAGGTGACCAAGTCTTCTTATAAGACCACTAAGTTTCTCGTTTCTGGCTGTGCCCATCTTAACTCCCATCTCTTTCATCCGAAGGAATGACGTGGACTCATGTTTGTAGAAGTACTGTGCCCTTCCCACATCTCGAAGGGCATTGATGATGTCCGCTCGATCCATTGGTTCACTGTCTTCAATATTAGCGCAGCTAGCCAATCTGTCCACTCTTTCATTTCCCCGTACTCCCGCTTGTCATGGGACGTAGACAAAGGTGACCTTATGTATTTTTGACTTCTGCAATGACTCTACCCATTGTATGAATACAGAAGAGCCCGTCTCCACTTTTCGTTGATCCATGATAAATGATGAGACTGTTGATCTCAGCATTGACCACGACTGAGTTCTGTTCCCTACATTTCCTGTCGAGTGTGACAATACACGAGAATGTCCCTTGAATGATTTAGGCACCGGTATCCACTCTTCGCCAGCGTTGATTCTGGTAAGCTCACAGACCTGTTTGATGACATCTTCTGCTCGGCCCAACCATTATATATTCAGGTATGCTCGTGCCCTCCAGATCTTGGTCCTGTCATTCATGCTTGGAAAGTCGACAAGGTTAGTCATTGCTACACAGGGAGTGTCCCTCGTACATCCCAAGATAATGCACATAGCTTAATTCTGAATTTTCTCCAGCCTGTCAATGTGCGTCTTACTGAAAGTAAGAATTGCCAGGGCATACTTGATTGGTGCCAGGACTAGTTCCTGGAACAAAAGGGTAAGTAGCCTCTGCTCGATGTTTACAGCTGCTGTGACCTTTATGGCGGCTAATCCTTTGCAGGATTTTGTTATCACATGGTCTACTTGGTCTCGAAAATACAGGCAGCGATCACACTTAATTCCGAGGTATGTTATCAACCTGTCTCTGTTCACTTCATCAGCTCCCATTCGTACCACCGGTGTTTCTGTGTTAATGATATTACTGTTAAGTGAGAACCATGCATATGCTGCTTTATTAGGATTAACCAATACACCTGATACTCCACACGAAGAAGAGATGCGATCAAATTCGTTATGTCTTGTGGAGGGGATATTTCCCTTCTGGCTCTTCTCTGTCGATATACCAGAAAATCATCAGCAAAAGTCATAGTTCTTCCCCTCCCATACAGCTGTTGTTCCGTGATCGTTATTGTGTACACGTTAAATAGAACTTGTGGCAGTCCTTGACAAATGGATGTTAATTCAGATAACCAACTTCCACATCTGAGCATCACCTTCCCCTGCAACAGTGCTGCAGCGATCCATCTAATGAAAAATGGGTGCACCCCCAGTTTGAGAAACATGTTCATGAGGTATTCAAATGGTACCCTGTTGTATGCATCCTCCAGATCTATAGCAGCGGCACATATATCTCCTCGCGTCTGTTGAAGCATATTAAGACGTCAAAGTAGAAGACTGCCGCATTGAGCCATGTCTCTTTGTTATATCTATAACCCCAGAGTCTGGGTGGGAATGCTCGTTTCTGTTCCAGGTGATAGGTGAGTACACGGGCAACTATTTTCTATAGCAGCTTGCCCGCGGTGTTCTGCATCGTGATGATTCTGTAGGCACTGATCTGAGAATGGTTTTTGTTTGGCTTCGGTAGCGGTAGTAAGTAGCTATGTCTCCTTAATCTGGCCACTCTGAATGCTGGCATTAAACTCTGGCCAGTTTTTTTTTTTAAGTCGTCGTCAGCTAAATCGCCTATGTCGACTTACCGAAGAACACCATCTGGACCAGGAGCAGTGTTGTGTGACCTTTTAAGTGTTGTGCGAATGGTATCGGTTGTTATTGTGAGATCTTCTCCCAGCACATTATCACACGATTCTGAAAGAGAACCCCGTATCCTCATTCTTACAGCCTCATTTTTTGGTCAGTCTGCTCAATGTAGTATATTTATAATAATAATTTAAATGAAATATTTAATATGCTGGAGCACTTAGAGCTATTTGTAAGTGTGTCCGTCGTGGCCGACGTAATTTACTTCCTTTCATATTACAAATTTGTACATTGAAAAAGTGTTTTACTGTGTGCTCATATTGTCACAAATAAGATTTTAAACATTCGTAATTAATGCTTTCCATTAAAAAAAACGTTGCAGTAAAAAATAAATTGCCAATAATCCGTTCAGCCTGTGTACCCTCCACCGGGATAACGATAGAATCGTGGTTATGGAAGGGCAGTTCCTTTTTTCTGAAGAAAAAAAAGTCACATTATTCTGGAAAAGGCAACTTTTTGTTCTTGAGGTAGAGTTGACATATTGATGGTTGCCTTCCAATGAAAATGTGCTACCTTTGTTGTTTGCACTTTCGTACAAAATACGTAGGTGCTTCAGCATGTGAGATACAGATAGGCAAGTTGCGTGGTCAAGTTTTCCTTACAATAGATTTACAAGCCTAACAGAAGAATTCACGCTACGCCCCGAGTGAACATTACCTCTTCGGATTGGCTAAGTTATCATTCGGCCGTGGGTAATACGCTTGAGTATGACCCACAATTCAACTGTCTGACGGTAGACCTGATACAAAAATTGGAACAAGGCTTTAGACGTCACACGCAATGGCATATATATATACTTTACACGTCAGTTTATTTCGTCAATACACAAATATCATCGTAGAAAATAAACAGCAAGAAATAAATTGTATATTTTTGAGACACCTCTGTTCTCAGTATCAAACCTGGTGCTTCCATAAGGGACATGAGAGACAATCACATTATATAAGATAGCATGCTTAAAAAAAAAGAATTAATATTACATGTACTCGAAAACAAATTAAACGACAGCACTTTGTAGGAACGCTAAGCAGATAAAGTTAGAGTAACTGGGCAATCTCATGGAGGTATAGCAAAAGCTTCTACCATATTATGCATACAACACCGGTAATTTGGCTTCAGGGCTCGAGGAAAACAAAATATCAATTAGATAGACAGAACACTATTATATAGATCCCATCGCAACATACACTAACAACTGGTGATGTGACACCGCTTGCCATGATAAGAAAAAAACTGTCAATCCCTACAAGGCTTCACATCGCAAGTGGAAAGGACAAGTGTCGGGTAGTTACAACGAGACACGGCGAATATACAACTGCAAAGGTGTTATGTGCAGGATCGCACGAATGAATTACCTTCTCACATGAGTTCGAAAGAAATCGGGAAAGAGCCCATACAAAGAAAGAAATAGAAATGTGAAAGAGAACGCACTATAGAGAACTAAACTTATGCTCTTTGACAAATTGGCTAAAATACGATACGCATGTTGACAACAAGAAATATATCAAATATAACGCAGAGATAAGAGACAGAACAGAATCGCACGGTTGTCTTCCAGAGATCATCTACAACAGTAGAGAAGAAGAGATTCCATCCAGAAGGTCACCAAAACAGAATAGGGAGAAGCTGACTGACATGATTGTAGCAGACCGAAAAATTCAACACGGTAGGAGCCCAAAGATAGCCACACATACAAGTACTCAAGACCAGACGACAGCCAGAAAAGGGGAATTGTCTCTAGAGGTAAAAATGTATCGCCCATAGAAAATGTCCGTGTGTTACTGGGGCCTCATTATTAGGCAGGTAAAGGATAGTGACACTGTGACTTTACAGGCATGTTGTAAGAGGCGACGAAGGAGATTAATCGATGGCTTGACAAGCTGTCATTGTAAAAAGTATTGTTATGGAAACAGCGCCATAGATTTTAGAGCAGTGATCTCTGCAATATGTGCCATTTTGGCACGCAAGGTTTGTTCTGTTTTTGAGATTGTGGTTCTGCCCTATGTGCCGTCTTCGGCTCGAAAGGACAATAGATAGAAAATAGAGCAGTACAGCGGCAAGGTTATCAAAAGGGCGACCTCATGATGTTCAGTTGTTTTGAAAGACGACAACAAACTCATTCATCGTCTGGCGAACTTTCGAACTCTGTGAGAACCCAAAACACCAGGTCCAAACAAGAGTAAGTTCAAGAACAATTAGCGGAGTGTTTCATTTTCTCGATTTCGAAATGATGAATATTCGAATGATGACCTGTATAAATAATCATTTATATTGGAGAACTCAATAGTATGCTAAGTCGAGTGGAATATGTTTGAAGAAAGGTTGTTCAAATGACCTACAGTGGTGAAGGTGACGCGATTAGATAGTTGCAATGCTGAGAAAATATTATATATGCTGCAACATTTCTTATAGTGTAAATAGTTATTGTGATATTGCTGTTATCACTACAGCAGCGAATCACCTCCAAGAGATAAACTCCAAAGAAACCCAGGTGAAGATATTGATAAGGGCATTTACAGGTTGAGTTTCCCCTATAGCAAAGCAAATTCAGACGATGATAAGGTTAGACTACCTTCACCCTAAAACAAGTTGTATCTACTTTGTCAACTATAAGTAAACATCAGTTATTCGTCATATAAACTATAAATAACCCTTCACTTGATATTATGCCATGTTTTATCTTGAGAATCGAAGATGTGGTAGTGTTTATAATTGAGAGAAATTATAGTGGGTTGTGGTCCCTTCTAATATTTGGTTACTGTTATTGTTATTTGCCTTATGTCTCTTCATTCGAAAAGTTATAGAGACGGTCTTGTGGATATTATCGTGTACACTTCATTGAAAGGAGAAAAGTAACACGTCCGCACATCTTTCTCACGAAGAAACGTTTGATGAATGAACGACAAGGCGTCGAACCTATCTATCTATCTATCTATCTATCTATCTATCTATCTATCTATCTATCTATCTATCTATCTATCTATCTATCTATCTATCTATCTATCTATCTATCTATCTATCTATCTATCTATCTATCTATCTATCTATCTATCTATCTATCTATCTATCTATCTATCTATCTATCTATCTATCTATCTATCTATCTATCTATCTATTGACCTTTCGAGCCGTAACCGGCCCATAGGGCGTAGACCAAGATACACCTTCTCCTATATGAATTTTTTGTTCTAGCAGTTTTCTTTTAAAGATATTTTATCAAATCTCGCCATCTGTCTCTGTTCTGGGCAAGCAGTTCTATCTCATTGAGGGAGTCGATTCCTGCTGCTCTTGCCTCTCTCATCTATGTTCTTCTCAGTGTCTCCCTGGGTCTTCCTCTTTTTCTTGTACCTGTTGTTTCCCATATGAGGGCTTGCTTTGCTATTCGGTTATTATCTCTTCTCGTCGAACCTAGTCAACCTTTAATCTTGTGGGATTTCTATCGAACTGTCATCGTCACGCCGAAGTTCCTTGTCCGTGTATACGACGTAGACATTGATGACGCAAAAGCAATGCTAGCGATTAATCCATTTCGACAGATTCTATATTAAACTTTGACACAACTGCTGCCTCCCAGTATGAGAATGGAGATGGAGCCGAAGACTTTCTGTAGTGGAATTCCGGTCAGAAGAATTGTTATGATGTCGAATTCTCAGGGGATGTTGAGGAAGTTTAGAAATAGATGTCTGCTGCATGAATTGTTGACACACAGAAGCCTTGAAAGTTACGGAACTACTGCGGATTTATTGGTTGTGTCCATCAGTGCTTACTGGAAGAGAAAGAACAGATACAAGAGTTTCAGGGGAACTAGTGATAGGGGTCTGGAGTAAGAAAGAAATACTATAATCATTCGCTGCACACATTTCTAGAGTTTGTGGTTTCAATTAATGAAATTATAATCTTATCATCTTCAGATATGAAAATTTGCAACTAAATGAGAAAAGAATAAACATGTGTTTAACTAATATACGTCTTCTTCTTTCTATCCTTTCTTATTTGCCTTTTAGCGTCGAGTGAGAAATAATTTGCGGTCTTTCCCTCTTCTATTTGCCTCTGCAGCTGTTATGTTTCCTAGTGTTTCTATGGTTATGGACGTCCCCGGTATCACTGCAAACGAATTAAAATCCATAATTGCTCAACCACCTGTGCCAGTGGAATCATTCGAATTAATATATCATTCCCCAAAATAAAGAAAGGTAGCTGCAGTCCCCATCATAGCAGTCTCATCACACGCCAAAAGACATAAGGCGAAACCGCACAGAAAGTGAACACAGCCATCTGTTCCCCGTCATACGATTTTATCATTCATTGTAAGCAATTGGCATATCGAAACACGATCAAAACGGATGAAACACACAGCTCTTGGTGTGCACAGATCACTTAACTCAGTAGCTTCGGCAGCAAGCCGGACTTTGAATATGAGGAAACTGCAACAAGGAACACTTTTCAGACACAGCCTTTAAAGGTTCCTGGCCCCTATCCACCATATTGACCTGAAGTTCACGTCTTCATTAAAATGTTGATCCTCATATTTTTAAAATGTTTTTGCTTGATAATGTTAGGACATCGTTTTTGTCTCCAAATCCCAACATATGAAAAACATTTATTCGTCGGATTATCCTCTCGTACAATGAACAACACTCCGTAAACACTCAGATCTCCCGAGTCCTTCTACTATTCCATCAATCCTTCTTTTTCGTGGTCGACCCTTGGTCTGATGTTCTCGCAGCGTTTATTGAGGGCTCGTTGGGTTGTGTTTTGATCACTCTTTATCTGATGTTTCTTTATATTTTCTTTGACGAGGCTATTCCTAGCTTTTTTATCAGTTCTTCATTTCTGATCTTGTCTCTCAAGCTGTTTTCTGTTATTCGTCTAACACATTTCATCTCCGCAGAGGTTATTTTTTTTTTTATTGTTCCTGTTTCTAGGATCCAGGACTGGCATTGGAGGCACAATGTTGGGATGAAGATTGTATTGTAGAGTGCCCGTTTTGCCTCTAGAGTTATTTCCTTGTTGGACAATAGTGGTGATAGCTGTCCAATGATTTGGCAAACTTTGATGCATTTTGAATCGATCTCTGCTGTTTGAGAATTGTCGTTTGTCATGAAATTTCCTGGGTATTTGATTTCCTCTACTTGTTTTAGTTGTCTGCCTTCTATAGTTATGTTGATATTCCGTTTCTCTTTGGCGACATGCATGACTTCTGTTTTGTTGATGTTGATTTTCATGTTGTATTTTGTGCCTGTGTTGTTGAGTTTATTTAAGAAATGTTCTTGTAGGTCTTCTATTTTTCCACGTATTAGTGTCTGATCGTCTAAAATAAAAGCTCGTTGATCTCCTCTGTCTCTTATGGGTTGGCTAACTTGCATATATAGTCTATGTATGTAATAAACAGTAGTACGCACACCTGTCTTACACATGATCTACCTTCGAATTGATCTGTGTAGCCTGCTGCTGTTCTGACAGTGCAGCTGCTGTTGATGTAGAGACTTTTAATTATGATTATGTTGGTTAGATGTTGGCTTACTCCGTATGTTGTTAATATCTCCCATAGTTTTTGTCTATTTACTCTGTCGAATGTTTTTTTTCCTGGTCAATGATAGCAATGCGCACATTTTGAGTGTATTCTGTCTGTTTTGCATTTTGTTATAATTTCCTTATCTCATCATTCAGCCTTGCTGCACTATTGAACGCGTCAAAATGGCGGTTTGTTTACGCCGGTCTGTCGTCAAGGACGCGTAAGTCATTTAATTTGTAGAAAGCTCACAGTGTTTCCGCGTGCTGCTGGGATATTTACTGGAGTTGGCCAGTTTATAACGTGGAACGGGTTCTAGGCCGTGCGACTGAGCAAGTGCACTTGAGTCTGGACCATCCAAAGCATCGACATTCAGCGACGTTCATCAAAGACGACGGTAAGTGTAAGTTTTCAGATGCAACCCAAACTACATCATCGAAGAAGGAAAACACGACGGGGCAAGAGGGGTGGCACTAAACTGTCGAAGTGTGAGAGGCTAGGCCTAAAGTATGTGCGCGTTACTTATTGGAATTGTGGGTCCATTAATCAACGACGGCCCATTCTTGATAAGCTACTGTGCGGCGCCGATATAATGGTTTTGCAAGAAACTCTTCTTGCTGACAGGACAGTAAGTACTCCTGGCTTTCATTGTTTTTACAATAGACGACACCTTGGGCAGGCCATCCTTGTGCGCAACAATATGCTGGCAGCTGAGGTTGATATGTCTGTGTGGAACAATGCAGAATTGCAGGTACATGCGGTTAGGGTGCAGACCCCAGTTCATTTCGTGATTGTTAATGTGTATGCCTGTAATGGGAAGGTGAACACACAACAATGGCAGAATCTCTTCGAATTCGATGAAGAGAATGCCATTTTCTGCGGAGACTTTAATGCTAGAGGAAACCAGTGGGGTAACGTCATAACCAACAAGCAGGGAGAAGACCTAGAGAACGCACTGGTATCGGCCGATTTAGTGTGCTTGAATGATGGAAGGGCAACAAGAATGGCCACTCGAACAGGGGACTCTGATAGTGTCATAGACCTGGCACTGGTGTCTTCCACCTTCGCACCGGTTTGCAGGTGGAGTACACTGGGGTTCCACGGAAGTGATCACTATCCATGTGTCCTCCTAATTGAGAAAGGCAGAAATAAAAGCCAGAGAAGAAAGCTCCACACATTCAACTACGAGAAAACAGACCAGGACGTCATTAGCAAAATCAGACATAGGAAACGGAGCGCCCCTCGTAGGAGGCAGGAGAGATGGACGCAGCCACCCTGGTGGAATGTAGATGTCGAGGAAGCTTGGCGGAGCAAGAGACAAACGGTCAAGACATGGCAGAAAGCCAGAAGGTATGGTAGAACACAACCTGAGCTCTTGAAGCGTCTGAAAGTAGAGGTCGACCAAAAAATGATGCATTTTAAACTATGCGCTAAGCAGGCTAAGGATGCCAAATGGGATGACTTCTGTAAAAAAGTGTGCTCAGAAAAATCGCTCGCCACATTCTGGCGCCTTCATCAGTGCATGAATGGCACACCACGACACAGAGGTATACCAGACTTTCAGAGCACAGACCAGATATGGCACAAATCTGATGAGAGCAAAGGCCCTGCTTGCCCGCTACATTGAGCAGACGGACCAAAGAAATGAGGCTGTAAGAATGAGGATACGGGGATCTTTGTCAAATTTGTGTAAGGATGTAGGGCTGGAAGATCTCACAATCACAACCGATACCATTCGCGCTACACTTAAAAGGTCACACAACACTGCTCCTGGTCCAGATGGTGTTCGGTATGATGACATAGGCGATTTGGCTGATGACGACTTGACAACACTGGCCAATGAGTTTAATGCCAGTATTCGGAGTGGCCAGATTAAGGAGGAGTGGCTACACAGCTACTTACTACCGCTACCGAAGCCGAACAAGGACCATTCTCAGATCAGTGCCTACAGAATCATCACAATGCAGAACACTGCGGGCAAGCTGCTAGAGAAAATAGTTGCCCGTGTCCTCACCTGTCGCCTTGAACAGAAACGCGTATTCCCTTCCACACTCGGAGGTTATAGATATAACAAAGAGACATGGCTCAATGCGGCAGTCTTCTACTTTGACGTCTTAATATGCTTCAACAGACGCGAGGAGATATATGTGCCGCTGCTATGATCTAACTATGATCATAAACAAAGAAGATACTCAAAACCCACAAGTGGATATCAAAATAGAAGGAATAGACCTGGAGACAGTTCAGAACTACAACTACCTTGGAAACACTATAACCAGTGATGGAAAATGTACAACTGAAATAAACAAAAGAATAGGAATGACAAAAAGTAATTTTAATGTCATGAAGAACATACTAACATCAAAACAAATCTCTCTCTCTGCGATCAGGACTCCAGACTCTCATATGAAAACAACTGTCTGTTTAAGTGAATTGATCGAACCAAAGACAGAACATCACAATTAGAGTCTGTTAGATCCACCCTGATTGAATACCTAAAATGTTGCACTGTGTTCTGCGCCAGTGGCCCAGGGCATCCGATTTCAACCAGCATTTTATTCAGGTTTGCTTTCCTTAGCCTTTGATTGTCCCCAATCTTCCTGCAAGGCAGCAGATTGTCTTTTCTGTAGGGGGATTCTGCCCTTAGGTAGTCGGCCCTTCCAGATTTACGAACACCATCTGCGCAAGTTACTAGAGGTGACTAACACAGACATTCACACACAAAGATATGAGATGTGACTAACATTTACATGCACACAACGATATGAGGCATGACTAACACTGACACATACACACACACATACTAAGATATGAGATGTGACTAACACAGACACACTCTTAAATATGAGATTTGACTAAACACAAACACACAAAGATATGAGACATGACTAATATAAATATGCACTCACAAAGATAGGAGATGTCACTAACATAGACACACAGACAAATATATAAGACATGACTCACATAGACAAGCACACAAAGATATGAGATATGACTAACATAGACATACACACAAAGATATGAGATATGACTAACACAGACATGCACGCACAAAGATATAACACATGACTAACACAGATACACACTAAGATATGAGATATGACTAAACAGAGACACACAAAGATTTGGTTATTTGGTTATGGAAGGCCCCGGTATCACTGCAAACGAATTAAAATCCATAATTGCTCAACCGCCTGTGACAGCGTAATCATCCGAATTAATATCTCATCTCCCAAACAAAGAAAGGTAACTGTAGTCCACATCATAGCAGTCTCAGCACACGCCAAAAGACATGAAGCGAAACCGCGCAGAAAGTGAACACAGCCAACTGCTCCCTGTCATACGATATCATTCATCGTAAACAATTGGAATATCAAAACATGATCAAAACGGATGAGACACACCGCTCACGGTGTGCACAGGGCACTTAACTCAGTAGTTCCTGCAACAAGCCGGACTTGGAATATGAGGAAACTGCAACAAGGAACACATTTCATGCATAGCCTTCAATTGTTCCCGCCGCCTATCCACAATATACTAGAAGTTCACGTCCTTTGAAAATGATGATCGTCGTATTTTAAAAAAAAAATGAAAAAAAAATTCCTAAAACAAATAACACCAGGGCTAAACTAAGAACAGCAAAATGTTACATCTTCTCAATATTCCTATATGGTGCAGAAACATGGACATTAGACAAGAAAACAGAACAGAGAATTGAAGCCTTTGAAATGTGGATTTATAGAAGAATAAGTAGAGTTGGATGGAAGGAAAAGAAAACAAACGATGAAGTCTTGAAACAACGAAAAATGAAAAGAGGACTACTAAGCACAATTAAAACAAGACAAATGCGATTTTTGGGCCATGTTAAAAGACACAACAGCCTACTAAAAGTAATCCTGGAGGGGAAAATACAAGGTAAAAGAGGCAGACCAAGACTAACATGGACGAGTAACATCAAAAGATGGACAAATCAGCATATGACAACCTGCACCATCAAAGCAAGAAACAGAGCAGAATGGCGCTCCATGGTAGCCAACCTTCGTTGCGGAGAAGACACTCGATGATGATGATCTTTTTATTACGTTCGACTCGCAATTTTTTATTAGAGCTGCACAATTTTAAAGTCTTGTTGATTTACATCTTACCCGCAATAGTTAATTCCAGCTACATAGTTTTATTCATCCACGACTTACTTGTCATTCTTGACTATAAGTACACAGTTTTGACGCCTGTTTTACTGATTTAAGTCTTGTTTGTGCAATACTGAACACAAGGCGTCTCATCCGAGCGAGGACGAAGTCATGATGATCTTTGCTATTCCAAACGGCTATGTTTACTCCAATTGGTGAGTCCCGTAATTTATGTTATTTTTATGCTATAGTTATGATTATCAATATGATGTCGTCAATTTCATTGTTTTAAAGTTATAAATATCTCCAAAGCCGGCTACTGATGCATGTAAACATTTTGTGTTGTCTTGTGCATATATCTCAAACACATAATCTGTGGTGGAACACGGCGCAACGAGGGGAGAAAGCAGGAAAAGCATCCTCAGTGGCAAAGAACGTAACACATTCAATTAATGCAGGACTGGAACAATCAGTAGACGAGTTTCGATGGTTGCTGGAACAGCGGCAGTGCGGATAATGGAACTGCGATGACACCCATCCGAACTAAAAACTAAAGATTAACTGTGTTATCCTGGGAGCCGCGATAGCTCAGTGGTTAGTGAACTGGACTACCACGGACAAGGGGTAGGGTTCGATCCCAACCGACGGCTTTCAGGTTCACCCAGCCTTAAATGGGTACCGGACTTTTTTCTGGGAAAGTAAAGCAGCACGGGCGTAATACTGACCACATTACCCCAAAAATCATGTGCTGAAGGTCTGTAAAATATAGGGTCACTAACATCATATTTCCCTATACGCCACTTGGCGTGACGGGGGTACTTTACTTTTATTTTTACTAACTGTGTTATCCTAAATAATGAGAAGGTGGTAAAACGGATATGGGAATTCCTGACAGAAATGAAACTGGATCGATGGATAGAATAGAACTGAGAAGGTGAAGTACGATTTCCTGGAACTTAGCGATACATTTAGAAGAGTAAACGTCTAAAACAAGCAACGTTTGTTTCTGATCGGTTTGAGTTAAATAACGAAGCGCTCCCAGAATTAAAAACAAGCAGAAGCCGACACGCGTCTTTTATAGGTCCATATTTGGAAGTGACACGCGTCTTTTATAGGTCCATATTTGGAAGTGACACGCGTCTTTTATAGGTCCATATTTGGAAGTGACACGCGTCTTTTATAGGTCCATATTTGGAAGTGACACGCGTCTTTTATAGGCCCATATTTGGAAGTGACACGCGTCTTTTATAGGTCCATATTTGGAAGTGACACGCGTCTTTTATAGGCCGATATTTGGAAGTGACAAACGTTTTAATAGGGGACGGTAATCACAGATGGATAATGTGATAACCTTCCTCTGAATCCGATATTGTTACTCGCTGGAAGCAAGGCAAACGGGTAGGACTTTCCTTTGTCTCTAATTGCAAACTCACGAGAGATCTAGCAATGGCACAGATCCAGTAAGTGATAAATTATGTCAACTGTGTCTTATAAGATCTTTGGGTCCATGAAGGAACTGGAAAATAAAAATAGAGTTCAGCTTGCGGCTGACATCAAAATCTTCATGGGGCACCCATGCAGGAGGCGAACAAGACAATGTTATGATGTATTTAAAAAAAAATACATATTCGCTTCACTTTCATCTTAAAACCCAGGGCTTAGAAATTTGCAGAACGTCGTTATTTAACAACATCTCTCTGTTCACAAAAGTCTGAAGGTTATTGACCTGAAACCGGGGTCTCCTGTTAAAGAATCATGTTAAACTTACGCTGTTTTGTTTTTAAATATTCATCTGTGACGGTGGTGGCAAATTTCGCCATCATTTCCAATATTCCAATATAAATAATCACAAGAAACGTTTATTTTCCCGACACTCTTAATTCCTAGTAGCGAAATGTGTCGCATCGATCGATGGGGAAAATTCAATGCTTGGATTGTCCTCCCATGTTTGTGACCCCTGGTGAATAAGTGTGGCAATCATCTGAAAGATGTTCCCGTCAATAAAAGTCACCTCGACTGAAGTCTAAGCACTGACGATATGACAACCTCACTACTACAGTCCAATATAGTACTGAGATAATTTCTGATATTTTATTTAGCACATATACGTGCCTAAATGCAGAGCATCTAATCCAGATGTCTAAGAATAAGATGGCTGGGGCACGTCCAGCGAATGGAAGAAAAGCGCATCCCCAGGCAAATACTAAATGGTGAACTAACATACGGAAAAAGACAAATCAACAGACCTAAACTACGATATAGAGATATCTGTAAATCATCTCTGAATGACTTCCCCATCTGTGAATATGACTGGGAACATCTGGCAAGTGATCGCACATCATGGAGAGCATGTATAAGGAACGGTTTAACATCATTCGAGACTGTGCTAAGGTAAAACATAGAAGAGAAAAGACTCATGAAAAAAGGATGGAAAACCTTGTGGATCAGTGGGCCTGACATGTTCATTCTGTGGCCGTGTGTGTTTGTCAAATATTGGTAGAATTAGTCATGAGAGAAGCTGTTCGACAAAAATAAAACCTCAAAAAAGATACACAATAGCCTCCACTAGACCGTCTGAAAAGACGAAATATGACCTTAATATACGTGCTTAAATGCAGGGCCTCTAATCTTCGTGCTGTTTACTAAAAGCCGGAAGATTTGTTTTCTCTATTGCCATGACATTTGTTTTCTCTATTGACATGACATTTGTTTTCTATATTGACATGACATTTGTTTTCTTTCAAATTATTAACTTTGTCAATAGACCTTGTCCTTTTTTCAGTATACACATAAACACACATACACACACACACTCACACAAACCTGATTCTGATAATTTCGTACTCATTTGTTACTTCTCTCTCTGTCTGCGATCAAGACTCAATCACAGTAGGATTTCAGACTCTCACATGAAGTCAGCTGTCTGGTTAAGTGATTCGATTGCCCCATATAGTTTCTCTTCCAGGGAGGTGGGTGTGGACCACATTGCTCTTCTCAGGTCTGTGTACTGGGGGCAATCCTGTAGAACATGTTTTGTAGTCATATTGCCTAGTGTACAGTGGCATAGGCTGGTTGTACCTTTTTTGAATTTGGTGAACATGTGATTTCTCATTCTTTTGTAACCAGTGCGTAGGCAAAGTATGATGACTTGATCCCTCTTGATAGGTGATGGTATCCGTCCCTCTCGTTATGCTTTGGGTGTTCTCGTTTCCATTTTTCATGGTACTGACCTTTGAGGATGGATTTGGCTTCATCATAACTGAGAGGATGGTTCATGTGTGGTAATCTCCCTCCCTCTTTAGCTAATTTGTCTGCGCGTTCGTTCCCGTGTATATTACAGTGTGATGGTATCCACTGAATGACTTCTCTATGGAAGTTATTGCATAGTTGGTCCAGGGTTGTTCTCGAGTCATCTAGTTCATTTTTCTTGGGGCTTTTTAGAGTTGATAGTACTGACAGTACATCAGTCAGAATCACCAATTTATTGTGCATGTTATTTTTGTGTTGAGTAGCCAGTGTTGCAGCATCTCTGAGGGGCTCAGTTTCTGCTTTAAAGTTGTCTGAGAATTTCCCAGTAGCTATTGACTTGGTCATCTCGTCCTGGTTATTCAGCATCAAGAACACACCTCCCCTTCCATTTCTGGTGGCATTCGTAGCAGGGACATCTGTGTATATGTGGGACCAAGAGTCCTGTGGTTAGGTACCATTCTGATTAAATATCTGTTAAAACGTTGCGCTGTGTTCTACGCCAGTGGCCCAGTGCATCCGACTTCAGCCAGCATTTTATTCAGGTTTGCTTGCCTTAGCCTTTGATTGTCCCCAATCTTCCTGCAAGGCAGCAGATTGTCTTTTCTGTAGGGGGATTCTGCCCTTAGGTAGTCGGCCCTTCCAGATTTACGAACACCATCTGCGCAAGTTACTAGAGGTGACTAACACAGACATTCACACACAAAGATATGAGATGTGACTAACATTTACATGCACACAACGATATGAGGCATGACTAACACTGACACATACACACACACATACTAAGATATGAGATGTGACTAACACAGACACACTCTTAAATATGAGATTTGACTAAACACAAACACACAAAGATATGAGACATGACTAATATAAATATGCACTCACAAAGATAGGAGATGTCACTAACATAGACACACAGACAAATATATAAGACATGACTCACATAGACAAGCACACAAAGATATGAGATATGACTAACATAGACATACACACAAAGATATGAGATATGACTAACACAGACATGCACGCACAAAGATATAACACATGACTAACACAGATACACACTAAGATATGAGATATGACTAAACAGAGACACACAAAGATTTGGTTATTTGGTTATGGAAGGCCCCGGTATCACTGCAAACGAATTAAAATCCATAATTGCTCAACCGCCTGTGACAGCGTAATCATCCGAATTAATATCTCATCTCCCAAACAAAGAAAGGTAACTGTAGTCCACATCATAGCAGTCTCAGCACACGCCAAAAGACATGAAGCGAAACCGCGCAGAAAGTGAACACAGCCAACTGCTCCCTGTCATACGATATCATTCATCGTAAACAATTGGAATATCAAAACATGATCAAAACGGATGAGACACACCGCTCACGGTGTGCACAGGGCACTTAACTCAGTAGTTCCTGCAACAAGCCGGACTTGGAATATGAGGAAACTGCAACAAGGAACACATTTCATGCATAGCCTTCAATTGTTCCCGCCGCCTATCCACAATATACTAGAAGTTCACGTCCTTTGAAAATGATGATCGTCGTATTTTAAAAAAAAATGAAAAAAAAAATTCCTAAAACAAATAACACCAGGGCTAAACTAAGAACAGCAAAATGTTACATCTTCTCAATATTCCTATATGGTGCAGAAACATGGACATTAGACAAGAAAACAGAACAGAGAATTGAAGCCTTTGAAATGTGGATTTATAGAAGAATAAGTAGAGTTGGATGGAAGGAAAAGAAAACAAACGATGAAGTCTTGAAACAACGAAAAATGAAAAGAGGACTACTAAGCACAATTAAAACAAGACAAATGCGATTTTTGGGCCATGTTAAAAGACACAACAGCCTACTAAAAGTAATCCTGGAGGGGAAAATACAAGGTAAAAGAGGCAGACCAAGACTAACATGGACGAGTAACATCAAAAGATGGACAAATCAGCATATGACAACCTGCACCATCAAAGCAAGAAACAGAGCAGAATGGCGCTCCATGGTAGCCAACCTTCGTTGCGGAGAAGACACTCGATGATGATGATCTTTTTATTACGTTCGACTCGCAATTTTTTATTAGAGCTGCACAATTTTAAAGTCTTGTTGATTTACATCTTACCCGCAATAGTTAATTCCAGCTACATAGTTTTATTCATCCACGACTTACTTGTCATTCTTGACTATAAGTACACAGTTTTGACGCCTGTTTTACTGATTTAAGTCTTGTTTGTGCAATACTGAACACAAGGCGTCTCATCCGAGCGAGGACGAAGTCATGATGATCTTTGCTATTCCAAACGGCTATGTTTACTCCAATTGGTGAGTCCCGTAATTTATGTTATTTTTATGCTATAGTTATGATTATCAATATGATGTCGTCAATTTCATTGTTTTAAAGTTATAAATATCTCCAAAGCCGGCTACTGATGCATGTAAACATTTTGTGTTGTCTTGTGCATATATCTCAAACACATAATCTGTGGTGGAACACGGCGCAACGAGGGGAGAAAGCAGGAAAAGCATCCTCAGTGGCAAAGAACGTAACACATTCAATTAATGCAGGACTGGAACAATCAGTAGACGAGTTTCGATGGTTGCTGGAACAGCGGCAGTGCGGATAATGGAACTGCGATGACACCCATCCGAACTAAAAACTAAAGATTAACTGTGTTATCCTGGGAGCCGCGATAGCTCAGTGGTTAGTGAACTGGACTACCACGGACAAGGGGTAGGGTTCGATCCCAACCGACGGCTTTCAGGTTCACCCAGCCTTAAATGGGTACCGGACTTTTTTCTGGGAAAGTAAAGCAGCACGGGCGTAATACTGACCACATTACCCCAAAAATCATGTGCTGAAGGTCTGTAAAATATAGGGTCACTAACATCATATTTCCCTATACGCCACTTGGCGTGACGGGGGTACTTTACTTTTATTTTTACTAACTGTGTTATCCTAAATAATGAGAAGGTGGTAAAACGGATATGGGAATTCCTGACAGAAATGAAACTGGATCGATGGATAGAATAGAACTGAGAAGGTGAAGTACGATTTCCTGGAACTTAGCGATACATTTAGAAGAGTAAACGTCTAAAACAAGCAACGTTTGTTTCTGATCGGTTTGAGTTAAATAACGAAGCGCTCCCAGAATTAAAAACAAGCAGAAGCCGACACGCGTCTTTTATAGGTCCATATTTGGAAGTGACACGCGTCTTTTATAGGTCCATATTTGGAAGTGACACGCGTCTTTTATAGGTCCATATTTGGAAGTGACACGCGTCTTTTATAGGTCCATATTTGGAAGTGACACGCGTCTTTTATAGGCCCATATTTGGAAGTGACACGCGTCTTTTATAGGTCCATATTTGGAAGTGACACGCGTCTTTTATAGGCCGATATTTGGAAGTGACAAACGTTTTAATAGGGGACGGTAATCACAGATGGATAATGTGATAACCTTCCTCTGAATCCGATATTGTTACTCGCTGGAAGCAAGGCAAACGGGTAGGACTTTCCTTTGTCTCTAATTGCAAACTCACGAGAGATCTAGCAATGGCACAGATCCAGTAAGTGATAAATTATGTCAACTGTGTCTTATAAGATCTTTGGGTCCATGAAGGAACTGGAAAATAAAAATAGAGTTCAGCTTGCGGCTGACATCAAAATCTTCATGGGGCACCCATGCAGGAGGCGAACAAGACAATGTTATGATGTATTTTAAAAAAAATACATATTCGCTTCACTTTCATCTTAAAACCCAGGGCTTAGAAATTTGCAGAACGTCGTTATTTAACAACATCTCTCTGTTCACAAAAGTCTGAAGGTTATTGACCTGAAACCGGGGTCTCCTGTTAAAGAATCATGTTAAACTTACGCTGTTTTGTTTTTAAATATTCATCTGTGACGGTGGTGGCAAATTTCGCCATCATTTCCAATATTCCAATATAAATAATCACAAGAAACGTTTATTTTCCCGACACTCTTAATTCCTAGTAGCGAAATGTGTCGCATCGATCGATGGGGAAAATTCAATGCTTGGATTGTCCTCCCATGTTTGTGACCCCTGGTGAATAAGTGTGGCAATCATCTGAAAGATGTTCCCGTCAATAAAAGTCACCTCGACTGAAGTCTAAGCACTGACGATATGACAACCTCACTACTACAGTCCAATATAGTACTGAGATAATTTCTGATATTTTATTTAGCACATATACGTGCCTAAATGCAGAGCATCTAATCCAGATGTCTAAGAATAAGATGGCTGGGGCACGTCCAGCGAATGGAAGAAAAGCGCATCCCCAGGCAAATACTAAATGGTGAACTAACATACGGAAAAAGACAAATCAACAGACCTAAACTACGATATAGAGATATCTGTAAATCATCTCTGAATGACTTCCCCATCTGTGAATATGACTGGGAACATCTGGCAAGTGATCGCACATCATGGAGAGCATGTATAAGGAACGGTTTAACATCATTCGAGACTGTGCTAAGGTAAAACATAGAAGAGAAAAGACTCATGAAAAAAGGATGGAAAACCTTGTGGATCAGTGGGCCTGACATGTTCATTCTGTGGCCGTGTGTGTTTGTCAAATATTGGTAGAATTAGTCATGAGAGAAGCTGTTCGACAAAAATAAAACCTCAAAAAAGATACACAATAGCCTCCACTAGACCGTCTGAAAAGACGAAATATGACCTTAATATACGTGCTTAAATGCAGGGCCTCTAATCTTCGTGCTGTTTACTAAAAGCCGGAAGATTTGTTTTCTCTATTGCCATGACATTTGTTTTCTCTATTGACATGACATTTGTTTTCTATATTGACATGACATTTGTTTTCTTTCAAATTATTAACTTTGTCAATAGACCTTGTCCTTTTTTCAGTATACACATAAACACACATACACACACACACTCACACAAACCTGATTCTGATAATTTCGTACTCATTTGTTACTTCTCTCTCTGTCTGCGATCAAGACTCAATCACAGTAGGATTTCAGACTCTCACATGAAGTCAGCTGTCTGGTTAAGTGATTCGATTGCCCCATATAGTTTCTCTTCCAGGGAGGTGGGTGTGGACCACATTGCTCTTCTCAGGTCTGTGTACTGGGGGCAATCCTGTAGAACATGTTTTGTAGTCATATTGCCTAGTGTACAGTGGCATAGGCTGGTTGTACCTTTTTTGAATTTGGTGAACATGTGATTTCTCATTCTTTTGTAACCAGTGCGTAGGCAAAGTATGATGACTTGATCCCTCTTGATAGGTGATGGTATCCGTCCCTCTCGTTATGCTTTGGGTGTTCTCGTTTCCATTTTTCATGGTACTGACCTTTGAGGATGGATTTGGCTTCATCATAACTGAGAGGATGGTTCATGTGTGGTAATCTCCCTCCCTCTTTAGCTAATTTGTCTGCGCGTTCGTTCCCGTGTATATTACAGTGTGATGGTATCCACTGAATGACTTCTCTATGGAAGTTATTGCATAGTTGGTCCAGGGTTGTTCTCGAGTCATCTAGTTCATTTTTCTTGGGGCTTTTTAGAGTTGATAGTACTGACAGTACATCAGTCAGAATCACCAATTTATTGTGCATGTTATTTTTGTGTTGAGTAGCCAGTGTTGCAGCATCTCTGAGGGGCTCAGTTTCTGCTTTAAAGTTGTCTGAGAATTTCCCAGTAGCTATTGACTTGGTCATCTCGTCCTGGTTATTCAGCATCAAGAACACACCTCCCCTTCCATTTCTGGTGGCATTCGTAGCAGGGACATCTGTGTATATGTGGGACCAAGAGTCCTGTGGTTAGGTACCATTCTGATTAAATATCTGTTAAAACGTTGCGCTGTGTTCTACGCCAGTGGCCCAGTGCATCCGACTTCAGCCAGCATTTTATTCAGGTTTGCTTGCCTTAGCCTTTAATTGTCCCCAATCTTCCTGCAAGGCAGCAGATTGTCTTTCTGTAGGGGGATTCTGCCTTTAGATGGTCGGCCCTCCCAGGTTTACGAGCACCATCTGCCCGAGCTTGATGTAGTTATTAGTTGGTCATTAGACCATCACCATCACACATTATTTTGTTAATTTGTTACATTATTACAACTGTTAACGCTCTTACATCACTTTCGCTCTATTAGTTCTTAATATTTTTATTTTTATTTTATACGTACTCCCAAACTGATATTTTTTTATATTCGTGTATATATGCGTTAAATGAAAAATAATAGATATGATAAGCAAATAATCTGGAAGAAAAGATGGACATATGTCAACCATGTGATTAGAAGGAACAATAAGTGAGTCACAAAGCAAAGTAATTAAATGGGAAAAAATAGTACAAAGAATAAGATGTCAATTTCATGAGGCCGTGAGAAGTAAACTGACAAAGTGACAAGTGTGGCAACAATTAGCAAGCATTGAAGTTCAACACTGAAATTGGAAAGCTCGCCCCAAAAAAATGATTATTCATTTTTAAGTGTTTAAACAGGCTACTTGTTTGTTTATCTAAGACGTTCTAAAAGTGTGTCTATATTAATTAGTCAAAAACTGGTATACATTCTCTACTGGTGCGCATATTCTAACTGAGAATGTCCAAATTCATATGTTCTTGCATCATATAAACCCCCAAAATATGTACATAAAAAAGATATACTCTGTCGTTGGTAGCTGTACCTTGGTTTCACGTAGGGGTTTTCCATCTTGTAGATTCGATGCTCAACCAGGACTTTTTTAGCATATCCTGACTGTTTATTTTGTTCTTGCCTGGATTTTCTCCTAGTGGTAACATGTTAGACAGCAGTGGTTTGTTTTCTTGAATGTCCTTCCCCATGGATAAGATCTTTGAATGTGTTTCCTACGTCCATGGCTTCATTGGAATTATGGTTTATTGTTTCTTTTTACTGATGAAACAGTTCCACATATTACACCAACCCGGTCCTGGCAGGATAAACATTTCATTTTGTCTTTTGATCGTGAGGTCAGATTAGTGCTACCTTTGCCATGATCAAGGTGACAGTTCTTTCCAGGCCGCGACGGTTGTCCCATTAAACATTCTCCTACAGTGTGCTTTAAACATTCTACTACCATTTCATTCTAAACATTATGAAATTGTATTTTTTTTAAACACTCTACTGCTGTGTGCTGGTAAGTGTTTACATATCCTACTATTATGTTTGTTATCAATATTATAAATTAAAAATATTAAAAGTTCTACAACTGTGAGTATTTTAAATATCCAATTATATTGTGTTTTTTAAACTTTGTGTACCGTGTATCATGTATGCGAATGTTCACATTCATATTTGCGTCTTATTACATAAATTAAGATTGTACGACCGCGGTGTAGTCAAAAAGAGACGTAAATGCTCCTTGATATGAGAAAACCACACACTTATTTTGTTCTACTATAACATGTAGAAAGTTGAAGGGAACAAACGAGGTCCTGGCAGTAACGCAATGCAATCATTGACAGCGTTTCTGTCCTGAAAGGCTTATAAAATGCAGATTCGAGCAATGACATTCAGGCAAGAATTCACGTCGTTAAGAGAAAAAAAAACATACTCCACTTAAATCGCGATCAAATTGGATAGAACATTAACCCCGAGAGACAGAAGTATAGAAATAGAGCGTACAGAACCACACATCGGTCAAATTAGAGAACTTTGAGCGAGGGTTAGCACAGCACACCGATTTCATAAGGATGTTAACATCACCGAGTGGTCGACGAGGTGCCAGCACAAGGATGTTAACATCACTGAGTGGTCGACGAGGTGCCAGCACAAGGATGTTAACATCACAGAGTGGTCGACGAGGTGCCAGCATAAGGATGTTAACATCACTGAGTGGTCGACGAGGTGCCAGCACAAGGATGTTAACATCACTGAGTGGTCGACGAGGTGCCAGCACAAGGATGTTAACATCACTGAGTGGTCGACGAGGTGCCAGCACAAGGATGTTAACATCAATGAGTGGTCGACGAGGTGCCAGCACAAGGATGTTAACATCACTGAGTGGTCGACGAGGTGCCAACACAATGATGTTAACATCACTGAGTGGTCGACGAGGTGCCAGCACAAGGATGAAATCACAACCAGAAAAAGGTGTTCCAAATAAACAATAGAGAACTCCCAAGTAGTATACAACCATCAAACTATGGTATTCTATTGGTCAGTATCTGCAGTATTTATTAGACTTCTACCTATTACGTTCTCAGAAGAGAGTAAGGAAGCTCCATATGAACATCCAGTCACTACACCCCGGGAGAGACTATTATACAATGAGATTGTTGTGTTCGTCCACGATCAAGGATTGTATGAAAGAATGATAGGAAGAAGTAGAACAGTTATGAAAAGGCACAGAGTTTAGTTTTAGAGCCAATCCTTCTAGCAGTGGCGTATCGTGGTTTTGTCAGCGTTCGGAGCTAGTATTACACTCACTAACCTGATAATTTATTCCTATGATTACTGAGATTATTACTATGGTTACTATGATTGTTACTAATATTTTCTTTCTTTTTTTCTTTTGAAATGTTGCGCCCTGTGCAAACCCCCCCCCCCCCCCCTTACCATGACTACGCCACTGCCCACTAGCAGATAACTCCTGCAGCATTTGCTCATCCACAAAAATAATAACAAAATATGCACGTTATAAATTGTTCTTTTGAAGTTGTGCATTATATATAAACAGTCCATATTTCAAACAGCTAACAAGGCTCATTAATAAATATTAGACAAGTAAACACCAGAGCTGGCAAGAAACATTCAGTGACTAGAGCAATTAGGTGTCAGTGCAACAAATATTGATATCCATTTAGTCAATAACACGCAGCAGAAAGATCGAAGAAACCAGTCAGAAAGAACTAGAAGGGATGAGAAATGATGATACAAGAAAAAACATCATAGCTGTACTCAATTGTTATCTCACTCAGCGTGTTTCCTGAGTGTTCACAGATGAACAGAAAAACTGGGTCATTTGTCATTTCCCGTAGCCAGATGAGTCCTGATCTGGGGCGGAAAGAGATTTCATATGCGTATAAGGAAGTGAGTGATGTGTCCAGTAAATGACCACATTAAAGCCTGGAGTCGGATAGCCTCGAACAATCAATTGAAAGACGTGCTAATGACGTGTTAATTTGAAAATATGAAATTTTAATCAAAATATAGGGCCGTTTAAATCAATAAAGATGGTATTGATCTCAAGAAACATAGCCCATGAAGCAACAAAGGGTAACGAGATGAGCTCTGTTACACAGCTCGTGTGACATAACAGAGTTTGATGAATGAGCTCTGCGACACAGCCGATGTGACGTATCAGAGGGTAATAAGATGAGCTCGCTCTGTTACACAGCCGGTGCGATGTATAAGAGGGTAATGCGATTAGCTCTGTTACACAGGCGTTGTGGCGTAACAGGGTAATGAGATTAGCTCGGTTACATAGGCGTTGTGACGTAACAGGGTAATGCGATTAGCTCTGTTACACAGCCGGTGCGATGTATAAGAGGGTAATGCGATTAGCTCTGTTACACAGGCGTTGTGACGTAACAGGGTAATGAGATTAGCTCGTATACACAGCCGGTGCAAAGTAGCAGATGGTAATGAGATGAGCTCTGTTACACAGGCGTTTTGACATATAACAGAGTGTGGTGATATTAGCTCTGCTACACAGGCGTTGTGACGTAATAGATTATAATGAGGTGAGATCTGTTAGGTAGGTGTTGTGACGCACAAGACAGTCATCGGGTGAGTTCTGGTATACACGGGTTACAACATCTTCAGCGTTCAAAGTGTTATGATCATACGAACTTGATTCTTTGTCACGTTTCATTATAAAGGGATAAGAACAACATCATGACACGCGATGAGATGGTAGCATGATTAGAACTTGTGCATGCGTGTCTGCCTTGATTTTTCTCCAAAACCTACGTCGTGGTTAACACACTCCATCTTCGGAAACCTGTATCTTTGTTTGACGTAGGTGATTTCTTTCTCATCGGGTGGACGTCGGCCAGGGCTGCTGGGCCCATCCTGGCCTGGGGTCTCTGTCTGAATGTTCTTCCATAGCCTCTCTTTCTCCCGATGATAACTGTTAGGTAGCAGTGGTTTATTTTCTGGGGGTGTTCTTGCCCGTGCTATGGATACATCTTTTGATTCTTCATTGATTCATGGTTTGTCCCGCGGTTGAACATATGGGGTGGTTTATAGTTGATGCAACAGTTCCACCTGTTGCACCCACTTCTAGCGAGAGAGGCCTGCCATCTGGTATTCGGTTATCGAGGACAGATCAACAGTCCCGTTTCCAAGATGAAGCTGGCATTTATTTCCAGATTTTGGCGGCTGCCCTATAGTTTCAGCACCCTCTGGCCAGATTTAACATTGTGGGTTCCTTGTGGGCTGGACACAGATTGAGGATATGCTCTGGGTCCTTGATGCCCACGGGCTATATACCATACGTTCTACATGGGCATTCATTTGTGTGGGACATTTTCCTTGAGACGGTAGAGGTGACTTAGGAGTCTACAGTGTCCGGGTCTCAGGCGAAAGATGTTGGCCTGCTGGAATCTCTGTAATTGGTGAATGGGGTCATTGTAGTTCCTGATGTCCAACCGTATCTCCCATTCCGAGGTAAATGTGTTGCCGGTGGTAATTTTGATTTCTCTGTAGGTCACACGGATACAGGACTATTCCATTTTGCAGCATATTTTTGATAGTGCATCTGCGTTGCGACATAACAGAGGATAATGGGATGTGTCATATTACACAGGCGTTGTAATGCAACAGAGGATACTGAGACGTGTTATGTTACACAGGCGTTGTGATGTCTCTTCTTCTTCTACCTTTTTAGCTCCCAGGTCTTCAACAAACACTATCCAAGTCGATCTGTTTTTTGCCATTCTTTTAAGATTATTCCATGTTTTCCCCATCATCTTCATCTCTGCTTCTATCTGTCTTCTCCAAGAATTCCTTGGTCCTTCTCTTTGTCTTTTCCCCTGGGGATTCCAAAAAGGGCCTGTTGTGTAATACTCTCAGTTGGTTTCTGCAGTGTGTGTCCTATCCAGCGCCATCGTCTTGGCTGTATCTCTTTATCCACTGGTATTTGCCTGGTACATTTCCATAATTCTATGTTAGTGATTTTCCCCTGCCATTTCCATCATTTTATTCTGCGTAAGCTAGGGTGACCATTCGTCCTCGATTTTCTGGGACAGTCCCCGAAGTGTAGAAGTTGTCCCCGAAAGAAATTCGTCCCCGATTTTGTCCCCGATTTCAGTGAATAAATAAATGTTCATACACGGAATAGGCCATCTTTTAAAAAAATCACTAGGACTCAGAACGTTACTGAGTTGCGTTTCTTAATCCCAGACTGAGCGGCATTAGCAGGAAGATAAAAGAGAAGACTTGGACGCATTGTGTCGGAGATAGCTCTTTGAACTCTTGAAGCGCGGTGCTACGTCACTTCTATTCCAGCCACTGACTTCTATTGGGATGGGTTTAATTAAAAAAAAAAAGCAGACACTGTCTCTCTCTCTCCCCCCACCCCACCCCTGCCTTTCCGGACATCTCCTGCCAAAGTATCTTTCCCGGCCAATTTTCAAATCAGTCCGAGTGTAATGACAGTACAGTGCAGTCGTGTTTTCTATTTGTGATCAGTGGACGTCTGTTGCATAAAAACAATGCTTTCCAAAAAACGTAAGTGTCATTTTCGTGATTCGCTGAAAGCTGAATTTCCATTTATTATACAAGCAATTTTAGAGTATGGAACGCTAGTGAAATGTAATACATGTAGTTCACATTTTTCAATAGCAAGTGGTGGAAGGACATCAATAACTGATCATCTACAGGCAAAAAAGCATAAGGATGCGCTGCTTTGTAAGTCTCAGTCTGGGTATATGACAAATTATTTTTGTAAAACAGAAACCTCAAAAGATGAACACACTCTAGCTGTTCATGAAGGAACCTTCCCATATCATGCTGTACTTCATAATCATAGTTTCCGCAGTAAGGATTGTACAACAATTCTACAAAATAAATTTTCAACGAAACAATTTTCCTGTGCAAGAGCAAAGTGTGAATCCATAATTACCAATGTTTTTGCTCCTTGGGCTATTGATGAACTAAAAAAATGACCTCAAATATGTCAGCTTCGTAACATTGTCTTGCGATACATCCAATCATTAACATGCTAAGCTACTTCCTGTTTAGTTCGTTATTTTCAGGCTTATAAGCTGGAAACTCCAGTAAAGACCAAACTGATTGCTTTCATAGATAACCCAGGAGAAACGTCCGACATAATATCTGAACAATTGTTGAAAGCAATTGATAATTTTGACGTAAACAAAAAGATTGTTGGACTCTCAGCAGACAATACAAATACAAACTTTGGAGGCTTGTTCAGGAAAGGAGGAGATAATGTCATAACTAAATAAAGTCCAAGTTAAACAGACACATAATGGGTCTTGGTTGCAAAGCACACATAATTCATAATTGTGCAAAAACAGCGTTTGATTCCATGCCTATGGATATGGAATTGATTGTAACAAAATATTTGGATACTTTCACATTTACACGGTTCGTGTACAACGCCTAAAAGACTTCTGTGAATTTGCTGGACAGGAGTTTAAGCAATTATTAGGTTATTCGAATATAAGGTGGTTGTCATTACTTCCAGCCTTGGAAAGAATATTGAAACTGTATCAATCACGGAGATCTTTCTTCTTGTCATAAACACATTGTCCAACAATATTGAAACAATTATTTGAAAACAGCGAATCAGAGCTTTGGCTCAGCTTTGCTCTTTCTCACGCATCACTCTTCCATGAAACAATTAAGGCGATTGAAGGCGACGACAAGAGTGCAACAGAATCAGCACTAGCTGTGAACAATCTCATTATAAAATTAGAAACTCGACGCGATGAAAATTTCATCCCACACATGGTAAAGAGTTTGCTAACTGATTTAGTAGAAAGTGGTGACATCCAAATGGAAAGGTATTTCCAAATAAGTAAAGAATTCTATAATACTGCTGTACATTACTTGCAGTCTTGGAACAAGCACAATGAGGACTTGTCACAATTGAGCTGCCTTCTCTTGGATAATGTGCCTGAAAGGAAACATTTTGATAATGCAGTAGAACAGATATCTTCAAAGTGTCATGAAGTTGTAAACGTCAATCGTGATGAGCTCTTTGATGAATTAACTTATTTGCGAGGCCATCTGTTGCAAAAAGAATGTGAGTGGCTCAGTAACAAGCCCCCCTGTAGAAAATGGAATAAAGTACTCAGGTACTTGAAAGAAAATAATGTACCACATGCTAATGTGAAGAGAATTCTGGAACTTTTATGTGCTTACCTGGCAGCAATGCATCCATAGAAAGACTCTTTTCTCAAATGAACTACGTCTGGTCCGAAGAGAAATAACGGATTAATGTGAGCACGATGCAAGCCATGTTAACAGTAAAATCTAACATTAATTTCACGCGTGAAAGCTTCAGTGAAAAACTTACTTCAAATCATGAGATCTTGAGAAAGATACACTCAAAAAACAAGTACCACGCCGAGACAACAACCTCTTCAGTAGAAATAAGGTACTGTAAACATTACTTTAATATTGCAATTGATATCTATATGTTGTTTAAATTTTTTTTATTTTAAACTTTTTTTTTGTTATTGAAAAACAAAACTAGCTAGTGTAATTTCATTAAGTGCGTGTATCGCATAAGTACCGTGAATATTAACAAAAATAAAATCAAACAGAAAATAAACACAGTTATTATGAAATTTAAAGTTATTATTTTTGCATCTACAAAATTCTTGCGCACACAGAGTCACACACCCACCCATATATATTATATATATATATATATATATATATATGTATATGTACACACACACACACACACATATATATATATATATATATATATATATATATATATATATATATATATATATTATCGTTCGTCCCAGTTTTTGTGGGACAGTCTCAGAAATAAGCAAAAAAATCCTCTGAAATGTAAAAAATATGGCAAATGTCCCCGAAAACAATAGGAAAAAAATGGTCACCCTAGCGTATGCATTCATTAATGAAAGTCTGTATCTTCATGATTGTCAATTTTGTTGTTCTCCATGTTTCACAGCCATATAACAGGACCGACTTAACATTGAGTTGAAAATTCTAGTTTTTGTATTTAACCTAATTTCTTTGTATTTCCAAATGATCCCCAGTGCATCGAAAGCTCCTCTTGCTTTTGATATCCTTATTTTGGTATCATTTCCTGTTCCTCCCTCTTTATCTATGTTAACTGCACAGACATATGTAAGATTGTACGTCTAGTAGAGTATTTCTCCTAATTTTATCTGGTTATTGCCAACTGCATTAATTCTAATAATGTTGGTCTTATCTCCATTAATCTTTAGTCCCAGCTGTTGTGATATCTCATCAAGTATGCTCATTTTATCCTACATCTGTTGATGGCTGTGTGATAGGAGAGTTAGGTCATAAGCAAAGTCTAAATCATTCAGTTGCTTGGTCAGTGACCACTAGATTCCATTTCTGTTGTTTTGAGTTATTTTCATAATCCAATCTATGGTCAGTAGAAAGAGAAATGGAGACAGAAGGCATCCCTGCCTTACTCCTGTTCTTATTTCAAATGCTTATGTAAGCTGTTATTATACATCAACTATTATACGTAGAGTAGTTATTTGATCAGCACATGATCTGTTCTTCCTAAAACCTGCTTGTTTATCTCTCAAATGTTTCTCTAAGGCCTCTTTTAGTCTAGTTTGATTCTGCTTAATATTTTTCCTGGCACTGATAGTAGCATAATTCCTCTATAATTTGTACACTCCTGTAAACTTCCTTTCTTTGGTAGTTGGATCATATAACCTTATTTCCAGTCTTTAGGTATTTCTTCCCTCTCCCAAATTTTATCTAATAGATTATGTAGCATCTTGGTAGAGGTGTTAATATCTGCTTTGATGGCTTCCGAAGGAATTTCATCTGGTCCTGTTGCTTTACCATTTTTTAATAGTTTGATGGCTTTCATTATTTCTTCTATGCTTGGTTTTCCACAGTTAACCTGTAACTCTTCTTCTGCTGGTAGTATATGTGGAGGATTATTTGAGCCTGGTCTGTTTAAAAGTTCTTCAAAGTGCTCCTTCCATCTCTCCATTTGTTCCCTTTGTTTTTAAGCAGATTTCCTTTCTTATCTTTAATAAAGGCATTGATCTGTTTGTATTTTCCACTTAATTTCTTTGTACTGTTGTACAGTTCTTTCATATTCCCTTTTTTTTGCTGCTTCTTCTGGCTCTTTAGCTAGTTCATCTATATATTTCATCTTATCCCGTTAAATGCATCTTCTCACTTCTTTGTTCACCTCTGTGTAAGCTTCTTGTGTCTTGGCTTTATTACTTCTCGCTTTGCTTTTATTTATGTCTGCTTTTTTTCTTTCTTTCTTTAATTATATCCAGGGTCCCTGCTGTCATCCATGCCTTATTCTGACGTTCTCTTTTCCCGAGTGTTTCTTCGCATGTCTCTTTCCATATATCTTGTACCTGTTTCCAATGATCTTCTATAGTTATTGTATTTTCTAGTTGTTGGAGGACTTGGTATTTGTTTGGTATTGTGTTTGCGAATTTATCTTTAATTCCTTGTTCTTTAAGAAACTCTACATTGAAATACTTTCTACCTTTATTCGTTGTAGTATACCTTTTTAGTTTAAGTTTAAGTTTGCCTATCAGAAGATAATGATCTGAAGCTACATCTGCCCCTCTATATACTTTTACATCCTGTAAGGATGACTGAAACTTATTATTAATACATATGTGATAAATATGATTTTCCGTTCTATGATCTGGTGACACCCATGTAGCTTTATGTATTCTTTTATTTTGGAATATTGTTCCTCCTAGGCTCACTTGATTAAGGGCGCAGAAATTCACAAATATCTCTCCATTCTCGTTTATATCTCCAAGTCCATGTTTTTCATAATCTCTTCGAAGCCTCTGTTGTCTGATTCTACTTTAGCATTTAGGTCTCCCATCAAGATTATAATATCCTTGGCTCGTTTTGCATGCATCTGACATTGTAACTGTTTATAGAATTCGTCTTTAACTAAATCATCCTTATCGTTGGTTGGTGCATAGCATTGTATAATGTGTAATTTTATTTTTTCTCTTTGGATGTTTTAAATGTTGCTCTCATTAGTCTTGGCCCTACTGCTTCCCATTCTACTAGTGTCTTCTGAGCATTCCTTGATAACATTATAGTTACCCCTTCACTATGTTGTGCTCCAGGTTCCTGGTGTCCTGATGATAACATCATCTCTCCTGTATTTAGTTTTATTCTTTCCGTTCCTAGCCATCTTGTTTCACACATTCCCAGAATATCTATTTTGTAATTTTTTCATTTATGCTGCTACCTGGGCCTATTTTCCCTGTTCGTTTAGGGTACGTACATTACACGTGCCAATTCTGGAGGACTTCCTGGTAGACGAAGGGTGAATCGGCAACCCGGACTCCTTATGGCTTTCTCCGGGTTGCGTCATACGTCTCTTAGACGGAGAGCCCTTATATTTCCTGGATGGCGGATTTAATTTTTTCTTTATTCTTTGACTTGTCAATGTTTGTGAAGTTTCATCACGTTGTGATGTAATGTAGGATAATGAGGTGAGTTCTGATATAAGGGCGTTAAGAAACGAGCCGTGGTGTTTGGTGCACAAGACTTTCTTCAGTTAATAAAATTCACTGCATGGGCAGACTGAAACAAACAGTAAATACTTGCAAGATCTTTCCAGAATCTAAAGAGAGCAGAATAGACCAACATCTTCTGACGCGAACAGAATACTGTATACTGACTGCTCACCATTACAGAATGTAAACGATTACATCCCCCACAGTGTATACACCAAAAGATATCAAATCTGTATGAGTTATATTAAATCCCCCCCCCCCCCAAGACATCACAGACAGATAATCTGTGATGTGGCTTCTCACCTCTTTATTTAGTTCATTTCAGAATCACAACTCTTTCAACAACGTTCTGTTGTGTTTAGTGTAAACTGTAAGGGATGTTAATCCTCATTCATCTCTGAGAGTTACAGATAATGTTCATTCACAGTAATACAGCGTGTGTCTTTCGTTAGCAGCTGTTCCGTCCTTTGTTGATAATTTACACGCCGTGGCGATTGCTTTGACCAAGCGGCCTTTATCCCTCTGGTTCTATCGTGTGCCCTCTGACATACAACAGCAATGCTACTATGTGTCGTAAAGATAGTTTTTTTTTTTTTTGCGTGCTATTAATGTATTTCATCATAAGATAGTGTTTTCGTTTTGCCATTTTAATAACCTTCCTTTTAAAAATAGTGTAGTGTTTCCCCATTGTTACTTCAATTATGGTATTTCTAAATCTGTTACATTTGTATTTGTTTATACAGTTTTGCTATTCAATGTTGATATGTGCATTCCAATTAAAAATCGCATTAGTGAGATTACTTTTGAAATCTGCACTTTACTGTGAATTCAGTGTTTTGTTGAGAGTAAAATACCTTATTTTGGAAACAATATATTGTTCAGATAATCGTTGTCAATGTTGTAAAACTATATTGTTTTTACGATTATTTTTTGTTTTAATGTGTCAGCACTTTTCGAACGTTTTACTTGTGCAGCTAGTAGTTATTCAGAATTCTTTACTTCAGGGTCATTACAGCATAAACGCATATATCTCATTGAGGGAAATCCATGCTTGTTGGTTACCCATTTTCTAAAATTAAAACAAGACGGCAATGCCGAGAGGTCTTACCCAATGCACAAATTATACATCCAATAACTTTAAAATGAAATGACAGAGAAATGTATTTAAGTTCCTATAAAAATATAGTTGATTAATAAGGACGATGATGGATCTAAATCACTATCAGACACTTTGACAAAAGAAAATGAGGCATCTTATGAGAATGCTGTCTTACAAGCAACTATTACACGACAATATCAAATGGTGATTGACTCATAGCACACAGAGGAACAAAAGGCAAATAAGCAGAGGACATGACAGAACTCCTGCAGCAATATTGCCTAGCAACGATCAGATTGACATTTTGCTCTAAGATTGCAAACTTCAGCTCTCCCCGTCACATCATTTAGGACATGAACAGGGTTCAGAAATAACAATGAACAATTCCGGATATGATGAACATTTAAATAAATCAGCAAAAAGAATGCACGAGGAAGAAGCTGACCGAGTGACATAGATAGAGAGAAGGCGAAGAAATAACGTCAAGACAGAGATAGAAAACTTGAATTTAAAAAAAATAAGCGAGAATAGTGTAAAAATTATTGGAAGAATTAAGGTGATAGAAATAGAAACAGAGGGAGAGAGAATGGAAATGAAGAATAAGGTAGCAAAATATAGAGAAAAGAAAAGGAAACCATTTTTTAAATTGAAGTTCCTAATTTAGCAAAAAATCTAGGGTAATCAATAAAGAAATGAAAAAAAATTAGGATCTCTAAAACATAAATGTATAGAAGACTACTAGCTTGCTTACACCCACCATCAAAACAAACCGGTTAAAATGAGTCGAACAAAATTAGTTCGGTTTTTAAAATTATAATTAGAAATTATTTTTTCTCTTGCTTGTGGCTGACATTTATTTGTTTAAAATATCTCGTCTGTTATTGATTGACCCTATTACTATAAAAAACTGGCCCTTGTTAATAACTAAGACACAAACAAACAAGAAGAACAAAACTAAACATGTAACCCAAAACCGTATAGCCAACATTAGGGAACAACACAAAACAGTATAGTTAACAATAAGGAACTTCCTGAATCTTCTAAAGCTGTTTTTCCCTGAGTGGGTTTATGGTCCAGACGTCTCTCCGAGATTGGCCTGGGGAATTCAATATTCATACGCGGTCAATTGATTTTCTGTGTTCATGACAGGGACTGAAGTTTCCCGAAGTCTGGAACACTTACCGACCACTCGTGTTAGCCAGTACGTCGATGGCTCAACTATCAATGTGTCTCTGTGACGGCGTTGCATCAATCGCTTCCTATGTGTACTATGTGTCCATATTTGGAATTTTGTTTTTTCATAAATTGTTCGCTTTTTTGGGAAACAATGTGTTCTAGCATAACCTCACATGCTTGTACAGTCATGTGTACCACACATGTCACCACACTCTATTCATTGAACATACTCTTCTATATAATAAGCAGGGTTTTTTTTTAATCGGAAAGGTCTAGAAAGCGTTCCGGTAAAAATAATAATATTTTAACGATCCTAAGACACATATTTTATATGTAATTGGCACATTTTGTAATTGATTGACATATTATATAAGTAATTTACGTATTTTATAAGTAATTGAAAACTAGAATTAATTTTTTAAATTTTCCCGCCTCTAAGTGTCGGACTATTAAATTCGTGTACGCTCATTTTTTTTTTTTTCAGGAAAAAATTAATGTGTTTATTTATAGATATCACAACAATAATTACTAACCTACTAATCTGTACTTCAACTGATTACACAATTCTCTTATTACAATTGTAGCGTTGAGGTACGGTGGTCGCCTCACACTGGTATTTTTTTTTCAAATAGTGAGATAGGGCTTTGTGTCCACAGCTCAGAATAGGTAAGATTTAGTGACTAACTGCTGTAACCTTACATGTGTTATAGTTGAGCGCGTGCAAGAACGTTAGGCAGCTTAATTGTAAAAAAATGTAATTTTAATTGTACAAAAAGTACAAGTTGTGTGGATGCTACCCAAACATATTTAAGAAATTACATTCTCAATGAATATTAACAAAATTTATGAAATTATAGCTGTCATTTTAGTCTGTGTCATGGTCTTCGTGCACTGTGATGAGATTTTGTGATCGTTATACTGAAGAGGTCAATGTAATCACGATAACTATTCACGAATAAGAACTTTGTGCTTACACTTGCTTACAGCTTCATGTATTCAGCACAACTTTTCATTAATCATTAAATCTTGTCAATTTTTCACAACCATTATTTCAAATTATTGTGATATTACTTATTATTTCCTAATACCCATTTTATGCACCTGTGGTCCTTGATCTAACTGTTGCATGTGAAATGTCTACAAATGTAAATTTTAATAAAGCCAATTTATTACTACAACAGGTTACAGTGTTCAAATAGTTACATTACGGATTCTCGTTCGTGCTACAGAGTTTTGTAAGTTCTATTAAGTTCATTGTACTCAATTTACAGTGCACAAATAGTTACAACTGACGCATGACTGATAGCTTTATGACGCATGACTGATAGCTGCACTTCCAGCGAAACACTACAAAATGAAGCACATGGCTTCACACTCACGCTATTTCAGGCTATGTGACTCATTTCTCAAACCCACACGAAGCGGTAATATACCCCATTGCAACAATATAAACACCCACACATCTATGCACTGCCACACGCAACGAATCAAATCAAACAAGTTGTGCTGGAACACAAGATACCACACAAGAGCACAAAGCAACGTAAACGGTTAACAAAGGAACAAAAAATGATAAATCAAATTTATGCTGCCTATTGATTACACACCCCCCCCCCCCCCCCCCCTTAAAATCAGATCACAATAAACAGGACTTGGTGTTTGTTGGAGTGTTCTTGAAATGTAATGAATAATTTCATGATGTACCATTCGGTTTTGTGTTTCATCATTATTACTGTCACAGCTCTACATTCTTGTGTGTGTTTCGTCATCAATAATGTCTCACTTCTACACAGAAAGAATGCATGCGTGCATTAGTTTATCTTCATCATCATCATTTACCAAGCCTGCTGACAAGTGTGATCATTTTATTCTACAACTCTCGATCTCTACAGTTGGTTATCAATACTGTAGTGGACTTCCTACTAAACCATTCTCTTAAATTGTCTTGTTTATTTTCTCTGTTTTCCCCTATTTCAGCTTATCTCTTTTTACTCTATTGACACAATATAATCTAGCTCTATCTATCTATTGACCTTTCGAGCCGTAACAGGCCCATAGGGCGTAGACCAAGATACACCTTCTCCTATATGGATTTTTTGTTCTAGCAGTTTTCTTTTAAAGATATTTTATAGCTCTACCCATCAATCTAGCTCTACCCATATGATAACATGGCCCAACGATTTATAGTTTTCTCAAGATGAAAAAAAAGATTTCTTTTTGCTACAACTACTTTTAGTTGAATGTTCTAATTACTCTTTTTGTCTATCAGTGGTGTTCTCAAAATTCATCTGTTAAGTCATATTTTTGTGACGTTCAACAATTTGATTATAGGTGACCATTATTTTAATTTGTCAGCTGCAATATTTACTTCATAGTGTATTATTTGGTTGATGATTCACTAAGTGAAACTGTGGGCTACACTGCAACATTAGCCTGGCAGTAAAATCTATAGCTCTTTTTTTTTAAATGTCTGAACTAAACATGTCGATTCTTGACAGCTGCTTTTATGAGTATGAGTCTAGATCTGAAATGAAATTTTGAATATTTTTCACATTCATTAATGATCCGGTTGCCTAGGAAAAGACCGCAATCTTGAATTGATATTATAAATAGCACTGATTGGTCTTAAAATAATGTAAACTCCACCATAGTAGTTTTTTTCAGTGCTTAGATATGGAATTCTGCATGACTGGCTACTTTTACCAGATATGTGACAAAAAACTGGCTTTGGGTGACACCCACATTGCAAAGAAAATGAGACCATTACAAAATACGTTTCTTTTAAAAATCTTTTTTGCAATAATCTTACATATTGTTTAAAACCTTTTAAAACGGTACACACGTATTTATGTTGTGTTAAATGTCAATCTGTTAGGGTTAATGAAATTGTTAAAAAAGGGTGCATTCAAACAAATATGATTTCAGTCATTTAGTAAAGAATTTTTTTTTTAATTATGTAATTTATAAGTGAGTTAAGTGTATCAAACTATATACAGGTATAGAACCGTTGATCAGAGGTTTAACAAGCCGCTATCGTAAAACCAATTTTGTTAATGAAACGTAGACCTGATACAGAATGTGTAAATTAGCAGTTGAAACTGCTAGAACAAAAATTTAGATAAGAGAAGGAGTATCTTGGTCTACGCCCTATGGGCCGGCTACGGCTCGAAAGGTCAATAGATAGATAGATAAGTGTATCAAATGTATTTTTAAAGTGTATTTAATGCTCCCTACTCAAGACTACTCAGATGAATAAATAGAGACATATTATGAAGACCAAAATAAAGTTATGAAACAAGTGAAATCTTCAGGCATCTTGATTGTAATGGGTGACATGAACGCTAAAGTATGAAAAGGTAGATATAAGACTATTACAGGAAATCATGGCTTTGAAAAAAGAAATGACAAAGAGGAAGATTAATACAATTCTGTGAAGAAAACAGGCTGATAATATGTAACACCTACTTTGAGCACGAGAAAAGGAAACTATACA
The DNA here is from genome assembly GCA_032433765.1 of Megaustenia siamemsis. Taxonomy (NCBI): domain Eukaryota; kingdom Metazoa; phylum Mollusca; class Gastropoda; order Stylommatophora; family Ariophantidae; genus Megaustenia; species Megaustenia siamemsis. Next base: position 87,517,922 of record JAVIAB010000051.1, read on the forward strand.
CATGGAAAAGCTCTGAAAATAAGAAAAGGAATCAAATAGATTACATAATAATAAAAGAAAGGTTCCGTAACAGCGCAAAGAAAGCCAAAACCTACCCAGGAGCAGATATTAATTCAGATCACAATCCTGTAATGATTAAAATGAAAATTCAAACTAAAGCGAAACAAGCAAACGTCTAATGCATCAACAAATCCACTAGATATAACAGCTTTAAATAAAAAAAAATACCTATACAATACAAGTAAAGAAAACATACCAGAAGCTGCTGGAAGAAGGAATTGAGCAATACAGAGGAGAAAAAATCCTGATGAAAAAGTAGCAACCAAATGGCAATGCATAAAGAAAAGCATACAAGAAACCTGCGACACAATGTAACAGTAAGCTAGTGAAAGCATGGGGGCAGGTAACTTAGTTGTTACCCGCTTCTCAATAGATAATAGCAGTAACAAATGGTAGCGACCATCAGTGTTAAGACATAAAATTTAAGTATGGAAAATTTCCAGCCAGAAATAGAAGTTCACATAGGGGTAGTGGATACACAGAAAGTGGGAAGGAGGTAATGTCCAGAATTGTTGGACGACACATAATATTTTAGGTCCATGGAAATTTCCACTTCAACCAAGTTTGTGAGTGAGATGAGACGCAGATTTCCACAACAGCAGGTTGGGGAAATAACAATATAGCATGCGTTGACCCCATGACTGTGGCCCGTCTGATAAATAAGTTGTCATCCAACTACCAGGAAAGGTCATTGTCATGAGGTAACCATTATTTAAATATGGCATAGAGATTCACGAAAACAAGGTGTTTTCATCAAAACATGAGATAGTTCAAGTATCGGTCACAGAATGGTGAGCAGCGACCAACTAAAGTGACCAGAAGTCACTTTGAGGCAGTTTTGAGTAGCTGCTGAATTTCAGACGAGTAGTTGTGGTTGGAGTATTTAAACTTCAATACAATAGAATTAGAGTTAGAGAGTGAGAGACTAGACGAAGTCAGAATATAGACTAAGTAAGCTTAGTACGGCTTCGACACACAGTTAGAAAAGTTAATATTAGAAAGTTGAGCCAGTTAGTTCGGAAGTTAGAATCTTCAAGTTGCAGTTCAAGACAGTTGAGAAGTTATTAAGCAAGTCGATAGACAGTAGTGAGTATAGCAAAGAAAATATGAACTTTAGTGTTGTGAAAGTGCTTAAGAGTGTTTCAAGTTGTTTCACATTCCTCATGAACGTAAGTTAAATAATGTTGTATGCAATATATGCATTTACGGACAATCAAATAGTCACCGACGATAGTCTCTTGAGTGTCCCGAATTAATTAACAATAATTTAAGATAAGTGCATCCACCACTAGTAGATCAATATGCCTAGAGATCAAGAAATTTGATTATCATTATGTATTCAGAAAAAGAGTATGTCTTGAATTACCTGTTGTGATCAACTTAAATAAATGTGATGTGCTGTCAAGAGAGTACAAAGATAATATAAATAATTAACATTACAGCTCTATAACAACCTTACCCAAAAGAGAAAAGAACACAAAACAAAAATGGATAACTAACACAATTTTTAAAAGAATGGAAGAAAGGAGACAAACGAATAACACTGCCTAATAGAATAAAATAGATAATGAAATTCGTAAAATGTGCAAAAAGGCAAAAGAAGACTGGCTCAGCCAAAAATGTATAGAAATAGAAACTATGGAAAGCAAACAAGGCTTATAAGATTATATAACTTAGTTATATAATATATAGAACCTTAGAATGAAAGGTCTACGTTTCATTAGAAAGGTTCTGAGAAGCGGGTAGCAACTAAGTTACCTGTGCACACACAAAATTGAGAAGTGGAACCAATCCTGTTTACTGGTATTTGAACTTTGCCACGCCCTAGAAGATTGACACCATTCGAATTTATCATCGAGCTAGCACTATGATTCGGGTAAAGAATGCCATTCTAAAGGCTTTCTCTGACAGTGGCGGCGCCAGTGTTCCAGTATAATGATATATCATACCCTAATGTTTCTGTGAACACTATTGTAGTCACCACACAAACGCCAATGGCACACATTAATATTGAGTTCTCACCGACCATTTCGCAGGCCGACAGTGCACTGACGGTGTGTGAGGTGCAAACATTTACAGACACCTATTGTCTGGACGGGCATTCTGGGTCGTTTTGTGAAGTGTGTAGTGGGTGTAGCAAAGGCTGCAACGTCATCTTCGGTACGTGTCACAGCAACTGTTCACATGGGATCTATGGACACGACTGCTCCGGGTCTTGTCTCAGTGTCAGTCCTTTATGCGAGAAAAAATCCGGAAAATGCCTCTACAATGTAAACATCCTGGCTATACCTGTAATGACACTTGTTCCGATGGTAATTTTGGGCTACAGTGCAAAAAGACGAGTTCTGATGGCTGTGACATCATATGTGACTCACATATGAGTCGTAAAGTGCAGACTGTACGTGCAAGGAAACGTACTACAGGTCAGACTGCACTCTCAAATATCCGGACAACTGTTTCAACGACACCTGTGAACAGTCAACCGGGAACTGTACATGCAAGGGAACGTTGTACGGGTGAGACTGCACTCTCGAATCTCCGGACAACTGTTTGAACAGAACCTGTGAACAGTTAACCGGGGTCTGCGTCTCGTATGTCGATGATTCAAACGTTAAGAAGAGTCTGCCGACTACAACAAACCCAAACATATGGATACCTTTCGCGTCGCTACTCTTATACCTCCTCTTCCGTTTCTCTTGAATTGAGCCATGGCTCAATATCCGTGCTAGTCGTAGCTCATATCTTAGTGGGTGTCTGCAATAGCCATGGCTGATATCTGGGTGTATGTGCTAGCCATGGCTCATATCTTAGTGTGTGTCTGTGCTGTCCAGGGTTCATATCTTAGTGTGTGTCTGTGCTGGCCATGGATCATATCTTAGTGTGTTTCTGTGCTAGACATGGTTCATATCTTGGTGTGTTTCCGTGAAGCCATGGCTCATATCTTAATGTGTTTCTGTGCTAGCCATGGCTCATATCTTGGTGTGTTTCTGTGCTAGCCATGACTCATATCTTAGCTTGTGTGTGTGTGTGTGTCCGTGTTAGTCATGTCTCATATCTTTATGTGTGTCTGTGTTTAGTCATATCTCATATCTTAGTGTGCATCAGTGTTAGTCATATCTCATATCTCTGTGTGCAAGTCTATGTTAGTCATGTGTCATATCTTTGCGTGTATGTCTGTGTTAGTCATATCTCATATCTTGATGTGTGTCAGTAATAGTCATGCCTCGTATCGCTGTGTGCATGTCTGTGTTAGTCATATCTCATATCTTTGTGTGTGCATGTCTGTGTTAGTCACCTCTAGTGAATCGGGCAGATGGTGCTCGTAAACCTGGGAGGGCCGACCATCTAAGGGCAGAGTCCCCCTACAGAAAAGACAATCTGCTGCCTTGCAGGAAGATTGGGGACAATCAAAGGCTAAGGAAAGCAAACCTGAATAAAATGCTGGCTGAAATCGGATGCACTGGGCCACTGGCACAGAACACAGTGCACCGTTTTAACGAGTGTTCAATCAGAGTGGATCTGGCAGACTCTAATTGTGATGTTCTGTCTGTGAGGGCGATCAACATACTTAACCCGACAGCTGACTTCATGTGAGAGTCTGGAATCCTACTTTGATTGAGTCGTGATCGCAGAGAGAGAAAGAGATTATATAAGACATATGGCTTATACAAGACATATACAAGACAAACAAGAGGAATGCACACTGAAATAAAGAGAATGAATAATACAAATAAAAAAGCCACAGAAGGTGGATGCATTGCAGACAAAAAAGGAAAAATGCTAACAGACAATAAAGATATTATAGATAGATGGCAGGAATATATAACATAACTATTTCATGATCAAAGGGACAAGAAACCAGTTATAAAATGTACATCAGGCTATACAATCTTAAAATCTGAGGTGGAAAAAGCTATAAAAACAATGACAAATGGAAAAGCAGCAGGACCTGACAGCATACAGATAGAGATGATACAGGCACTAGAAGATTTTGACATTGAAGTGATTACAAACATATGCAACGACATGTATTACACAGAATACATACCAAATGAACTAAAAACACCAACTTTCATTGCATTGCCTAAAAAGAATGGTGCAGTTGAATGCAGTGACTTTAGAACAATAAGCCTAATGAGCCATGTTACAAAAATCTTGCTAAAAGTTATATAAGGAAAGATTTAGAATAAAATCAATACTGAATTAGATGAGCAGCAATTTGGATTTAGAAAAAAATAGCGGCACAAGAAGCCATATTCTACATGAGAACATTAATCGAAAAGTACACAGGATTAAACAAGTCAATATATGCCTGCTTCATAGACTACACCAAAGCTTTTTATAGAGTACACCACAAACAACTTATAGAATGCCTAAAAGAGATACATCTAGATGACATGGACATACGACTAATATGTAATCTATACTGGGAGCAAGCAGCAATAATAAAATACAACAAAGAGAACTCTACACCCATTGATATAAAAAGAGGAGTAAGACAGGGATGCATCCTATCACCAAACTTGTTCAATCAATACACTGAGCAAATCTTTAAAAACATCACAGAGATGCCAGGCTTACACATTGATGGAAAGATAATCAATAACCTAAGATATGCTGATGATATTGTACTACTGGCAGAAAATCCTAAAGATCTACAACAATTACTTAATGAAATAAATATGATAAGCAAAAAATATGGACTAGATATGAAAATTAAAAAGACTAAAACTATGATCATAAACAAAGGAAATACTCAAAACCCACAAATGGATATCAAAATTGAAGGAATAGACCCGGAGACAGTTCAGAACTACAATTACCTTGGACATACTATAACCAGTGATGGAAAATGTACAACTGAAATAAACAAAAGAATAGGAATGGCAAAAAGTAATTTTAATTTTATGAAGAACATACTAACATCAAAACAAATAACACCAGGGCTAAAACTAAGAATAGCAAAATGTTACATCTTCTCAATATTCCTATATGGTGCAGAAACATGGACATTGGACAAGAGAACAGAACAGAGAATTGAAGCCTTTGAAATGTGGATATATAGAAGAATAGGTAGAATTGAATGGAAGGAAAAGAAAACAAACGACAAAGTCTTAACAGAACTAAAAATGAAAAGAGAACTACTAAACACAATTCAAACAAGGCAAATGCAATTTTTAGGCCATGTTAAAAGACACAACCTACTAAAAGTAAACCTGGAGGAGAAAATACAAGGTTAAAAGAGGCAGAGGCAGACCAAGACTAACATGGACGAGTAACATCAAAAGATGGACAAATCAGCCTATGACAACCTGCACCATCAAAGTAAGAGACAGAGCAGAATGGCGCTCCATGGTAGCGAACCTTCGTTGCGGAGACGGCACTCGATGATGATGATGATGATGATAATTTAATGCTCAAAGTTTACAGTTATGTTGGTTAATTAATTCCACACATTGAAATGATATTGAATCTTATCATCATCATCATCATGTACCATACCGGTTGGCGTAGGCGATCATGTCCTTCGACAATCTTCTAACAACAAGGAATTGTATCAGTTCCGTTGTTGATCCTTTGTCATGCTATGACACAAAGCTATCTAGTATTTTCTCTATTTGTCGTCCGTGATCTCTCTTTTCTTCCCTTTTGCAAGTTGTAATCAAATATTCAAACTTTCTTCTTCTCATGGTGTGCCCGAAAATGTAGATTATTTCTTTCTGATGTTTTTTAGGAGCTCCCTTTCTGTGAGAATTTCTTCATTGGTCTTTTTAGCTGTCCAGGGGACTTTCAACATTCTTCTGAGAAATCCCATTTGTGTGGCCTCTAACCGTATTTTCATTTGTTTGTCTACTGTCCATGATTCGCTTCCATAGGTCTGAATTGGTTCTATATAGCACCGATGACTTCTCTTTCTCACATCTATTGACATTGATTTGTTACATCAGATTTGTTTAATATTCTGAAATGTTATTTTGGCCTGAGCTATTCTGCTTTTTATTTCTGTGGTGCATCTTCCATCTGATGTTATTATTGTGCCCAAGTATTTGAAACGTTGCACTTGTTTCAAATTTGTCCTGTTTATTTTTGTGCTGCATGATGGTGATGATTGTTTCTTTGATATGACCATTACTTCTGTTTTCTTACTATTCAGACTTAGACCCTTCTTATTGCTTTCTTTCACTATATGTCTGTCATTTCTTGTAGTTCATTCTCTGTCTCTGCTATTAAGACTGTCATTCGCATATGGCAAATTATTTATGTTGTGACCGTTTACTTTAATTCCTCTTTTGTCTGCTATTGATCTCATAATATTTTCGCTGTAAAGTGAAAACAAATCCGGCGACAGAACACGACCTTGTCTGACTCCTTGTTTTATATATTGGAATTGTCCTGTTTGTTTGCCAATTCGTATAGCTGCTGTTTGTTGCCAGTGCATGTTTTTTATGACTCGCAGATCCTTGCCATCAATGTTTAATTTCTCCAGCATATATTTCCACATGCTTTACTTTGTCAAATGTTTTTGTGTAGTCTATAACGCACATAAATTGATCTTTCTTTACGTCTTTAGCTTTTTCTGTCACTGTTCTTAAGATGTATATTTCATTATTGGTGCCATTTCCTTCCACAAATCCACATTGTTCTTCACTTATTTCTGGTTTTATTTTGTTCCTTACACGTCTCATGATTATTCTTAGTAATATTTTCGTCATTTGGCTCATGAGACTAATAGTGCTATGGTCTTCACATTCAGTGGTGCCTGATTTCTTCGGTATTGCTGCGAAGATAGACTTTAGTAGATCTTCGGGTATGTGTCCAGTGCTATATATGTCATTGAGTAGTTTTGTTATGACTTGTACTCCCAGCTCTCCTAATGCATTTACTTCTTCGATTGTTATATTGTCGGGACCTGGAGCTTTGCCTCTGTTCATGTGTTTGAATTGCCTCCTCCACTTCACTCTGCAATATTGATGGTTCTGTGTCTTTGTTTGAATTGTTTAGCTCTGGTCTTTCATCATCATAGAGTTGACTGATATATTCTGTCCATATTTCCATTATCTTCTCCTGTCCCATTATTATATTTCCTTCCTTTGATTTCACACCTCCTGAAACTTTAACTGCTTTTCTTCATGTTAACTGATTATGCATACATTTTGACTTTTATTGTTTTTCCATTTCTTCACATTTCTTCCTTAGCTTCTATGCATGTTTTGTATCTCTTTGTGCAATATTTTGTATGTCCGTTTTTCTTTCTTATGTTTTCTTCTTTCGTTCATTAGTTCTGGTATTTCTTCTGTCATCCATTTCTTTTTGTTGATTCTTTTAGTCACTGGTATTACTTCTTTTGATGTTAGTTGAATCGGTTGCTTGAGCATTTCCCACTGCTCCTGGATGTCCTGTATTTTCACAATAGCATTATATCTATTTTTGTACTATCGTTTTGTATTCATCACTCATCTGTCTGCCTGTTCTAAGCATATTTATTTATAATTTCATATCTATTGGGGATTTTTGTGTCTTCCGCAGTTTTATTCTTATCTTTCTAACTACTGGTACATGGTCACTATTGCTAGGGTGTTGTTTGAACCAGGTTTGACCTATAACCATTTCATGTGTCTTTGCCCAATTTATCAGTCTATCCTCTCTGCCATTCGTCTCTCCAAGGCCATGTCCTCCAGTCACATTTTGCACTTTAGCTTTTCCTACCTTTGCATTGAAATCCCCTAATATAATAGTTATTTCTTGGGATTTACTGTTCCATGGTCATGTCTAGCTCGTTGTAAAACGTGTCAATGTCTTCTTCACTATTACTTGTTGGTGCATAAACTTGAATTTTATTGATACCCATTGGTCTACCTCTCAATTTTACTAGCAGAATTATATCTGATACTGGCCAAAATCATTTCACTGTTTTGCTTCTTTCTATATCTAACTTGAGAGGTTCTGAGAGAGGTCTAAGCAAAAGAGAGCTAATTTCCAATGTTAGGAAGAGACAATCATCATTTTTTGGCCATGTAATGAGAAGAGAACAACTTGAATATATTGTAACAACTGGAAAAATTGAGGGACGAAGAGATAGAGGGAAGCAAAGAGAAAAAAAATAACAGACAGCTTAAAATGGCTTGGCAGAAGGTCAACAACAGTAATGATAAATAGCTGCCGAGATCGAAAGTTGTGGAGAGACATGATCACCTACGCCACTAGGCCCTGTACTTGATGATGATATCTAACTTGATGCCTACTCCTCTTTCGTGTATGGTTCCCCCAGAGCAAATTACGTTTCCACTGTCACGTTGTAATAATCCTGCACCTTTCCATCTCATTTCACACAGTCCCAAGATATTCAATTTCATTTTCTTCATTTCTTGGCTGATGTTTTCTAATTTGCCAACCTGGAATGCTGATCTAATGTTCCAAGTTCCTATTGCTAGTGTCTATTTTTGATCTTGCATATAGTAGCTTGATGACGATCGGGTGTCACCTGTAGCACATGACGCTCCCTGCCGGACGAGTTGGTTGTGGAGTCCCCATTGACGTCGTTAGCTGTAGATATTAAGTTGTGTTTTTGGCATAATTATAGTAGTCAATATAAGAAGATATGAATTTTATACGTTTCATAAATTGCGTTTAATAATTATATTTGGGAAATTATGCATTTTGTATATACTATTGAACCTTAAAAGATATTATGCGATCAGCAGAGCTGTCTGTGGTTATGTTTTAGATATATTTTAAAATGTGTCATGAAACCCATTTGCTTTTTATGTTAACAATTGTTTGTCTAAGCGGTTTCTCTGTCGGTGGTCAGCTGACACGTGGAGATTGAGTTGGGGAGGGGATGGTGCTTTGTCATCATACGAGACCTTTTGCAGTTAAAACAGAAATAGAAAATGAATGAATATAAGAAAGAAAGAGAAGGAATATAGACCGATAAATTAATTTCTCTCACTTATGTAAAACGTGACTTTTCTAATCTACTGCCATCATTAAAAACAAAGAAAACTGTAACGTCTTCTGCATTTAGAGCAGTCTACGTCACGAACAAGAGGTGCGTTTGAGGTCATCTCAATTCCCCATAGCTTGTCATGTAGGGTTGTTTCTGTGGCCCATATTTGTGTTCTTATCGTGTTTAAAGTTCTGCAGCCATGTAGTGTATGCTATGGAGTTTGCTTAGCTGCACCGCAGTCACATGTTGTAACATCACTGAGTCCTACCTATCTTGTGTAGATGTGCTCTGAGACCACAATGACCTGTTCTCAGTGTGAATATCTTGGTCTGCTCACGTCTGCTAAGTTTGTTTAGACTGTCATATTCTGGCTCATATTCTCCATGTAACTCACTCCCCCCTCCCCCAATTCTGTTTTTTCCTAGGTTGCTTCAGGTCTGCTTTTATTTCTTTGAGGCTCTGGGTTGATTGAACTGTTGAAGGCTCCCACCTGCTTTTGCGAGCTCAATTGTTTTCTAATTTCCAGGGATGCCATAATGTGCTGGTATCCACTGCAGGACTAGTTCTGTCTTTTATAGCAGCGAATATATGTTGTTTTTTATTTCTTTATTCATTCAGTCATTCTTGTCTTGTGCTTGTATCACTGACCTTACAACAGTGAGGATGACAATGTGTGGACGTGGGACCGCTTGTGTATTGAGAGTATGTGTGGCTGGAGTGCTATTGCCTCCTCTAAAATCTGTGCAACTTTCTCCGCCTGGAAGAGAGAGTGTTTCTGTCATTCTGTGAAAACCCGTGTCCATTTGGTTATTTGGTTATGGAAGGCCCCAGTATCACTGCAAACGAATTAAAATCCATAATTGCTCAACCGCCCGTGCCAGCGTAATCATCCGAATCTCATCTTCCAAACAAAGAAAGGTAACTGTAGTCCCCATCGTAGCAGTCTCAGCACACGCCAAAAGACATAAGGCGAAATCGCTCAGAAAGTGAACACAGCCAACTGTTCCCTGTCATACGATATCATCATTCATCGAAAGCAATTGGAATATCGAAACATGATCAAAACGGATGAGACACACAGCTCACGGTGTGCACAGAGCACTTAACTCAGTAGCTCCTGCAACAAGCCGGACTTGGAATATGAGGAAACTGCAACAAGGAACACTTTTCATTTTCTGTGTTTTCCTAGCTTGCTTTAGGACTGCTTTTATTTCTTTGAGGCTCTGGGTTGGTTGAACTGTTGAAGGTGTCCATGTATCTCTGGGGTATTTTTCCTGGAGCACGATGTGTGACGTGGCTCTCATTTCGGTCTCAGATTGCTCATTTTTGGAGACCATTCCTGGAATATCTGAGATGATTTTCTATAACAAAAAATGACTTTTTTCTAGTACTGCAAATAAAACTGATATTACTGAAAAAAAGTGTTGTAACAATACATTTTAGCTGAGCCATATGATGGATTGCTGACAGAATCTGTAATGTAAAAGCACTGATGATGTTGATGATGGAGCATCATGACAGAGAAAAATTAACCTACTTCTAATTCCAGTCACCTAAAACGTGACGTGTTTATAGCATGGGGTACTTGTCGGCTATCTTTACGTTTACGGGTATAAAAGAAAGCCATTACTGATGCGTGTATTGTGCTACGGCATATAGTTGAAAGAAGTTCTGCAACTGTCAAAATGTCGATGATATTTCGACACTAACCACAAAAAGAAACATGTCACAAGGAATATATAAAACAAACCTAATACTACTCATTAAATCATATACCACGAACAGCAAGCAGCTATTAAGAATAGCGTCTGAAACATCAAATTGGTTTGTAAGTACAAAAAGGAGTGGAGACAGGGATGCATCCTCTTTTCGTATTTGTTCACAACATTTATGCTGAGAACATCACGAGACATGTCAGAAACGATGAAAATTTGCGAAGTTCGACCCTTTCACAATAAATGGCAACATAATTCCAGAACTCAGATATGATGATAACACAGTCCTCTCTCATACATTACAATAACCACTGACAAAACAAAAAGCGAACTCAAAATCACCATCAACAGTGAAGAACCTGAAATTGTAACAAACTATGAAAATATATGGGATCTGGAGTATCTAATGGAGACTGCCATCTCCTTGTTGGTACAAACTACACCTGAAGTATTATATAATAGCTTTTACCATAATATGAATTATTTGAAATAGTTTGACAACATTACAGACGGGGCACGTGCAAGGTGTGAAAAGCTTTCTCTATGTTAGAACCTCACGTTAAGGAAACCATGTCGCCAGTAACTGTATCTTTACTACATACTTAGAAAAGTTGTAATTGCTTTGATGAAATAAGAAAAATTATAATTAAATAATTCAGTAAAAATTATTATTTTTAAAGCAAAACATTGAGTTGAAGACTTTCATAATCAGCTTTCCAAGTTACACGAGTAATTGTTGCTTCCCTGTGAAGTGTGTTTGCTACAGTGAGGTCTATTTTATGACAATTGAGCGACTGGACAAGATTATTACTGACTAGACGCCTTACCCTATCGTTTGATACATTTTTCCGAGTTATTTAAATAAGCATATCTGTCATATATTTTCGTTAATTAACAAATTATAAAATTAATCTGAATACAGTTGGATGTAATGTTTAAAAATTGACACAGTGAATGACGTTATCGGCTATGAGACAATCTAAAGCTAATTGATTTTATTTCTTCTGCAGACAAAGATTTGTTCCATGTCATTTATCGCACGACATTTCACAGGTTTGCAGTGTAGTTTTCGTTAATATTAACCAGTTCCCGAAGCAAGTACAACCTCGTAGATTACATGTCACTTCTCAGTAAGTGTGTATTAATAGAAGAACTCAACAGTATCAGACAAAAATAATTTCAAATAAATATTCGCATATGGTACTCTGAAAATGAAGTTCAAGGAATAGACATTTCTAGGCACACTTACACACTAATTTTCTGTAACTATTGAAGATGGTTGTGAAATTATTTATGTTTTTCGTACTGGCATTTGGGTATGAAAAAACCTATTTTATCTCGGTTATTTTATATCTATATGTATAGCAAGAAAGAAAAAGACACCACCGCAATACACAATAGAGACAAGTAGAGCAATATTAAAACAGGTAAATGAATTTAAATAACTGGGAACATTGTTCACCTCAGATGGTAGATGTACAACAGAGGTTAAATGCAGAATGACTCAGGCAAAAGCAGCTTTTCAAAAAAATGAACAAGATACTGTGTAATCCATTTTGACTATGGAAACAAGAAAAATAGTTCTTTAATATTATGTAGAGTCTTAACATATAGATGTGAATCATTTCTCTTATTTAATCTGGTCTTAATTAATTCTATGGTATATGAAATATATTTTGAGGCATTTATTTTCAAATGCATCTAATTATTATATATATTTTTAGCTTTCTTTCCAGCTGTCGCATGCACCAGTAAGAGAGGAAATTATATATGATTTGAAAATATTGAACTTTGTTTTTTTGTGCTTAATAATTTGTATTTCCATTTTTTATCAAGGTTTCTGAAAGTCATTGCTGCCTTTACTTTTCTAACTGTAAGTACTTTATATGTGCCTTATTATTGATCTCTACAACTTCAAAGATATACGAAATGATCTACTTCTTCCGAAGTTTTCCTTCCAAGTGTATGTATATATATATATATTATCTGATCATAGACTAGCACAAAGAATGTCCTAATTTGTTTCATGTTTATACTTAAGATATGAAACAATAAATATTGCAACTTTACCCTTTACTTGACATTTGTCGGGGATGGGGAAGGACACTTAGGGTTGAAATAAAGACAGTATGACCAATGTAGTCACCACATATTGTTCAGGCTCAAACTTTGCATTTAGATTTTTAAAAAACAACTCTTTATCTACTGGGAATCGAATAGGCATCAGTCTGACTGACAAACAAACGACCAGTTTAATCCACTTGGCCAAATCGACCTAACATGCACATTGTAATTGTGCCAAATTATTTCATAGGAAATACTATTTGGCTTTTAAAATGTTGTGTACGTCAGGAAAAAAAAAAAGAATTAATCCGTTTTGATGATATGGCAAGTCTGTCACAGACTACATCAGCCAGAAACTACAACCGGATGCCTTTGTTTAATGTGTTTTTCTACTAACATCTGGCCTGCCAGGGCTCAGGTAGCATAGTTGGATGTTGAGTTAAGGTTGACCGGACAGGTGCCAGAAAAAAAATGTCAAAGAACGAACGTAGAAATAGTAAGAGATGTATATATGGGAAAAGTAAACAGATAATGATGGCATAAATTGAGAGAAAGAGATTAGGAAATGCAAGACGTGCCAAGTATTACATTCTTCTTTCTTTTTTTTTTTTTAATTAGAGAGCGCTTGTGGGAATTATTTAATTTCTAATTTATTTTTTTTTCAGAGGAAAGAAAAAACAGAATTAATGGAGGAACTATCTAACAACTTGTTAAATAAAGTGTTGTTTACAAAGTTTTTACTACCAAAATTATTATTGCAGCCGATACAGAAACGAAAACAATCTTTTTGTTGAATTGGGCTTACACCATTCATACCTCATCCAGGGGGACTCGGTAGCCTAGTTGGGAAAACCAGCCGACTGGACTACCGACGTTCGGACAACCCGTGTTCGATTCCCGCTGGGAGCAGTGTGAATTGTACTCGTGGTTGGAAAAAAAAGACCCTCACGGTCGACCTAGCCGTTGACAGAAACAGAAATGGGTACCAGGGTATTACCCTGGGAAGGTGAAGAATGTCGCCTCGCATCTGAGTTTCGATGTTTGAGGCGACACTATACAGAAATCTCCGAACATTTCTGGATAGGCGGCCTAGCACATATGAGTGTAAACTCGCGTGCTAAGACGCCGGTTCAAGTCTCGTACTTTACCTTTACCTCATCCATTAACATGTTCTAGCATTATTTGTTATGTTAATGTACAACTTTCGCCATATTTAACCAGAAGATCTACAAATGACCATGTTATCTATGTGACATTACATAAAGTTATATACTCTCTCGATTGTCGGACCACAAGTTCAATAACATGCAGTTTATTGTCGCATCAAGGGTAGGTGCACATGTATCGATTTTGTGTAGGGATATAATGTCGGCCTATTAAAAAACATAAACCCATGTATAGTAAAATAAAAATAAAAAATAAGACACAAAATTACATTAGGCCTCACGAAACTGAATTTCGAAGAAGGATGTCGTATATATTTCAGGTTGATAGAAAAAACGTACAATATGGGTTTTACGAGCATGTTTCGTATATATGGAAGCTTCTTCGCGTTCCAGCCATGGTGCAAACACTTTTGACTTTGAACATCACGCTATCTGTTATCACAGCGAGTTGGCGGATTTTTATAAATGTAACCACGGGTTTGATAATAAATGTTTGTACACAGTTCGTTAACCACCGCTGTAGATGAAGTCTTTATTCTGCTGGCTTCGTTCGCGACCTTGGAAGTTAATGACCTAACATGTGCAGACGGTTGGTATGGGGCAAATTGTACGTTACAATGTCACTGCTATAACGACTCAGTTCGTGACACAACTACAGGGACATGCCCAAACAATGACAGAGGAAGAGGTATGTTTACAGCACTTGGAAAAAATGACAAATAATCAACAACAGAAAAAAATATGGACCAAAGCAGGAACGAACCCGTACTCAGTGGCACAGCGCCTTGCCACGAAAAGCCAAAAGCTAGGGAACACTGCCACTCAGCTAACTAAAAATTAGCTATCGTGGACAATGTCTTTTCGCGAAGGTGTTCTCATGACTATAGCACAAGGCTGCGATCACAGCTCAGAAATAACAGGAAAAATATTTTGGAAGCTCGGAAGTTTCCCTCTATAATAATATTCATGTATTATTATTTGTCTCCAAACAATGACAGTTGTCAGCGTGAATATTTCGGACCCCAGTGTCAGCACTTGGATCTCGTTTACAAATACACCCAAAAATCTGACCCAATTTTCTTGTTTGATAACAACGACACCACATGTAATCCGGACACAGATTCTACATCAGTTGAGGCAACTCTCAATCAATCTTTGCCGTCTTCTGGTTTAGGATTTATGTGAATGACTTAACTCATCCGGACAGTTTCACGGTAAAACTAAATGGTTCTGCCTCATGTAACAATGAATCAAGGTTTGTAGTTAGTTCGCACGAGATTGATGTCTTTTGCTCTGGGCTGGTCTGATCAACCAGTTACGGATTGAAGGGGCGATAGTTGCAAATATCTGCTCCATCTACATTGGCGGGGGTCGGAATGTGGCTCTCAAACAGAACACAAATCAGATCGATACATTTAATGCATGTTATACAGGAGACGGATGTGGACCAGAGGCTGCAGTTAATGGCAAAACAAAGATCAATCTCTATGACAATGACTGCACACGCACAAAATTGAGAAGTGGAACCAATTCTGTTTACTGGTATCTGGACTTTGCCACGCCCCAGAAGACTCACACCGTTCGAATTTATCATCGAGCTAGCACTATGATTCGGGTAAAGAATGCCACTCTAAAGGCTTTCTATGACAGTGGCGGTGTAGTGTTCCAGTATAATGATATATCATACCCAATATTTCTTTGAGCACTATTGTAGTCACCACACAAGTGACAATGGCACACATTAAGATTGAGTTCTCACCAACCATTTCGCAGGTCGACAGTGCACTGACGGTGTGTGAGGTGCAAACACTTACAGACACATATTGTCTGGACCGGCATTCTTGGTCGTTTTGTGCAGTGTGTAGTGGGTGTTGCAAAGGCTGCAACGACATCATCGGTACGTGTCACGGCAACTGTTCACATGGGATCTATGGACACGACTGCTCAGGGTCTTGTCTCAGTGTCAGTCCTTTATGTGAGACTAACCCCGGAAAATGCCTACAGTGTAAACATCCTGGCTATACCTGTAATGACACTTGTCCCGATGGTAATTTTGGGCTACAGTGGAAACAGACGTGTTCTGATGGCTGTGACATCATATGTGACTCGTAAAGTGCAGACTGTACGTGCAAGGAAACGTACTACATGTCAGACTGCACTCTCAAATATCCGGACAACTGTTTCAACGACACCTGTGAACAGTCAACCGGGAACTGTACATGCAAGGGAACGTTGTACGGGTGAGACTGCACTCTTAAATCTCCGGACAACTGTTTGAACAGAACCTGTGAACAGTTAATCGAGGCCAGCGTCTCGTATGTCGATGATTCAAACGTTAAGAAGAGTCTGTCGACTACAACAAACCCAAGCATATGGATACCTTAATGTGTTTCTGTGCTGGACATGGTTTATTTCTTGGTGTTTTTCCGTGATGCCATAGCTCATATCTTGATGTGTTTCTTTGCTAGCCATGTCTCATATCTTGATGTGTTTCTCTGCTAGCCATGGCTCATATCTTGGTGTGTGTCATGTTAGTCATATCTCATATCTTGGTGTGCCCGTGTTAATCATGTTTCACATCTTTATGTGTGTATGAGTTTAGTCATATCTCATATCTTAGTGTGTATCTGTGTTAGTCATGTGTTATATCTTTGTGTGTGCATGATTGGGTTAGTGATATCTCATATCTTTGTGTGCATGTTTATGTTAGTCATATCTCATATCTTTGTGTGTGCATGTCTGTGTATGTCACATCTCATATCCTTGTGTGTGCATGGCTATGTTAATCACATCTCATATCTTTGTGTGTGCATGTCTATGATGGTCATATCTCATATCTTTGTGTGCATGTCTATGTTAGGCATGTGTCATATCTTTGTGTGTGCATGTCTATGTCAGTCATATATCATATCTTTATGTGCATGTTTATGTTAGTCATGTGTCATATATCTTGATGTGTGTCAGTGTTAGTCATGCTTCGTATCGCTGTGTGCATGTCTGTGTTGGTCACATCTCACATCTTTGTGTGTGCATGTCTGTGTTAGTCACCTCTAGTGACTCGGGCAGATGGTGCTCGTAAACCTGGGAGAGCCGACCATCTAAGGGCAGAATCCCCCTACATAAAAGATCATCTGCTGCCTTGCAGGAAGATTGGGGACAATAAAAGGCTAAGGAAAGCAAACCTGAATAAAATGCTGGCTGAAATCGGATGCACTGGGCACTGGCGCAGAACACAGTGCACCGTTTTAACGGGTTGTTCAATCAGAGTGGATCTGGCAGACTCTAATTGTGATGTTCTTTCTGTGGGGGCGATCAACACACTTAACCTGACAGCTGACTTCATGTGAGAGTCTGGAATCCTACTCTGATTGAGTCCTGATCGCAAGAGAGAGAGAGAGAGAGAGAGAGAGAGAGAGAGAGAGAGAGATTCTCTAGACAGAGTTTAACCGGTATGCCGCGTCCAGTCCTGATTGAAAAAGAATAATGTCACTAGTTGGCGTGTGTCTTAATGATTCTGATGAGCATATTGCCATAGTTGTACTAGAATATCGTATCAAACATTCTCATATTTTCTTTTTCAGCCATTTACTATGCGCGTTACTGGCTCGATTTGCTGATTTCTGGTGCTATCTGAAGAATATGGCCACTAGTATCTCAACCAAAAAAATAAGAGTCATAGTGATCTGTGAAAAGTGTGCGTTTGTGTATGTTCGTAGGTGGTACTTGAAAAGAGAGTAGGAAAAATCTGCTAAATATACAAATGAATGCATCAGTTAGACAATTGCAGAAATGTAAATAAATATATATATATATATATATATATATATATATATATATATATATATATATATATATATATATAACTTAACATATTAACATAATGCGCGTCATCAGAGCTTGTGTATTATTTGTTTTGTGTAGATGCTTCTCATTGGTCGTTGCTGTTGTGACTTAGTATGTCTAAATTTGACATATCTGATACTATAGTGGTTTATTCCTTGACTTGTTCAGATCACCATAATTGTCAAAAATACATCATTATTTTGAGTTAATAGACAAATCTACAAACAGCATCGTACTTGCATATAAAACATATTTGATCTAGGATGCCGATAGTAACTTACTCCGAATTGCCACAAGTAGTGTTATGATTATTTGGCTTTTAAAATGTTGGTGTACGTCAGAAAAAAGAAAAGAAATAATTAATACGTTTTGATAATGTGGCAACTCTGTCAAAGACTACATCAGCCAGAAACTACAACCGGATGCCTTTGTTTAATGTGTTTTTTCTACTAACATCTGGCCTGCCAGGGCTCAGGTAGGGGTAAGGTAAAGGGTAAAGTTGCAATATTTATTGTTTCATATCTTTAGTATAAACATGAAACAAATTAGGGCATTCTTTGTGCTAACATAGGTGAGATGCAGAATGGCTCAGGCAAAAGCAGCTTTCCAAAAAATGAGCAAGATACTATGCAATTCATTTTTGACAATAGAAACAAGAAAAAGAGTGCTTAATTGTTATGTAGAGCCAGTCTTAACATTTGGTTGTGAATCATGGATAATAGGACAACAGACAAGGAAATCACTGGAGTGTATAGAAATGTGGTTTTACAGAAGAATGTTGAGAATACCATGGACAGCTAAGAAGAGTAATGAAAACGTTCTGAAAGAAGCCAAAGCAAAAAGAGAGCTAATTTCCAATATTATGGAGAAACAATCATCAATTGTTGGCCATGTAATGAGAAGAGAACAGCTGGAGTATATTGTAACAATTGGAAAAATTGAGGGACAACGAGATAGAAGGAAGCAAAGAGAAAATATACCATACAGCTTAAAAGAATGGCTTGACAAAAAGTCAACAACAGAAATGATAAATAACTGTCGAGATCGAATGTTGCGGAGAGACATGATCACCTACGCCAGCAAGCTCGGTACTTGATGATGATGATTGGTTATGAGGTTAAATGGAACAATGACGCTATAGATATGTATTTGACGTCTTGACAGACGGTTCGTAGCAAGCAATCATAATAAATCAGTAGTTTGGTAAAATATTAGTGTCTTATGCTCTACGATGTTTTGCAGAACAGCTTCTCTCGTGGCTAAATCTGCCAATATTCAATAGACAGATTCGACCGCAGAATGAACAAGATGTACTTATGGTGCCTGGCCTAGTCTCCTTTATCCTGCGCCTTTTGTCTTCTGAATTTTATATCAACGCTACCTCAAAAATTGCTGTGCCATTTTTCAGTCTTCAAGTGCTACGATCTGCAGCCAGATCCTCCCAGTTTCTTTCACTGATAGAGAATTCCCTCAAGGAAGCCCTGCAAACATTCTTATATCCTAGCACTGGTCTATCCTTTGGTCTCTGTCCGTCCTTAAGTTCACAATACAATATTTTTTTTCTGAAATATGATTGTTTGCCAATCTTCATAAATTATCCAGTCACCTTACTCTCCGACACCTAAGTGTTGCTATGATGGATGGGAATTTGGCATTATAAATATTTGTAAATAAGATATGATTAACGTTTAACAAGGTCTATCTATACCTAATAAAACAGTGATCACCAGAACCTGACGAATGATGACGTCAGTATGGTATGCGTGGGATCGTGATATTGAGTAGACAAAAAGCTTAAAATAGTTACAGTAATTGATGGAACGAACATCACTGAGTGGCTAAGTCACCATCTGAGCTATAGGTACATTCAATCTAAATGATTTTATCTCTGAATGCAAACATTACAGCTTTTTTAAGTCCTTAAGAAACGTCCGAGTTGTTTAAAAACAAGATATATGCTAAAAAAGATGTGAAACTGACTATAGCGATAACAATTGATACTGCAACGTGAAACTGTCATTTGAAAAAAAAGTGCAGCTCAGCGCATAAACGATCGTGTCAATTGTGTAAAGTAGATTGGTAAACGTAAAGAAAGTAGAACAAGTAAAACATTCATAAATAAAGTCTGGACACACACAAATGTTTGCGCTAAAAGAAATATTGTTGGGAGAAATGTTGAGCTAACGAAAAGAGGCAAAGAGAAGCACGAGCAGCAGACATGTGGGGAAAATCATATGCCGGGGAAGTGAAAACATCACATAAAGATTGAGCGGTTCTATGACGTCAATCGAGACACAAGAGATGCATAGAAGTGAAAGTGATGGAACCGAGAATAAACACTGCCCAGTTTTAGATCGCATAGGCGATAACTATTGATAGAATGTATGGCTCTGTATCAATGCATGACAGATAAAAACCACGACAAAAAAATATCGATAGTGAAATGTCTTGTATATGAAGAGTAGCAAGTGTCTCACACGATTTAGCGGACACGCATAGTACGAGTACAAGTAAGACAATAATCTTTGACTATATGTCTTGTGGCATTCAACACGCAATGTTTTCTCTATCTCGTGTAAACATTTGCAAGCAGA
Organism: Megaustenia siamemsis; assembly: GCA_032433765.1. Lineage (NCBI taxonomy): Eukaryota > Metazoa > Mollusca > Gastropoda > Stylommatophora > Ariophantidae > Megaustenia > Megaustenia siamemsis. Next base: position 87,538,311 of record JAVIAB010000051.1, read on the forward strand.
GCCGGATTTAGATGAAGAGAGGCCCAAAATCAATCCACTTATGAGACTCTTGAAGGACCCCCCCTCCCCCCCCCCCCCCCCACCTCCGAAACAACCATTAGGCGATAGAAACTTGTTTTAAACAAAATTCAGTGACGCTGAGCATGTCATGTGTTTAAAATCCGCAATTCACAATTTCTCCACTGAAGGACTATCTTTCTTCTGTCGTTCTTTTCTCCGCCTCCTGCTTGTGTCATCTAGAGTCGCAATGAGAAGCAATGTATAAACTCCTAGCCTTCACTAGTTTTGTATTTTGAGTTGCCATGTCGAATTTTTTTATTTTCATATTATGTGTATCGTGTGTCTTGGATTCATCACATTCTGTGTTCTAATTTTTTTCTCATTTCTAATATATTCTTTTCTATTTTTGTTTACAGCTTTTTTTATATATACGTTTAATTTCGCATGATGTTATTGAGCCCCCATGAGTCTATCGCCAGTCTCTTGTACTTGCCTTTCGTGTTTGTACTTGTTTTGTACCTGATGAAGCCTTTTGCTGAAACGTTGGAGTTTTTTCTTGTATCTCTGTAGGTTTAGCTGCTTATACTATTTTATTTTACTTCTTTTTTCTACGTGTGTTCATGTTACACTGGTAGCACAATATGGGTATAAACAACGTTTGTGTTAATTTGTATTTTTTGTTTGCAGTCACATTCAGATAATTCAATATCGGTGCTATTTGGTACCTTACCGTTTTTACTTTATGAATTTCAATTTATATTTTTCCATTTAATTTTCCGTCATAGGTAAAAATACTACCTAAGTACTTCTAATCTCCCATTAGAATCTTCCCTGTTCTGTTATCGTGTTTTTTTTTTAACCTAAGGACATAGGATGTTATTGTTAATGCAAAATGAATTTGGACAAAATACATAAATGAACACAGTAATAACAGTTTGTAATAGTCGAGATTCCTAAACATTTTGTAAAGTAAGGATAATTTTTTTAAGAAAATTAATTGCGAGTTATATTTATTAAAATGTACTTTCACTTACAACTTGTACTGCCAGGAAAGTATTAACATGATAATTATAATTATATGACAACAGTGACACAGTACATCTGCCTATATGTTTTTATCAGACAGTCAGTTTTAAAGTAACTATTAAGAAATAACGAATGTATAACCATTACTTGCACTATGACATTAAAGTCCTTTCAAATAGCCTTCCTCTTAGCCGAATCGTACAAACGTTGAATAAAATGTATTTGTCTAAGTTATCACTTTCAAAGCACATCGTATTAAGTGAGCACATCCTCTCTTTAGAAATCATAACGCTTAATTCATTACAATTATTTTCAGTCTTGAAATATACCTCTATCCCGAGCAGTTAGTGCCCGTTACGCTAAGAAGATAACATGTGATTGCTTACACATTATGGACGACCATGTGATCATTATGATTATGTTAACCTCAGACGTACAACAGATAATGGCTCAGACAAAAGCAGCTTTTCACAAAATGAGGAAGATACTATGCAATCCATTTTTGACAATAGAAACAAGAAAAATAGTTCTTAAATGTTATGTAGAGCCATTCTTAACATATGGATGTGAATCATGGACAATAGGACAACATACAAGAAAATCACTGGAGTCTGTAGAAATGTGGTTTTACAGATGAATATTGAGAATACCTTGGACAGCTAAGAAGAGTAATGAAAACATTCTGAAAGAGGCCTAAGCAAAATGAGAGCTAATTTCCAATATTAGGGAGAAACAATCGTCTTTTTTTTACCATGTAATGAGAAGAGAACAGCTGGAATATATTGTAACAACTGGGAAAATTGAGGGACGAAGATATAGAGGGTAGTAAAGATACCATACAGCTTAAAAGAATGGCTTGGCAGAAAGTTAACAAAAGAAATGATAAATAACTGTCGAGATCGAAAGTTGTGGAGAGACATGATCACCTACGTCAGCAGGCCTAGTACTTGATAATCATGATATGATTATTTTCCTCACTTGCAAATAATTTGATAAACGCACTATGGGATAGCGTGCTCTTGTGTAAGTATATGGCTTTTCTTGTGTACCAGTGATAGTGCAACAGTTCATAAATACGTTTCTGATCAATATCTTCTGGGCATGCTTCCATAAGGGAGCCGCGATAGCTCAGTCGTAGGTAGACTAGACTGCAAAGGACAAGAGGTAGGGTTCGATCTCAACCGACGGCTTCCGGTTTAACGGCACCGGATTTTTTTCTGGGAAAGTAAAGCGGCACAGGCGTAATACCGACCACATTACCCCAAAAATCATGTCCTGAAGTTCTGTAAAATTTATGGCCACTAACATCATATTCCCTATACGCTATTTGGCGTGAGGGGGGTACTTTACTTTTTTTTTTTAATATGCTTCCATAAAGAGTTCGACACCTGGTTCGATTTCTTGCTTACATGCTGTTACACAGCGAAAAGGGAAAATATTAATAAGCAACTAAAAATAGATCACGTTTTTTCTCTAAGAGACCAAGATAAATACCATTATCCGAGGATTCAAAGTGCTGTTCTCTTCCTCTGAATAGTAAGATTCGTTTTGCAAGATTACTCTTACAGTGGCGATTTCCCTCGCTATAACTTCCGCCAGTACTGCATTTCCGCTTATACTAGCTCCATTAGCTTTGAAGTTATTGTTTACCATCCTGTCTTAATTAGGCATATCACTGAAGAAGTTAAAGTTGCAGCAGAAAATGCAGAATTAGACAAGATTTTTAGATACCAATGAGTCCTATCTTTTGAGAAAGAATGTACAACTCCCTCTCCTTTATATTTTTCCCCAAATGACTTTTATTGAATAAAATAAGGGCTTTTGTGCAAAACCTGCACTGCTTTCTGTGCGTTTGGAATTTGAAAATCGTCTACAACGGTTCTGAAATTAAGAGGGCTGTACCAGATCTTGGGTTTAAAATGATGTATTAAAAGAGAGTGGAGTTGGAAGAGTTAACTAGGGAATGATCGGGAGATGTCAAGTTATTCAGCCACACTGAACACTGGTCAGTTTGAAAAAATATCTCGGGATCGCGAAGTTAACGAGCGAAAATAAAGTTAGAAAAGTTAGACGAATGAATTTAGATAGGTTTAGAGTGATTTAGAAGCTTGGGTCCTTCCTAGGCAGTTTTAAATGATTTAGAAATTCTTACAGAGATAGATAGCGAAGTTATTGTTATTGTTATGGAAGGCCCCGGTATCACTGCAAACGAATTAAAATACATAATTGCTCAACCGCCCGTGCCAGTGGAATCATCCGAATTACTAACTCATCTCCCAAACGAAGAAAGGTAGCTGTAGACCCCATCATAGCAGTCTCAGCACACGCCAAAATACATAAGGCGAAACCGCACAGAAAGTGAAAACAGCCAACTGTTCCTTGTCATACCATAGCATCATTCATCGTAAACAATCGGAATATCGAAATACGATCAAAACGGATGAAACACACAGCTCACAGTGTGCACAGAACACTTAACTCGGTAGCTCCTGCAACAAGCCGGACTAGGATTATGAGGAAACTGCAATAAGGAACACTTTTCAGACATAGCCTTCAATGGATCCTGCCGCCTATCCACCATATTGACCGGAAGTTTACGTCCTCCTGAAAATGATGATCGTCATATTTTTTTAAGATGAATAACGCTTGATGATGTTAGGACATCGTTTTTGACGCCAAATCCGAACACATGAAACACAGTTAGTCGTCGGATTATCCCCGTCGTCCATCAAACAACAGACTGTAAGATCTTCCTTTAGCGTACGGCCGGTCTAAGGATCTACAATGAGCTAATATGATGACGTTGCACACACAACAATGGTTGCGCCGATATATTCCCGCCTACTCTAGTGAATGCAGCCTACAACGAACGAAACACGATGCAAAATCTCTAAAGTAGATAGCGAAGTGTAACTGAGTAGTAGTTGTTGATTTGTGTATTTCACTATGGAGTGTATGAGTATGATATGATTTTTGATTGCAGGTCTTGTTGGTCTACGATGTTACTTGCCATTAAGCCTGTCCAGTGGAGACATTTTCTAGAATTATTAGATGTAGCTCTGTCATTGGTGTTGCTGTCCACGAATGTATGTATATAGCTGTCTTGGACAGTTTTCCAAGTCTGTAACGTCTATACTAGAAATCAATGAGAAAGGTTCTGTTTGGAGAGCAATGAGAAAGGTTCTGTTTGGAGAGATCCGGCTTTACATGACAACAGACAGACGACCAGCTGTCATTCGAACCTCTCTGGAATAAGGTCTCTATCTATAAAAAAAAAAAAAAAGATACTTCCTCGCGTCAAATTGTGTTCGTGACATTAGTTATATGATTGGCAACATCTATTTCCGCATCTGGAATTGCTGGGATTTGAATACCATTACAAGGTGAGAGCTAGAAATTACGATTATGACTTTTCATTTTATTTTATTCGCGCTCTTTAGTTTGTCTCTGTTCGATGAGTGTCTCCGATTAGTACTAAATTTGACGGAATTATATGCCTGTACGGCTATGGACCCCTGTGCACACGGCTGCCAGGGAAAAAATGGATTAACACGCAAAGTTCAGTTCCTAGTCTCTGTGGACTTCGCCAGAGGTGACAGCTGACCAACGCAAAAAATTATTTTAAAAAATAAAAATAAATAAAAAATTGAATCGGCATCATAGCATAATTTGTAAAGAAAATAACATTCGGTGCAGTAAGACAAACCAAGCATTGGGTAGCTACCTCTCTCTTACAACACAAGACCATGCCAATCAGAAAAAATAAATATATCGTACAAAGCATTTTGAAATCACCCTACTCTATGTTACCAAGGCCATCATGGTCACACACAATAAGGTAGAAAAGAAAGCGAGTCACCAGAGAAAAAGATATTTGAGAAAGGTTGTACGAGTGACAAGAAAACACACAATATAAAAGAGATTATAAGAGTTGGCATAGAGCCAATTTTAAATTATATACAAAGACAACAACAACAAATGGATTACCCACCTGGAGAAAATGTCTAGTAATACCGTACCATAAAAGGCATATACAAAAAGAAAGGAAGATCCTTGCTGCTTCCTTATAATCAGCTGTTTCACATCCGGCTTTCTAATCTTCTTCGATTGAACGCTGGTAGTTGGTTGGATAGTTCCAGCACACTGATTGTCCTGTTTTATCACCGCTGGCATTCGTTGCTTCCGACAGTGACGAGGCAAGCAATATGCGAATGATTTTAATTTCTTTACTTTATCATTTTCAAACATCTCTTTCTCTGGCGTTGGCACCACCCTGCCTTCAAGTATTTTAAACATTTTCATATTACAATGTAAACATAAAAAGCAGATATAAAAACACATTTTTCAATTTACCTATCTCACTACTAGCCTGGTAGGGAAAAGATAGAAAATCAGTACGGAAGTATAATTCTAGTGTCGAGTTATTGGGTTAATACAGTATACATTAAAAATAAAATGCTAAGAAAATTACGAAAGGGTTGTTAAGAAACTGCACTGTGTTATGATACTACGTGTATATGAAAGGTCTATGACAGTGTCGTTAATATTATGCAAGTTCCGTCGCAGGCTCCTTAAATTTTGAGATCCTAGATTTCAACCTACCAGACCTATAGGTAAATGCGACAATAGTTGAAAGCACCTAAGCTATTCGTCATTACCCAATTGTTTCAACATACCATGCTTAACTTAGACTTTTTTGTCTTGCCAGTCTTTCACGCTCCATGGTTTCCGTCTGTTTAACCACAATGCGCATTCGTTTTAAAAAAAAAATGTAGAGATGTAGAGGCTTCAGAGATTGCTATGAGTAGGGCATGGCTGTTGCGAGATTGCAACAGGACAGTGTATCCATTGAGCTACATGAACTATTGACATACATACTTTACACCAACTGCAGAAAAGACGGAATTGATCTGGATCTGTCTGTTGCTGTGTCATTGATAATGTGAATAAATAAGTGCTATCTAAATAGGTAAGAGGCATCCAGGAAATGGGACCACGATGATGATGAGACGAATTGAACACAGAAGTAGAGATATAAGGGTCCCCATCAAAGCCAGCTCCGTGGCGTGGGGATGGGGCTTAACAGTCACCAGGGACTGAAAACCAAGACTGGCCAGGCCTTCCTACACCCGAGCAAGACCACAGTCTGCTCTAGCAAGTCAAGACTGGCCAGACCTTCCTACACCCGAGCAAGACCACAGTCTGCTCTAGCAAGTCAAGACTGGCTAGGCCTTCCTACACCCGAGCAAGACCACAGTCTGCTCTAGCAAGTCAAGACTGGCCAGACCTTCCTACACCCGAGCAAGACCACAGTCTGCTCTAGCAAGTCAAGACTGGCTAGGCCTTCCTACACCCGTGCAAGACCACAGTCTGCTCTAGCAAGTCAAGACTGGCCAGGCCTTCCTACACCCGTGCAAGACCACAGTCTGTTCTAGCAAGTCAAGACTGGCCAGACCTTCCTACACCCGTGCATGACCACAGTCTGTCCTAGCAAGTCAAGACTGGCCAGGCCTTCCTACACCCGTGCAAGACCACAGTCTGTCCTAGCAAGTCAAGACTGGCCAGGCCTTCCTACACCCGAGCAAGACCACAGTCTGCTCTAGCAAGTCAAGACTGGCCAGGCCTTCCTACACCCGTGCAAGACCACAGTCTGCTCTAGCAAGTCAAGACTGGCCAGGCCTTCCTACACCCGTGCAAGACCACAGTCTGTTCTAGCAAGTCAAGACTGGCCAGACCTTCCTACACCCGTGCAAGACCACAGTCTGCTCTAGCAAGTCAAGACTGGCTAGGCCTTCCTACACCCGTGCAAGACCACAGTCTGCTCTAGCAAGTCAAGACTGGCCAGACCTTCCTACACCCGTGCAAGACCACAGTCTGTCCTAGCAAAACAAGACTGGCCAGACCTTCCTACACCCGTGCAAAAACACAGTCTGCTCTAGCAAGTTTCAGTGCTGAAGGCGGAAGCAACCAGCCAAAGAAAATCACAACACTAGCAGTACAATAATCAGGATGCCACGCACTCACGCCAATGAGAAGTATGTCTATAACTACGAATCGATATTGTGTTTGCAGGAAACCCATCTAAACAACGACATAGCCTTGAAGATTAGGGGATACCAGTGTTACCGATTTTTTAACTCCCATCTCCATCATCCGATGAAGTGACATGGATCTGTATTTGTCGGAAGTCCTGTGCTCTTCCCACATCTCGGAGGGCATTGATGATGTCCGCCCGATCCATTGGTTGTCCGTTCTCAACGACAATGTGACTCTAACCATTTGAATGCTTTGGTCACTGCCATCACCTTCATTGTCATGGTACTCGTGGTCATGACGTATGCACCACTGTCTTCTTTGAATAATTGTATGTGGAGACTTTAACAGCCTTTTACAGAGCTAGGGCTATGAACATTAAAAACAAGAGAGGTGAAGAACTTGACAATTGGCAGGATCATATGGGCTTATACAGCTAAACCAGACAACAGATCTACCAAAATTCTATTCCAGTTCATGGCATATCACATCTACATCAGACCTTGCTTTCCATTCACCAAACCTTGATTGTTACACGAATTTTTGGGAAACAACTTGGAGACAGCGACCACCGATCAGTCCTTTTAGTGGTGCAAAATGAGGCTGTCAGGGAAAGCAGCACTCTCTCCAGATGGAATTACAAAAATGCAGACTGGAAAATGTATCAACAATACACCAATGCATTGACTAAAGATCTAAATACAGACAGACATATCAAAGAAATAATTTATGAATTCAGTAGACTAATAATACAAGCGGCCAGTAAAACAATGCTTAGAGGGGCACGGAAACATTACAAACCATATTGGAGAAGTGAACTAGAGCAACTTCGTAATGACATGGAAATAACTCGAAAGCAAGCAGAAAATAACACTTGCCAGGAACACCACAATAACTGTCAGCATGCCAAGGTCACATTTCAATATGCTAAACTACAAACCAGACGGAGAAGCTGGAAAGAGAAAGAGTCCTTGAAACTTGAACGAGGCACAAGGAAAGTGTAGAAGCTTGTAAAACAGCTGAATGATGAGGGTACAGAGAGGAACATCAAAATTACACTGAAGAAGGAAGGAAAAGTCATATCACGTAAGCAGACAGTACATCACTTTGCAGACTCCTTTGCAAATGACAATAATATTGAAATTAGCTTACAGTAAAGACAAGACACCCGTTTAAAACACCAAAATGCAAGACAAGAAGAGACCACACATGAAGTCATGGAAATATTCATTACACAAAGAGAGCTAGAGCCTGGCAATATCCAAATTAGAAATGAAAAAGTCACCAGGCAATGATGGAGTGTCCTATGAAATGATTAAGCACTTGGGAACTTCAGCTAAAGGAAAACTACTGCAGATCTACAACATTTGCTGGATCACAGGTAGAGTGCCACATGCATGTAGAGAAACAATTATGATACCATTACTAAAGCCAGGAAAAGATGGTTCAACGACATCCAGCTATAGACCAATCAGCCTTACAAGCTGTTTGTGTAAAACGATAGAACGTTTAATCAATCTCAGACTGCAGTGGTATCTGGAATGTGAAAACCTCCTTGTCGCACAGAGCAAGCTTTAGACAGTGTTACTCTACCGAAGATCAGGCTACATATCTTTCCGATGAAATTGAGGATGCATTTCAAGAAAAGAAACTGGTACTAGCAGCATGGATAGACCTAAAGAAAGCATTTGATATGGTATGGAAGGAAGGGCTTTTGAAGAAACAGAAATTACAGATTAAATGGCAGGTTATACAAATTGGTCAAAACATACCTGCGTAACAGGAAAGCCAAAGCGCAACTGAATGGTCCTAAGAGTAAGAAGATGCTACTGCACCAGGGCGTCCTACAAAAAAAAAAGGGGGGGGGGGATACATCTCCAACACTCTCTCTAGTCTACATCAGTAACCTAGTTGCTGAACTACCACGTGGTATCAAAGTGACAATGTATGCAGATCGCTTGGTAATGTGGTGCACAGAGGAATATGCAACAGTGGCCTTCAATTTGTTGCAAAGAGCTATGAATGTACTGAATTCATGGATAAATAAATGATGTATCGGCATCAATACAGACAAATGCAGTACTACACTTTTCACTCTCCCCAAAACAAAAAGCAGGAGCCATCTACATAAACAATGATCCCATGAAAGAAGACATACAAGCTACGTATCTCGGAGTTAAATTTGACAACAAACTATCTAGGAAACAGCAGATAAATAAGGTAACCTAAAAAGAAAAGTTATAAAATCCTGAAATCTTAAGTAGAAAAACAAATAAAAATAATGAAAAAGGGAAAGGCAGCAAAACCTGACAATATGCAGATAGAGATGATACAAGTACCAGAAGATTTTGGCATTGAGTTGATCACAGACATATACAATGACATATACCATACAAGATACATACCAAATGAACTAAAAACATCAACTTTCATTCTTCTTCTTCTTTCCTTCCTCATCTGCCTTTCAGCGTCGAGGGGAGATATAATTTGCGGTCTTTTGCTCTTCTGTTCGCCTCTGCTGCTGTTATGTTTCCTAGTGCTTCTAATATTCCATCGACCTATCTTTTCCGTGGTCGACCCTTGGGTCTGGTATTCTCACAACATTTGTTGAAGGCTCGTTGTGTTGTGTTTTGTTCTTTCTGCCTTGTCACGTGGCCAAACCATTTTTATCTGTTGTTTCCTTATATATTCTATGGCGGGGGCTATTCCTAGCTTTTTTCTCAGTTCTTCATTTCTGATATTATCTCTCAGACGGTTTCCTGGCATTCGTCTAACACATTTCATCTCTGTAGAGGTTATTTTTTCTTATTGTTCTTGCATCTAGGGTCCAGGTCTGGCAGTGGAATGAAGATTGCATTGTATAGTGCTCGTTTTGCCTCTAGAATTATTTCCTTGTTGGACAATATTAGTGATAACTGTCCAATGATTCGACAAGCTTTGTTGCATCTTGATTCTATCTCTGCTATTGGAGAATTATCGTTTGTCATTAGACTTCCTAGGTATTTGAATTCCAATTCCTCTACTTGTTTTAGTTGTCAGCCTTCTATAGTTATGTTGATGTTCTGTTAATTTTTTGCGACATTCGTGACTTCTGTTTTGTTGATGTTGAGTTTGTTTAACATTCATTGCATTGCTAAAAAGAATGATGCAGTTGAATGCAGCGATTTTAGAACAATAAGCCTAATGAGCCAGGTAACCACAATTTTACTAAAAGTAATACAAGGAAAGTTTCAGAATAAAATTAATACTGAATAGATGAGCAGCAATTTGGATTCAGGGAAAACAGTGGGACAAAAGAAGCCATATTCAGCATGAGGACATTGATTAAAAAGTACACAGAAGTAAACAAACCAATATATGCCTGCTTCATAGACTACACCAAAGCATTTGATAGAATACAATATAATCAACATATATATTTGCCTAAAAGATATAAATCTAGACGATACAGTCATACGATTAATATGTAATTTGTACTGGGAGCAAACAGCAATAATAAAATATAACAAGGAGAACTCTACACCCATTGATATAAAAAGAGGAGTAAGACAAGGATGCATCCTATCACCAAGCTTGTTCAATCTATATATACACTGAGCAAATCTTTAAAAACACCACATAGATTCTAGGTCTAGACATTAATGTAAAGAAAATCAATAACCTAAGATATGCTGATGATACTGTACTACTAGCAGAAAATCTTAAAAAGATCTACAATAATAAGGTGACCATATTTTTGAAATCCCATTCCGGGACGGAATAATTTTACTTCAATTTTCCACCAATAAAATTACATTTCTTCTTGCTGTCATTTTCAAGTGAATAATACATACATTTTAAAACATCTAATAATATAGACCTACAATACACTATCAGGATAATCAGGAGATACAAAAAACACAGTGATACTCACTTAAATTGAAGGTGAAACAGAGATTCTGTACTTTTCAGATGAGTGAATTTTCTGTAAAATGTCCAACTTTGTATGCAGCATCTTATAAAATTCGACACATGTTCCCTCATAGTTCACTTTGGTGATCAACATGGCTTTTAAAGTTTCAACACCTAGTTGTGTTTTATCATTTGTCCACAAACTGTTCATCAGAAAAAAAACATCTCGTTCTGTTGCAGCATTTGTTCCAGGTAGACACAAAAAGAACTCTGCCAACTTCAGAATATGTGAAATGGGCACATGATTGTTTCTGAAGTGGGAAGCTAGTTCAACCCAACGCTGCCCTGGTAATGTTTTATTAAGACTCCACTCACTAATTTTTTGTGAAGGAACGAACTGTTTCATTTAGACATATTCGTCATACATTTCATTTTCTGGAAAGTCGACTGAAGGTACTGTTTGACTCACTAATGATGAAGACTTCTCAATATCTTCCCAATTTGGTGTTCTGTTCAGCATTACCCAGCTGTAAGACTCTAGGTTTTGAAAATTATTTGCAGCCCATTTCTTCAAATAACTTAAAGCTGTTTCATAAAATGAAGAAACACTGGCGTTAAACTTTTTCACATCATCACGTGGAAATCCTTCCATTTCCAGCTTTTTAAGGATTATCTGAACTCTTGATGGCAAGAAGCCGTAGCTTGGACTCCAAGATAGCTTTCAACCTATTGATGTTGTCAATGACTTCAAATACAGTGACCATCTGTCCCTCTACTTTCTGCACTGCTTCGTGGAAAGAGGATGCCTGACTGTGAACCAAAATAAGCCATGCCTCAGACAGTGGGTTTTCAAAGAATTCCTGTATAAAAACTGGGCATCTGTCTTGAGATTGAAAATATGATTTTAGAGGCAGGAACATGTAAAGAACCCTTTCAACAGCAGGCAAGAGCGCAAGCCACCGAGTTTGTGCATAACCTAAAATCATCTGGAAGTCTGTGTCGACAAACTGACAAAACTCCTTGAGACTTTCAACTCTAACTGTCGAGATCGAAAGTTGTGGAGAGACATGATCACCTACGTCAGCAGGCCTAGTACTTGATAATCATGATATGATTATTTTCCTCACTTGCAAATAATTTGATAAACGCACTATGGGATAGCGTGCTCTTGTGTAAGTATATGGCTTTTCTTGTGTACCAGTGATAGTGCAACAGTTCATAAATACGTTTCTGATCAATATCTTCTGGGCATGCTTCCATAAGGGAGCCGCGATAGCTCAGTCGTAGGTAGACTAGACTGCAAAGGACAAGAGGTAGGGTTCGATCTCAACCGACGGCTTCCGGTTTAACGGCACCGGATTTTTTTCTGGGAAAGTAAAGCGGCACAGGCGTAATACCGACCACATTACCCCAAAAATCATGTCCTGAAGTTCTGTAAAATTTATGGCCACTAACATCATATTCCCTATACGCTATTTGGCGTGAGGGGGGTACTTTACTTTTTTTTTTTAATATGCTTCCATAAAGAGTTCGACACCTGGTTCGATTTCTTGCTTACATGCTGTTACACAGCGAAAAGGGAAAATATTAATAAGCAACTAAAAATAGATCACGTTTTTTCTCTAAGAGACCAAGATAAATACCATTATCCGAGGATTCAAAGTGCTGTTCTCTTCCTCTGAATAGTAAGATTCGTTTTGCAAGATTACTCTTACAGTGGCGATTTCCCTCGCTATAACTTCCGCCAGTACTGCATTTCCGCTTATACTAGCTCCATTAGCTTTGAAGTTATTGTTTACCATCCTGTCTTAATTAGGCATATCACTGAAGAAGTTAAAGTTGCAGCAGAAAATGCAGAATTAGACAAGATTTTTAGATACCAATGAGTCCTATCTTTTGAGAAAGAATGTACAACTCCCTCTCCTTTATATTTTTCCCCAAATGACTTTTATTGAATAAAATAAGGGCTTTTGTGCAAAACCTGCACTGCTTTCTGTGCGTTTGGAATTTGAAAATCGTCTACAACGGTTCTGAAATTAAGAGGGCTGTACCAGATCTTGGGTTTAAAATGATGTATTAAAAGAGAGTGGAGTTGGAAGAGTTAACTAGGGAATGATCGGGAGATGTCAAGTTATTCAGCCACACTGAACACTGGTCAGTTTGAAAAAATATCTCGGGATCGCGAAGTTAACGAGCGAAAATAAAGTTAGAAAAGTTAGACGAATGAATTTAGATAGGTTTAGAGTGATTTAGAAGCTTGGGTCCTTCCTAGGCAGTTTTAAATGATTTAGAAATTCTTACAGAGATAGATAGCGAAGTTATTGTTATTGTTATGGAAGGCCCCGGTATCACTGCAAACGAATTAAAATACATAATTGCTCAACCGCCCGTGCCAGTGGAATCATCCGAATTACTAACTCATCTCCCAAACGAAGAAAGGTAGCTGTAGACCCCATCATAGCAGTCTCAGCACACGCCAAAATACATAAGGCGAAACCGCACAGAAAGTGAAAACAGCCAACTGTTCCTTGTCATACCATAGCATCATTCATCGTAAACAATCGGAATATCGAAATACGATCAAAACGGATGAAACACACAGCTCACAGTGTGCACAGAACACTTAACTCGGTAGCTCCTGCAACAAGCCGGACTAGGATTATGAGGAAACTGCAATAAGGAACACTTTTCAGACATAGCCTTCAATGGATCCTGCCGCCTATCCACCATATTGACCGGAAGTTTACGTCCTCCTGAAAATGATGATCGTCATATTTTTTTAAGATGAATAACGCTTGATGATGTTAGGACATCGTTTTTGACGCCAAATCCGAACACATGAAACACAGTTAGTCGTCGGATTATCCCCGTCGTCCATCAAACAACAGACTGTAAGATCTTCCTTTAGCGTACGGCCGGTCTAAGGATCTACAATGAGCTAATATGATGACGTTGCACACACAACAATGGTTGCGCCGATATATTCCCGCCTACTCTAGTGAATGCAGCCTACAACGAACGAAACACGATGCAAAATCTCTAAAGTAGATAGCGAAGTGTAACTGAGTAGTAGTTGTTGATTTGTGTATTTCACTATGGAGTGTATGAGTATGATATGATTTTTGATTGCAGGTCTTGTTGGTCTACGATGTTACTTGCCATTAAGCCTGTCCAGTGGAGACATTTTCTAGAATTATTAGATGTAGCTCTGTCATTGGTGTTGCTGTCCACGAATGTATGTATATAGCTGTCTTGGACAGTTTTCCAAGTCTGTAACGTCTATACTAGAAATCAATGAGAAAGGTTCTGTTTGGAGAGCAATGAGAAAGGTTCTGTTTGGAGAGATCCGGCTTTACATGACAACAGACAGACGACCAGCTGTCATTCGAACCTCTCTGGAATAAGGTCTCTATCTATAAAAAAAAAAAAAAAGATACTTCCTCGCGTCAAATTGTGTTCGTGACATTAGTTATATGATTGGCAACATCTATTTCCGCATCTGGAATTGCTGGGATTTGAATACCATTACAAGGTGAGAGCTAGAAATTACGATTATGACTTTTCATTTTATTTTATTCGCGCTCTTTAGTTTGTCTCTGTTCGATGAGTGTCTCCGATTAGTACTAAATTTGACGGAATTATATGCCTGTACGGCTATGGACCCCTGTGCACACGGCTGCCAGGGAAAAAATGGATTAACACGCAAAGTTCAGTTCCTAGTCTCTGTGGACTTCGCCAGAGGTGACAGCTGACCAACGCAAAAAATTATTTTAAAAAATAAAAATAAATAAAAAATTGAATCGGCATCATAGCATAATTTGTAAAGAAAATAACATTCGGTGCAGTAAGACAAACCAAGCATTGGGTAGCTACCTCTCTCTTACAACACAAGACCATGCCAATCAGAAAAAATAAATATATCGTACAAAGCATTTTGAAATCACCCTACTCTATGTTACCAAGGCCATCATGGTCACACACAATAAGGTAGAAAAGAAAGCGAGTCACCAGAGAAAAAGATATTTGAGAAAGGTTGTACGAGTGACAAGAAAACACACAATATAAAAGAGATTATAAGAGTTGGCATAGAGCCAATTTTAAATTATATACAAAGACAACAACAACAAATGGATTACCCACCTGGAGAAAATGTCTAGTAATACCGTACCATAAAAGGCATATACAAAAAGAAAGGAAGATCCTTGCTGCTTCCTTATAATCAGCTGTTTCACATCCGGCTTTCTAATCTTCTTCGATTGAACGCTGGTAGTTGGTTGGATAGTTCCAGCACACTGATTGTCCTGTTTTATCACCGCTGGCATTCGTTGCTTCCGACAGTGACGAGGCAAGCAATATGCGAATGATTTTAATTTCTTTACTTTATCATTTTCAAACATCTCTTTCTCTGGCGTTGGCACCACCCTGCCTTCAAGTATTTTAAACATTTTCATATTACAATGTAAACATAAAAAGCAGATATAAAAACACATTTTTCAATTTACCTATCTCACTACTAGCCTGGTAGGGAAAAGATAGAAAATCAGTACGGAAGTATAATTCTAGTGTCGAGTTATTGGGTTAATACAGTATACATTAAAAATAAAATGCTAAGAAAATTACGAAAGGGTTGTTAAGAAACTGCACTGTGTTATGATACTACGTGTATATGAAAGGTCTATGACAGTGTCGTTAATATTATGCAAGTTCCGTCGCAGGCTCCTTAAATTTTGAGATCCTAGATTTCAACCTACCAGACCTATAGGTAAATGCGACAATAGTTGAAAGCACCTAAGCTATTCGTCATTACCCAATTGTTTCAACATACCATGCTTAACTTAGACTTTTTTGTCTTGCCAGTCTTTCACGCTCCATGGTTTCCGTCTGTTTAACCACAATGCGCATTCGTTTTAAAAAAAAAATGTAGAGATGTAGAGGCTTCAGAGATTGCTATGAGTAGGGCATGGCTGTTGCGAGATTGCAACAGGACAGTGTATCCATTGAGCTACATGAACTATTGACATACATACTTTACACCAACTGCAGAAAAGACGGAATTGATCTGGATCTGTCTGTTGCTGTGTCATTGATAATGTGAATAAATAAGTGCTATCTAAATAGGTAAGAGGCATCCAGGAAATGGGACCACGATGATGATGAGACGAATTGAACACAGAAGTAGAGATATAAGGGTCCCCATCAAAGCCAGCTCCGTGGCGTGGGCATGGGGCTTAACAGTCACCAGGGACTGAAAACCAAGACTGGCCAGGCCTTCCTACACCCGAGCAAGACCACAGTCTGCTCTAGCAAGTCAAGACTGGCCAGACCTTCCTACACCCGAGCAAGACCACAGTCTGCTCTAGCAAGTCAAGACTGGCTAGGCCTTCCTACACCCGAGCAAGACCACAGTCTGCTCTAGCAAGTCAAGACTGGCCAGACCTTCCTACACCCGAGCAAGACCACAGTCTGCTCTAGCAAGTCAAGACTGGCTAGGCCTTCCTACACCCGTGCAAGACCACAGTCTGCTCTAGCAAGTCAAGACTGGCCAGGCCTTCCTACACCCGTGCAAGACCACAGTCTGTTCTAGCAAGTCAAGACTGGCCAGACCTTCCTACACCCGTGCATGACCACAGTCTGTCCTAGCAAGTCAAGACTGGCCAGGCCTTCCTACACCCGTGCAAGACCACAGTCTGTCCTAGCAAGTCAAGACTGGCCAGGCCTTCCTACACCCGAGCAAGACCACAGTCTGCTCTAGCAAGTCAAGACTGGCCAGGCCTTCCTACACCCGTGCAAGACCACAGTCTGCTCTAGCAAGTCAAGACTGGCCAGGCCTTCCTACACCCGTGCAAGACCACAGTCTGTTCTAGCAAGTCAAGACTGGCCAGACCTTCCTACACCCGTGCAAGACCACAGTCTGCTCTAGCAAGTCAAGACTGGCTAGGCCTTCCTACACCCGTGCAAGACCACAGTCTGCTCTAGCAAGTCAAGACTGGCCAGACCTTCCTACACCCGTGCAAGACCACAGTCTGTCCTAGCAAAACAAGACTGGCCAGACCTTCCTACACCCGTGCAAAAACACAGTCTGCTCTAGCAAGTTTCAGTGCTGAAGGCGGAAGCAACCAGCCAAAGAAAATCACAACACTAGCAGTACAATAATCAGGATGCCACGCACTCACGCCAATGAGAAGTATGTCTATAACTACGAATCGATATTGTGTTTGCAGGAAACCCATCTAAACAACGACATAGCCTTGAAGATTAGGGGATACCAGTGTTACCGATTTTTTAACTCCCATCTCCATCATCCGATGAAGTGACATGGATCTGTATTTGTCGGAAGTCCTGTGCTCTTCCCACATCTCGGAGGGCATTGATGATGTCCGCCCGATCCATTGGTTGTCCGTTCTCAACGACAATGTGACTCTAACCATTTGAATGCTTTGGTCACTGCCATCACCTTCATTGTCATGGTACTCGTGGTCATGACGTATGCACCACTGTCTTCTTTGAATAATTGTATGTGGAGACTTTAACAGCCTTTTACAGAGCTAGGGCTATGAACATTAAAAACAAGAGAGGTGAAGAACTTGACAATTGGCAGGATCATATGGGCTTATACAGCTAAACCAGACAACAGATCTACCAAAATTCTATTCCAGTTCATGGCATATCACATCTACATCAGACCTTGCTTTCCATTCACCAAACCTTGATTGTTACACGAATTTTTGGGAAACAACTTGGAGACAGCGACCACCGATCAGTCCTTTTAGTGGTGCAAAATGAGGCTGTCAGGGAAAGCAGCACTCTCTCCAGATGGAATTACAAAAATGCAGACTGGAAAATGTATCAACAATACACCAATGCATTGACTAAAGATCTAAATACAGACAGACATATCAAAGAAATAATTTATGAATTCAGTAGACTAATAATACAAGCGGCCAGTAAAACAATGCTTAGAGGGGCACGGAAACATTACAAACCATATTGGAGAAGTGAACTAGAGCAACTTCGTAATGACATGGAAATAACTCGAAAGCAAGCAGAAAATAACACTTGCCAGGAACACCACAATAACTGTCAGCATGCCAAGGTCACATTTCAATATGCTAAACTACAAACCAGACGGAGAAGCTGGAAAGAGAAAGAGTCCTTGAAACTTGAACGAGGCACAAGGAAAGTGTAGAAGCTTGTAAAACAGCTGAATGATGAGGGTACAGAGAGGAACATCAAAATTACACTGAAGAAGGAAGGAAAAGTCATATCACGTAAGCAGACAGTACATCACTTTGCAGACTCCTTTGCAAATGACAATAATATTGAAATTAGCTTACAGTAAAGACAAGACACCCGTTTAAAACACCAAAATGCAAGACAAGAAGAGACCACACATGAAGTCATGGAAATATTCATTACACAAAGAGAGCTAGAGCCTGGCAATATCCAAATTAGAAATGAAAAAGTCACCAGGCAATGATGGAGTGTCCTATGAAATGATTAAGCACTTGGGAACTTCAGCTAAAGGAAAACTACTGCAGATCTACAACATTTGCTGGATCACAGGTAGAGTGCCACATGCATGTAGAGAAACAATTATGATACCATTACTAAAGCCAGGAAAAGATGGTTCAACGACATCCAGCTATAGACCAATCAGCCTTACAAGCTGTTTGTGTAAAACGATAGAACGTTTAATCAATCTCAGACTGCAGTGGTATCTGGAATGTGAAAACCTCCTTGTCGCACAGAGCAAGCTTTAGACAGTGTTACTCTACCGAAGATCAGGCTACATATCTTTCCGATGAAATTGAGGATGCATTTCAAGAAAAGAAACTGGTACTAGCAGCATGGATAGACCTAAAGAAAGCATTTGATATGGTATGGAAGGAAGGGCTTTTGAAGAAACAGAAATTACAGATTAAATGGCAGGTTATACAAATTGGTCAAAACATACCTGCGTAACAGGAAAGCCAAAGCGCAACTGAATGGTCCTAAGAGTAAGAAGATGCTACTGCACCAGGGCGTCCTACAAAAAAAAAAGGGGGGGGGATACATCTCCAACACTCTCTCTAGTCTACATCAGTAACCTAGTTGCTGAACTACCACGTGGTATCAAAGTGACAATGTATGCAGATCGCTTGGTAATGTGGTGCACAGAGGAATATGCAACAGTGGCCTTCAATTTGTTGCAAAGAGCTATGAATGTACTGAATTCATGGATAAATAAATGATGTATCGGCATCAATACAGACAAATGCAGTACTACACTTTTCACTCTCCCCAAAACAAAAAGCAGGAGCCATCTACATAAACAATGATCCCATGAAAGAAGACATACAAGCTACGTATCTCGGAGTTAAATTTGACAACAAACTATCTAGGAAACAGCAGATAAATAAGGTAACCTAAAAAGAAAAGTTATAAAATCCTGAAATCTTAAGTAGAAAAACAAATAAAAATAATGAAAAAGGGAAAGGCAGCAAAACCTGACAATATGCAGATAGAGATGATACAAGTACCAGAAGATTTTGGCATTGAGTTGATCACAGACATATACAATGACATATACCATACAAGATACATACCAAATGAACTAAAAACATCAACTTTCATTCTTCTTCTTCTTTCCTTCCTCATCTGCCTTTCAGCGTCGAGGGGAGATATAATTTGCGGTCTTTTGCTCTTCTGTTCGCCTCTGCTGCTGTTATGTTTCCTAGTGCTTCTAATATTCCATCGACCTATCTTTTCCGTGGTCGACCCTTGGGTCTGGTATTCTCACAACATTTGTTGAAGGCTCGTTGTGTTGTGTTTTGTTCTTTCTGCCTTGTCACGTGGCCAAACCATTTTTATCTGTTGTTTCCTTATATATTCTATGGCGGGGGCTATTCCTAGCTTTTTTCTCAGTTCTTCATTTCTGATATTATCTCTCAGACGGTTTCCTGGCATTCGTCTAACACATTTCATCTCTGTAGAGGTTATTTTTTCTTATTGTTCTTGCATCTAGGGTCCAGGTCTGGCAGTGGAATGAAGATTGCATTGTATAGTGCTCGTTTTGCCTCTAGAATTATTTCCTTGTTGGACAATATTAGTGATAACTGTCCAATGATTCGACAAGCTTTGTTGCATCTTGATTCTATCTCTGCTATTGGAGAATTATCGTTTGTCATTAGACTTCCTAGGTATTTGAATTCCAATTCCTCTACTTGTTTTAGTTGTCAGCCTTCTATAGTTATGTTGATGTTCTGTTAATTTTTTGCGACATTCGTGACTTCTGTTTTGTTGATGTTGAGTTTGTTTAACATTCATTGCATTGCTAAAAAGAATGATGCAGTTGAATGCAGCGATTTTAGAACAATAAGCCTAATGAGCCAGGTAACCACAATTTTACTAAAAGTAATACAAGGAAAGTTTCAGAATAAAATTAATACTGAATAGATGAGCAGCAATTTGGATTCAGGGAAAACAGTGGGACAAAAGAAGCCATATTCAGCATGAGGACATTGATTAAAAAGTACACAGAAGTAAACAAACCAATATATGCCTGCTTCATAGACTACACCAAAGCATTTGATAGAATACAATATAATCAACATATATATTTGCCTAAAAGATATAAATCTAGACGATACAGTCATACGATTAATATGTAATTTGTACTGGGAGCAAACAGCAATAATAAAATATAACAAGGAGAACTCTACACCCATTGATATAAAAAGAGGAGTAAGACAAGGATGCATCCTATCACCAAGCTTGTTCAATCTATATATACACTGAGCAAATCTTTAAAAACACCACATAGATTCTAGGTCTAGACATTAATGTAAAGAAAATCAATAACCTAAGATATGCTGATGATACTGTACTACTAGCAGAAAATCTTAAAAAGATCTACAATAATAAGGTGACCATATTTTTGAAATCCCATTCCGGGACGGAATAATTTTACTTCAATTTTCCACCAATAAAATTACATTTCTTCTTGCTGTCATTTTCAAGTGAATAATACATACATTTTAAAACATCTAATAATATAGACCTACAATACACTATCAGGATAATCAGGAGATACAAAAAACACAGTGATACTCACTTAAATTGAAGGTGAAACAGAGATTCTGTACTTTTCAGATGAGTGAATTTTCTGTAAAATGTCCAACTTTGTATGCAGCATCTTATAAAATTCGACACATGTTCCCTCATAGTTCACTTTGGTGATCAACATGGCTTTTAAAGTTTCAACACCTAGTTGTGTTTTATCATTTGTCCACAAACTGTTCATCAGAAAAAAAACATCTCGTTCTGTTGCAGCATTTGTTCCAGGTAGACACAAAAAGAACTCTGCCAACTTCAGAATATGTGAAATGGGCACATGATTGTTTCTGAAGTGGGAAGCTAGTTCAACCCAACGCTGCCCTGGTAATGTTTTATTAAGACTCCACTCACTAATTTTTTGTGAAGGAACGAACTGTTTCATTTAGACATATTCGTCATACATTTCATTTTCTGGAAAGTCGACTGAAGGTACTGTTTGACTCACTAATGATGAAGACTTCTCAATATCTTCCCAATTTGGTGTTCTGTTCAGCATTACCCAGCTGTAAGACTCTAGGTTTTGAAAATTATTTGCAGCCCATTTCTTCAAATAACTTAAAGCTGTTTCATAAAATGAAGAAACACTGGCGTTAAACTTTTTCACATCATCACGTGGAAATCCTTCCATTTCCAGCTTTTTAAGGATTATCTGAACTCTTGATGGCAAGAAGCCGTAGCTTGGACTCCAAGATAGCTTTCAACCTATTGATGTTGTCAATGACTTCAAATACAGTGACCATCTGTCCCTCTACTTTCTGCACTGCTTCGTGGAAAGAGGATGCCTGACTGTGAACCAAAATAAGCCATGCCTCAGACAGTGGGTTTTCAAAGAATTCCTGTATAAAAACTGGGCATCTGTCTTGAGATTGAAAATATGATTTTAGAGGCAGGAACATGTAAAGAACCCTTTCAACAGCAGGCAAGAGCGCAAGCCACCGAGTTTGTGCATAACCTAAAATCATCTGGAAGTCTGTGTCGACAAACTGACAAAACTCCTTGAGACTTTCAACTCTAACTGTGTATGATTTGAAGTACAGATAAATTGTTGCAATAGTCATTTCAACATCAACAGGCAATACGTCTGCAGCTGCTCGAACAGTGTTGTGGAAAATATGGCAAGCACACCCAACACCTATCAAACTATGTCCAAGGTTTTCTTTCAGTTTTGTGAAAACATTGTTCTGTCCTTTTTCTTTCAGCGCCCCCAAATTATAATTTGTGTTGTCTGCACATAATCCAACTACTTTCAGTTCTAAACCATTTTCAGTTAGACAGTCAATAAGAAAACTACTTACTATATCAGATGTTTCACCCGGCAATGACTTCAACTCTAATATTTTAACTTTCAGTCCCTTATTGCGATCAAAGTATCTGACAAGCAAAGGAAAAATCTTGATTTCTTTGTGGTTGGAGGCATCTGTCAGTATGGAGATAAATGTTACGTTTTCTAGGTCACATCTCAACTCGCTTAGAGCCTGGGGTGTGAACACATTCCGAATAATAGCTTCTGTTTTCGTACGTGTTCAAGCAAATTTTGGTTCTAAAGTTACCTGAAGCAATTTTGATGTGCAGTCCATAGATCTAAACGTGTGATTGTGCATCACTGCATGATATGCAAAGGCACCTTTCTGTAGCAGCTAACTGTTCTTCTTTGTCACCAACCTGTTCAGCTCGAAAAAAAATTTGTCAACGACGAGCTTGATGCAGCAGTAGCGACGGCTCTCTTATGTTTATCACTATTTATGTGGCTCTTAATATCACCACGTCCGCTATGGTTAATAGTAAACCCGGATGAACATATACTAATCTTACAGTGAAGTCTGATGACGATGTAGACTTTTTTTATAAAAGGGTATTCCTTTTGTAAATCTTGATTAAAACTACAATTACGCTTCGGTGCCATTTTTTGCGAAAGTGAAAGTGAAAGTTAGTAACACAACGAATATATACGAGATTTAAAACTAGGAGCGCATTCTACTGTTTTGATATTAAACAAAATTGTCTACACAGCAACGGAATAATATTTTCTTTTAAATTGAAGAAATGTACGCCGTATACCAAAATGGCAAAATTGGTAAACGTTTGTGCCCCAAATTATTTTTTATCAAATCCGGGACAAAAGCTAAAAAATATGCCAAAATCGGGACAAAACCGGTACGGCAGCTAATCCGGGACAAAGGTTCAAAAAATGTCAAATTCCGGGACTGTCCCGGACAATCCGGGACGAATGGTCACCTTAACAATAATTACTTAATGTAATAAACATGACAAGCAAAATATATGGACTAGATATGAATATCAAAAAGACTAAAACTATGATCATAAAGAAAATTCTCAAGACCTACAATTAAATATCAAAGTTGGAAGAATACATCTGAAGACAGTTCAGATCTACAACTACCTGGGACACACTATAACCAGTGATGGAAAATGTACAACTGAAATAAACAAAAGAATTGAATATTGTATCCAAGTATGATGCACATGCATTATATGTTTTGTAGAATCAGTGGACAGAGTTTTCTAGATTGTTTGATGGAAAAAATGAATAAAGTAAACAAATTGCTGTATTATTGTTTATATATAGGCAAAGGTCAAAGTAAATAAAGGAACTAAATACTTAAAGATAGACAACAAAACAAAATATCCAAATAAAGGAATTGTCTAAATAAAGTTTCAAGTATATACTTAGCCATTAAATATACGAGTTTGGAATAATTAATTTTGTGAATTTTATGCAATGTGGCCTTCTCTTCATGATATCCTATGACAACTACTTTAAAAAAACTGCTGGTTTTCAAACAACCAGAATTATCAATTATATTTGGATTTAGTCGTCGTGTTTTGCGTTCATAGTTGGTTCTGTAATGCTACAAACTATTAGTTGATCAGAATTAAATTACTAGCCATCTTAGCACATCACGTGATGAAATAAGGAAAAACAATTGGGTAAGTTCACTAAAATCGTGGAATGACAAATATTAAAAGAGAGAAATGATTCTCTGTGTGCTTGTGGTCGTGTGCATGTGTGAATGTTTATGTATGTGTTTCCCATAAAATAGTTTATAAAATGTGTTTTATCGATCTTGAACTATAAAAATACAAAATACAGAAAGCGCCATGAAGATTCGTAAATATTATACTCTACACAATTCAATTCCATTTCTATATTTAAAACTATGTTGACTCGACATCAAGTTACATTTTAGAGTACAGAATGGGCAATATATCTGAATAAACAACAAGTTAAGAATAAAGACAATACACAAAGGAGAAAATAGAACTGCTATAAGCAGCACAATGGCAACCTTAACTGATGAATGATATGCGTACACTTTCTAGCCTGCATCATTATTATCACGATCATCAATTGCTCAGCTGGAGAGCGATATGCAAAACTGTGCTATAAATTAAACATGATATTCCGAAAACCGTAACTAGAAACAAAGCTGCTTACAAATCATGACATGATGCTATTACATATATTAAATACATTGAAATCGTTAGTGCAATTTGTACATTCATAGCAACCATCAGACTAACCACATTTGAACTATAAAACTGATTACATGTATCATGTTTTTACAAAAGGAATATGACTTTACGCAAATTGTATCATTTACAACTCAATTTACAGTGGGCATTCTTGGACAAAGCAATACAATGACCGTTTATTTAACCCCACATATGCATTCTTCTGAGGGAGCCGCGATATCTCAGTGGTTAGTGAACTGGACTACAAATGACAAGAGGTCGAGTTCGATCCTGATCGAAAGCTTCCTGGTTCACCCAACCATAAATGTATACCGGATTTTTCTGGGAAAGTAAAGCGACACGGGCGTAACACCGACCACATTACCCCAAAAATCATGTGCCGAAGGTCTGTAAAAACTATGGTCACTAACTCCATATTCCCTATACGCCACTTCGTGTAACGGGGCACTTTACGTTTTTTAATGTATTCTTCTTCTCTCAGGGTTTGGTAAAGGACTACTTTTTTAATGCATTCTTCTTCTCTCGGGGTTTCCCCGTTACTCTCTCTGCAAAATTATTGGTAAGTATTCATCACCTTGTTTTGAAGTGTATAAATTTCATCTTAGACTCTTTGCAAAATACTTCCAGTCCACGACCTTTTCTACGCCTTTGAAATGAATCAGAACTGAGGCAGTATTCAGGGAAGAGCTACGTGGTTAGTTCCGCCGGAATCTGTAGGAGAACTCCGTACAAATAATTTCTTCTAGTAATTTCGCGTGTAGATTTGACCAATAGAAACTATAAATATTCGTTTTGACTAGTATCATTATGTGCCTTTGTATTATACATGGCAAATGAGACACAATTAAAACCTTAAATGAGATTATAATGAATTATAATTTTTTTTTGTTTTGGTTTTGTAACTTCACGAGAATAAACAGTTTACATACAAGTAAAACTAAACGATTACTAAAAGTTGCATTTTGAAGAGAAACGTGATTTTGTAACGGAGAATAGGTTCCAATCAGCACACTAACACCACTCATCGAATTAGTTACCAATCAACACACTAGACACCAGTTAGCACAATGTCTACCAACCAACACACTAGTATCAAGTCAGCACAATGTCTACCAACCAACACACTAGTATCAAGTCAGCCCAATGTCTACCAACCAACACACTAGTACCAAGTCAGCCCAATGTCTACCAACCAACACACTAGTACCAAGTCAGCCCAATGTCTACCAACCAACACACTAGTATCAAGTCAGCCCAATGTCTACCAACCAACACACTATAAACAAGTCAGCACATTGGTTTCCAAAACAGCATGATACGATAAATCAACATGATATCCACCAGTCAGCATACTAGTCTCCTGTTAGCACACTAATCACTGTCAGCATACTAGTCACCTGTCAGCACGCTAATCCCCTGTCAGAACACTAGCCCCTGTCAGCACGCTAATCCCCTGTCAAAACACTAGTTCCTTGTTAGCACGCTAATCCTCTGTCAGAACACTAGCTCCTTTTCAGCACGCTAATCCTCTGTCAGAACACTAGCTCCTTGTCAGCACGTTAATGCCCAGTTAGAACACTAGCCCCATGTCAGCACGCTAATCCCTTGTCAGAACACTAGCCCCATGTCAGCACGCTAATACTCTGTCAGAACACTAGCTCCATGTCAGCACGCTAATCCTCTGTTAGAACACTAGCTCCTTGTCAGCACGCTAATCCCCTGTCAGAACACTAGCCCCCTGTCAGCATGCTAATCCCATGTCAGAACACTAGCCCCCTGTAAGCACGTTAATCCCATGTCAGAACACTAGCCTCGTGTCAGCACGTTAATCCTCTGTCAGAACACTAGCTCCATGTCAGCACCCTAATCCTCTGCCAGAACACTAGCTCCTTGTCAGCACACTAAATCCCCTGTCAGAACACTAGCCTTTGTCAGCACGATAATCCCTTGTCAGAACACTAGCCCCATGTCAGCACGCTAATCCCTTGTCAGAACACTAGCCCCATGTCAGCACGCTAATCCCCTGTCAGAACGCTAGCCCCCTGTCAGCACACTAATTCCCTGTAAGAACACTAGCCCCTGTCAGCACGCTAATCCCTTGTCAGAAACACTAGCTCCTTGTCAGCACGCTAATCCCCTGACAGAATACTAGCTCCCTGACAGCACGCTAATCCCCTGTCAGAAAACTAGCTCCTTGTCAGCACGCTAATCCTCTGTCAGAACACTAGCTCCTTGTCAGCACGCTAATCCTCTGTCAGAACACTAGCTTCTTGTCAGCACGCTAATCCCATGTCTGAAAAATAGCCCCTTGTCAGCACGCAAAACTGTCAGCACGCTAATCCCATGTCAGAACACTAGCCCCCTGTCAGCACGCTAATGCTATGTCAGAACACTAGCCCCCTGTCAGCACGCTAATCCCCTGTTAGAACACTAGCCCCCTGTCAACACGCTAATGCTCTGTCAGAACACTAGCTCCTTGTCAGCATGCTATTCCTCTGTCAGAACACTAGCCCCATGTCAGCACGCTAATCCCCTGTCAGAACACTAGCCCCCCTGTAAGCACGCTAATCCCTTGTCAGAACGCTAGCCCCATGTTAGCACGCGAATCCCCTGTCAGAACACTAGCCCCCTGTCAGCACGCTAATCCTCTGTTAGAACACTAGCTCCTTTTCAGCACGCTAATCCTCTGTCAGAACACTAGCTCCTTGTCAGCACGTTAATGCCCAGTTAGAACACTAGCCCCATGTCAGCACGCTAATCCCTTGTCAGAACACTAGCCCCATGTCAGCACGCTAATACTCTGTCAGAACACTAGCTCCATGTCAGCACGCTAATCCTCTGTTAGAACACTAGCTCCTTGTCAGCACGCTAATCCCCTGTCAGAACACTAGCCCCCTGTCAGCATGCTAATCCCATGTCAGAACACTAGCCCCCTGTAAGCACGTTAATCCCATGTCAGAACACTAGCCTCATGTCAGCACGTTAATCCTCTGTCAGAACACTAGCTCCATGTCAGCACGCTAATCCTCTGCCAGAACACTAGCTCCTTGTCAGCACACTAAATCCCCTGTCAGAACACTAGCCTTTGTCAGCACGATAATCCCTTGTCAGAACACTAGCCCCATGTCAGCACGCTAATCCCTTGTCAAAACACTAGCCCCATGTCAGCACGCTAATCCCCTGTCAGAACGCTAGCCCCCTGTCAGCACACTAATTCCCTGTAAGAACACTAGCCCCTGTCAGCACGCTAATCCCCTGTCAGAAACACTAGCTCCTTGTCAGCACGCTAATCCCCTGACAGAACACTAGCTCCCTGACAGCACTCTAATCCCCTGTCAGAACACTAGCTCCTTGTCAGCACGCTAATCCTCTGTCAGAACACTAGCTCCTTGTCAGCAAGCTAATCCTCTGTCAGAACACTAGCTTCTTGTCAGCACGCTAATCCCCTGTCTGAAAAATAGCCCCTTGTCAGCACGCAAATCTGTCAGCACGCTAATCCCATGTCAGAACACTAGCCCCCTGTCAGCACGCTAATGCTATGTCAGAACACTAGCCCCCTGTCAGCAGGCTAATTCCCTGTCAGAACACTAGCCCCCTGTCAGCACGCTAATCCCCTGTCAGAACACAAGCCCCTGTCAGCACGCTAATCCCCTGTTAGAACACTAGCCCCCTGTCAACACGCTAATGCTCTGTCAGAACACTAGCTCCTTCTCAGCATGCTATTCCTCTGTCAGAACACTAGCCCCATGTCAGCACGCTAATCCCCTGTCAGAACACTAGCCCCCCTGTAAGCACGCTAATCCCTTGTCAGAACGCTAGCCCCATGTTAGCACGCGAATCCCCTGTCAGAACACTAGCCCCCTGTCAGCACGCTAATCCTCTGTTAGAACACTAGCTCCATGTCAGCACGCTAATCCCCTGTCAGAACACTAGCCTCATGTCAACACGCTAATACTCTGTCAGAGTACAAGCCCCCTGTCAGCGCGCCAATCCCCTGTCAGAACACTAGCCTCATGTCAGCACGCTAATACTCTGTCAGAATACAAGCCCCCTGTCAGCGTGCCAATCCCCTGTCAGAACACTAGCCCCATGTAAGCACGCTAATCTGTCAGAACACATGCCCCCTGTCAACAAGCTAATCCTCTGTCAGAACACTAGCCCCCTGTCAGCACGCTAATCTGTCAGAACACAAACCCCCTGTCAGCACGCTAATCCCCTGTCAGAACACTAGCCCCGTGTAAGCACTCTAATCACCTGTCATCACACTAATCCCCTGTCATCACACGAATCCCCTATCAGCACGCTAATCACCAGCATACTTGTCCCACGTCAGCAGGCTAATCACCTATCAGCAGGCTAACCCTCTATCAGCAGCCTAATCCCCTATCAGTACGCTATTCCCCTATCAACATACTAACCCCTGTCAGCACGCTAATCTCCTGTCAGCACACTATACACCAGACATGACACCAGTTCTGTTTCTGCACAGTAGTCCCCTGTCAGCACACTAGTCACCTGTCAGCACATTAGTCCACTGTCAGTACATTAGTCCTCTATAAGTACACTAGTCCTCTGTCAACATAGTAGTCCCCTGTCAGAACACTAGCTCCCTGTTAGCACACTAGCCCAACTGTCAGAACACTAGCCCCAGTCAGCACACTAGCCCCACTGTCAGAACACTAGCCCCCTGTTAGCACACTAATCCACAGTCATCACACTAATCCACTGTGCGCACACTAATCCCCTGTCAGAAAACTAATCCCATGACAGCACGTTAATCACATATCAGCATACTAGACCCATATCAGCACGCTAATCCCCTATCAGAATACTATACACCAGCTATGACACTAGTTCCTTATCAGCACACTAATCCCTTGACAGCAAACTAATCCCCTGTCAGCACACGAGTCCCCTATCAGCAGACTAATCCCCTGTCAGGAAAATGGGCACCATACATGATACTAGTCCACTATCAGCACAATAGTCCACTGTCAGGACACTAGTCTCATAGCGGAAAACTAGTCCCGTCTCAGAACACTAGTCCCATTTCTGAAACTAGTCCCCTGTCAGCACACTAGTCCCCTGTCAGCACACTAGTCCCTTGTCAGCACACTAGACTCATGTCAGCAAACTTGTACCCTGTCAGCACATTTGTCTCCTGTCAGCACACTTGTCCCCTGTCAGCAGACTTGTCCCCTGTCAGTACATTTGTCCCCTGTCAGCACACTAGTTTCTGGCAGCACTCTAGTCCCTGTCAGAACAATATTCACTAACCAGGACACTAGTCCCCTATCATGACACTAGATCTTGTTAGCACACTAGTCCATAGGTCAGCCCACTAAGCACCAGTAAGCACACTAGGCACCAGCCATGACACTAGTCCCTGTCATCACACTAGCCCCTAACAGCACAGTAGTCCCATGTCAGAGCAATAGTCCCTGTCAGCACATTATTCACTGTCAGCATACTTGCCCCCCCCCCCCCTCCCATCAACACACTAGCCCCTAACAGCACAGTAGTCACATGTCAGAGCAATAGTCCCAACTCACCCACAGTCAGCTCTATTGGCACCAATGTTCACACTAGCCCACTGTCTGCACGCTAATCCACTGTCAGCAAACTAGCCCTTTATCAGCACACTAGTCCCATGTCAGCACACTAGTCCATGTCAGCACAGTAGTCCCTGTCAGCACACTAGTTGTCCCTGTCAACACGCTAGTCGTGTCTGTCAGCACACTAGCCTATGTCAGCACAATAGTCCCTGCCAGCACACTAGTCGTCCCTGTCAGCGCAATAGTCCCCGTCAGCACATTAGGCATCAGGCAGCACACTAGGCACCAGGCAGCACACTAGTCCCTGTCAGGACACTAGTCAATGTGAGTACACTAGGCACCAGTCAGCACACTAGGCACCAGTCAGCACACCGGGCACCAGTCAGCACATTTGTCCCTGTGTGTAAATTAGTCTATGTGAGAATACGAGGAACCAGTCAGTGCACTAATCAATGTGAGTACACTAGGCACCAGTCAGCACACCGACCAGTCAGTACATTGGGCACCAGTCAGCACACTGGACACCAGTCAGTACACTAGTCCCTGTTAGTACACTAGGAACCACTCAGCACACCGGGCACAAGTCAACTCACTACTCACCTGTCAGTACACTAGTCCCATGTCAGCACACTAGTCCCTGTCAGCACACAAGTCCCTGTGAGTACACTAGGCACCAGTAAGCACACTAGGCACCAGTCAGCACACTAGTCCCTGTCAACACACTAGCCCTTGTGAGTACACTAGGCACCAGTCAGCACACTAGCCCTTGTGAGTACACTAGGCACCAGTCAGCACACTAGTCCTTGTGAGTACGCTGGGCACCATTCAGTAAACTTGTCCTTGTGAGTACACTAAGTACCAGTAAGTACATCAGTCCATGTCAGCACACTAGTCCCTGTTAGTACATTAGGCTCCAGTCAGCACACTAGTCAGAGTCAGCACATTAACTACCAGTCAGCACAATAGCCACCATTCAGTATAAAAGGCAATATTAAGCACACTAGCCAGCACTTTAGCTTCCAATCAGCATTCTACCACTAGTAATCACACTATAGTCCGTTCAAAAATTCATAATCACACCTGAATTAGTTTTGCGGGATAACCGTTTGTTATTTTGCTTCCAAATTGTGCATGTAGTCTTAGAATATTGATGACGTTATAGAAATATTTTTTGCTCTGAGAAGTTTGATCTAGTTTAAAAGTTTTCTTCTTTAGGCTATATTAAATTCACCCTGTTCGAATTTGACACCATTTTAGGATATATACATTAATTTGGTGCGGTCGTTCACGTAAAATAGTTTGGCTATTGCAGAAACACTAACTTCAGGAAAATCCCGTGCACAAAACTGAATTGTTATTGAACGACATGACGCACCACGGCCTTGGCATTAATTACCGAAGGGAATGCGTATCTTTATTAATTTTGTGAAGACTCAGTAGACAATTTGTTGACTTTAAATACCAACATTTATATCTAAATTACAATGAGTTTGAAATGCAAATTTATAACTATGCAAAAGGTTACTTTTTTACTATATCAGCACTTCCTTAGGGAATCCAAGATGGGGCACTTATATTGTGATATTCTTGACCCAGAGAGACGAACGCAACTCGCGCTTGGTCTTAATAGATCGTCATTTTCTCGTTGGATTAAACAAGACTCAGAGTGCACTCATGTCAATCAAGGAAGGAAAAGGAAAGTCGACAGCTTTGACATGGATGTCATAAAACGTGAGATATTGAAAATGTTTGCTAATAATGTACTTGTTACTCTCAGGAATTTGAAATTAAAATTGCATGCAGACTGCAATATTGACATTTCTAAAAGTACTCTATGGAAGATTGTGCGAGGAGCCGGCTTCACTTTCAGAAAAACTGTTGGGGGCAGGAATATTATTTGTGAAAAACCACACTTGGTCATTGCTCGAAGCAAATACCTGAGACAGATCCGTGAGCGGCGGAGTGAACAGTATGATATTGTATATTTGGACGAATCATGGGTCAACGCACACCAAACCTATGCTAAAGAATGGTAGTCAGTAAATGGTAAACTCAAAAGAACAATTCCTAGCAGCAAAGGCCAGCGCATTATATTAACGCATGCTAGAAGCACTGAAAACGGCCTTGTCCATGATGCGGGACTTATTTTCCAATCAAAAAGTACCGACGGTAGGGACTACCATACTGAAATGAATGGAAACATTTTCAGGCACTGGTTGGAGAACGATCTTTTACCAATCCTGGAGAGACCTTCATGCATAGTCATGGATAATGCATCATACCACAATGTCGTATCAGAGGAAGACAAAGTGCCTACTGCATCAAATACAAAAGAGCAAATTAGGACATGACTTGCGAATGAAAATGTCAAATTTGACGACACATATTTAAAACCCGAATTGTTACAACTTGTGAAGAATACAAATAAGAAAAAGGTGTACCATGTTGACAAAGTCATTGAGAAATACGACCACACCTCTCTTCGACTCCCTGCATATCATGCGCACCTTAATCCAATCGAACTTGTCTGGGCTCACGTCAAAGGACAAGTTGCAGAACAGAACATGACGTTTAAAATGTGTGATGTTGAAGTTCTGACACGCGAGTCTCTCTCAAAAATAGACATTCCGTTCTAGAAGAAGTGTGTTGAACATGTGCTGCGGATGGAAGATAAGTACTGGAAACGAGATGGATTATTATTTGTCCAGCCAGTAATGATTATCAACCTCTTGGAATCGTCAGATTCGGAATGATTAAAATTAAGATGAATTCAATTCCAGCTGCATTTGGGACGTCCTGGGGTCTAATGGTGACCGAGGGACAAGACTAATTATAACAAATTTAATTCATGTTTGCAAATACACATAACGAACAACACCCACAATTAAGCACTATGTAGATACGCCTCTGACAAGAATTGCAGTAAACTGGAAAATTTAACACGACTATTGTAAACT
Source organism: Megaustenia siamemsis (assembly GCA_032433765.1). Taxonomy (NCBI): domain Eukaryota; kingdom Metazoa; phylum Mollusca; class Gastropoda; order Stylommatophora; family Ariophantidae; genus Megaustenia; species Megaustenia siamemsis. Next base: position 87,571,363 of record JAVIAB010000051.1, read on the forward strand.
CTAAAATTTGAATCAACTTGTGTGGTATCGTCATAAAAGATCAAAGGAATTCGCCGATGTGCAAAATTTGTTGTGTTTGTGGAATAAAAAATACCAAAATCTTTGCGTCATCAACATTCTAAGATTGCATGCAAAATTTGAAACCAAAATAACAAGCGGTTATCACGCAAAACTAATTCAGGTGTGATTATGAATTTCTGAACGGATTATAGCTGTGGCAGCCTGAGTGGCAAGTTGGCATGCTGATGTGACGATTCACAATTAGGTCGCGCTATATGATTAGTGGGTAATAACATCAACGCGGACTTCTCTGGCCGTCTTTCATTTACCTGCCGTGGCCGCTTTATAACGTAGACTAAATAAACGGTAAAAGCAACGCACGTCTGAAAACTAAATTTGAATAAAAGTGGAGACTGCTATCCAGTAGAGAAATAAGAGAGTTATCTCACATGGTAAGAAGGGAGGAGACGACAATAAGGAAAATCACCTTACATGAAAAGAAGGTATGATAAAAGTATTTAGTAGTTGTCTTACTTGAGGAAGACAAAAAGCTAACGGGTAAAGCGTGAATTTTCGAGGTTAGACTGCGCTACTTACTGTGATAAAGACGAGTAGGTTTGGGTTATTCGACGGCTGACGATACAAGCGATAGAACTTGTAAGAAGAAACCTGAGAAGGCAACTCTTGAGATGATGTTTTCCAACAGGCCCGAAGTTACTATCAAGTGGAAGAACTATGAAGAGAAGTGGTTATGTGGTTAGATTATACTTAGAAATATCTTTGATATAGACTCAATTTAGCCACGAATGCAAGATTCAAGAGATAGTTCATAGTCGTGTTAAAAAAAGTGTATGGACTTAAAAGGCGGATGACAGCAGTAAGAATCATTAAGACTATTAACAACGAAACAGAAGTTAATTAAATATTGAGTTGATTTACTGTAGTTCGTTCAGAAACTCGTGCTCACATATTTTATTATTTATCTCGGAAACTTTTTGATGAATTTCTGTAATTTTTTCTCGTGAAATTCTATTTTTTCACCGACCTTCAGTCTGATTTTTTGCCCTACTGTCATGCATTTATGAAAGATTTTTACTTATTTGAGGTATATACAAATATGATTTTCTTGCTTGTCCTAAATTTTAGGATTTTACAATACCCACATTTGTTGTAATCAACTCAACAATTAAAAAGGCAAATTTCACGTGAACACCACACAATCTTAGCACCGTTTCGCACTCTTAACTTGTAAGCCCGCGCCACTCCGAGGTGTTTTTTTGTGTGTGTGGTAATTTCATTTCCGGTTTCTTGTTAAATTGGTCCAGAGGCGTATTTTTACAAAATATTTACTATTAATGAATATTCATGTATGTGTGATAATTTGTAAGCTGTTGTGAAGTGACTACTTGATTTTTAAAACCATGAAGAGTTGTGTAAATTCATCACTATGCAGGAGGTAACTGTGTTCTTGTACATGCACTTTTGCAAGGAATCTAAAAGCGGTCGGTTATATTACGATATTTAAAAAAAAACAGAAAATAGAAGACGGGCAGCTCTAAATATAGATAGATAGTTTTTCAATCGATGAATAGGACAGAACTTTGACTCTGCAGAGGCGACGGTCGAACAAGGAAGAAAAATGAAAGTTGATGATTTTGACAAAGATGTTATTAGACGTGAAATTTTAAAAATGTTTGAATCGAATAATCTTGTTACACTGCGCAAACTTAAAGTTCGACTACAAATAGAATGTGATATCGAAATCTCCAAAACGACTCTTTGGAAGATCGTAAGAGGCGTTGGTTTCAAAAATCTGCTAGTGGTAGAAATATTGTTTGTGAAAAAAACCACAGGAAAATTTAGGAAAATTTGAGTTTGATCTAGAAGAGACTTGCTATTGGAGAGAACGTATGGACATGTGGTTTCAAAGTGTGTTATGTGAAATTGTTACAAGAGATTGTGTTATTAAATATGTAAACTGAGACATCGCACCTGTCGTAAGATAGTTGTGAAGTAAAACGTTGGAAATGTAGACAGATTTAAAGTATATAGGAATCTCTTCCATCATTAGAAAGTAAAGTAATAAATGTTTCCCAAACAAGACGATCTATTTCGTTGTGATACACATATATTATTGTGTACAAGTCACTCACAAATGCCAAGAATGCGTATACAACATGCACATAGTTAGTTGCTTATGTTAACGATTAGTTCTGCCTCTTCATCATCATCATCATCATCATGTGTCGTACAGGTTGGCGTTGGCGATCATGTCCTTCCACAATCTTCTATCCACAGTGCATCGTATGAGTTCTGTTGTTGACTGTTTTCCATGCCATGACACCAAAGCTATCCAGTATTTTCTCGCTTTGTCGTCCGCGATCTATCTTTCCTTTTATGTTGCCAGTTGTAACCAAGTATTCCAACTTTCCTCTTCTCATGATGTGCCCAATAAATGTTGATTGCATCTTTCTGGTGTTTTTTAAGAGCTCCCATTTTGTGTTGGCCTCTTTGAGAACTTTCTCATTGGTCTTTTTAGCTGTCCAGGGAACTTTCAACATTCTTCTGAGAAATCCCATTTCTGTGGCCTCTAATCGTCTTTTCATTTGTTTGTCTATTGTCCATGATTCGCTTCCATCGGTCAGAATTGGTTCTATATAGCATCGATGAACTCTCTTTCTAATTTCTATTGACAATGATTTGTTGCATAAGATATTTTTTCATTTTTTGAAATGATAATTTGGCTTGAGCTATTCTGCTTTTTTCGGCATGGGCGTAATACCGATCACATTACCCCAAAAATCATGTGCCGAAGGTCTGTAAAATGTATGGTCACTAACACCATATTCCCTATACGCCACTTGGCGTGACAAGGGTACTTTACTACTTTTTTACTTTTTACTATTCTGCTTTTTATTTCTGTGTTGCATCTTCCATCTGATGTTATCACTGTGCCCAAGTATTTCAAACGTTGCACTTGTTTCAGATTTGTCTTGTTTATTTTTATGCTGCATGATGGTGATGATATATGCCTCTTATCTACTACTAATACCTATAGTCCTTGTCACACTGTTGTAAAAGTACTTCTTCCAATGCTACTTAACTATCAGTTCTATATCTATCTCACCGTAGATATATCTGTATCCTAATTACTGTCTAACTACCTGAAGAGTGACTTTCCAACTGACCGTCTCGGGAGTCACTGTCCGACTGACTACCCCCAAACACTAACACACATATTTCCCCATAACCATTAAGGTTTGCCATGGGAAAAACTAAGAAAATTTATCGCATATTCTAAGTGGCTCTCTGACTATCTCGTGAGTGACTGCCTGCTTCTGCACGTGTTATCCCGTTTTTACTATTTCCCTCCCCTTCTAGAAAGTTCCTGGTTTTGGCTATTTTCTTTGGTTACTTCGAGACTATTGGACGTCTCTTGACTACACTTAATTCACGATCTTACAAACTTGTCCACCGTTAATGTTCTCTCCGTCTTTCAGAGCTTTCCATGTCCGTCAACCTTGACCCCTTTCCTGATCAAGTCAGTCACGTAATTCTAGTGTATATAAGGTTAGACAATATAATCTTAGTTCACGTACTATAGCTTGTTTCATAACTCGTGCCCAACTTTTAAAATCGATAGCTTTTTAACCGCTTGTTGTAAGTTGTTTAAAATTTGCATGTAAAGTTATAATGATTAGAACCCAACAGGGAATTAATTTCATTAAAAAAAACATTTGGTTATTATTGTTGCTTATTTGATTTATATAAATTTATAACGAACCATTGATGTAGTCAAAACTTAATGTTTACAGTATTTTAAGTTAAAAATAGCGAGTAAAAATCCATACACTGTAAAATTGACGTGTTTGCACGCTTTCACCGTGGTTTTTTGACACAATTAGACACTTGTAAAAAACACGAGAAATTATGTGTTCCATTTCCGTTCATTCATAGGTGTTGACGTGGAACGATAACATTTATCAAGAGTCTTAAAATGAAATTCTGCAGTTTACAAAACATCGCAATAAAAATGTATGACTATTTTTGCAAAGAGGCTACACGAGGAAGATTATTTCATTCTTTAGAAAACCCTGAGAATAGGACAAGACACATTTTGGATTTATCTAAACGGTCATTTAATCGCTGGATTCAAGCACGTGACCGTCAATGTTCAAAATATACAAAATCACAAGGAAGAGCAAAAATGTTGGATAATTTCGACAGTGATCTTATTAGAAGTGAAATTCGCAAAATGTTGGGTATGAATGAAACTGTTACAATAAGAAAATTAAAAATTTCGCTGAAAAACAACAACAGTATTGAAATATCAAAGTCTACATTATGGAGGAATGTGAGAGCTGCAGGCTTTACATTTAGAAAGTATTCCAATGGACGAAACATCATCTGTGAGAAGCCACATATAGTAGTCATGAGAAGCAAGTACTTACGTGAAGTAAAAGAGGTGCGCAAGCAAGGTTATGATATTGTGTACTTGGATGAAACATGGATCCAATGCTCACCACACTAACCAAAGGGAATGGCAGTCATCAGATGGAAAGATTAAGAGATTAATACCTAGCAGCAAAGGACAGCGCTTGATAATTGCTCATGCAGGTAGTCGACAACATGGACTAATACAGAATGCAGAGCTCATATTTCTTTCAAAATCCATAGACAATCGGGATTATCACTCTGAGATGAATGGTCACATATTTAGACATTGGATTGAAAATTATGTTCTCCCATCACTAGATCGACCATCTTGCCTAATAATGGACAATGCAGCGTACCACAACATTGTTGCACTTGAAGATAAAGTCCCGACGTCATCCAGTACAAAAGATGTACTAAAGATAACATGTACTTAAAACCTGAATTACTATCTCTAGTAAAGCAAAAACAAAGGACAAAGATTTTTCAAATAGATAAGATTATCCAAGAGCACGGTCATATAAGTTTGAGGCTGCCACCTTACCATGCTCATTTAAATCCAATAGAACTAATCTGGGCAAAATTAAAAGGACAAGTGGCAGATGAAAATACAACATTCAAAATATGCGATGTAAAGACTCTTGCTAATCTCGCTTTATTAAATATAGACAAAGATTATTGGGCTAAATGTGAAGACCACGTCTTAAAACAGGAAGAGGAATATTGGAACAATGATGGTTTGGGGAATGTTCAACCCCAAACAGTTATTAATCTTTTAGACTCGTCTCATTCAGAATGAAAGTATATAGCCCCCACAATGTTGGCCCCTATATTACCTTAAATTGGTTCAACAAACGGTCCTTATCAGGACCACACAACTATGAAAATTGGACATACAGGTATACCTTGATATTATCGTCCGTCCTCGAACTGAGAAGACAATAATTCTCCTGGTGTTTTGTCTTATCCAGTTATTTCCCCATTACGGCCACGCCTTTACCTAGTGAAAATTAATCATAGACCAGCAACTACGGTAATTTCTATTATTTAGGGGTTCACAATTTGTAATTTTGACAAACATAAAAGAAATTCGCCGCTTTAAGAAAACTGCAGCTGCAAGATATTTGTTAAATATACATTTAAAGGGTCTTTTGCATTCTAATAACATTTGGAAAATTTCAACAGTTTTTAACAAATGGTTACTGAGTAATGGCGTTTTGAAGTTGGGCACGTGATTTGAAACGAGCTATAATTACCCTTACAATACACACACTTTTTATATCGTCACAAAACAGCACAATTTTCACCAGTCAGTTACAACAAGACAGAAAATTAGGTTCCAATCATCATAGTACCACCAGTCAATACACTCGCTACTAGTTTGCACATTAAGTACCGGTCAGCACGCTAGCTATTAATCAGCAAATTGGCTACAAGTCAGCACACTAGCGCCCAGCACTTTAGCAACCAATCAGCACACTAGTCACCATTTATCAAACTAACAACCAATAAGTATACTAGCCACCGCTCAGCACACCATTTCCCAGTCAGCACACTAGCCACCAGTCAGCACACTATTTTACAGTCAGCGCATTAGCCACCAGTCAGCGCACTAGCCACCATTCAGCACACTATTTCACAGTCAACGCATTAGCTACCATTCAACACATTTTCCACCATTCAGCACACTGGCCATCAGTAAGCACACAAGTCTTCCACCAACGCATTAGCCACCAGTCAGCGCACTAACCACCGTTCAGCATACTTGTACCATTCCACACGCTAGCCACCAGACAGCACATTAGCCACCAGCTAGCACACGCTGCTCACATAAATATTATGTACTGACCTTTTTCCCGGGAGAAAAGCAAATGTTTCCTGAGTGGAGGAATCAGCTGGTAGAAGATCATACGAAACATTTGTCTTCCTTTTGCCAGACTTTTCAGCACAAAAAGCTGGGAGTCCATGCACACTTAAAACCACCAAAGTCTGACGGTTAAACACACATATTGTTACATACACGGCAAGGAAATCAGGCCTGGATGAATGTGTGTTCAATTTGTGCAGCAAAAGATGACTCAAATATTTTCTAAGAGGTAATGTTTCAAATGCTTGATTATGCCGAAGCCGGATGTGTTGGGTCAATGCAAATATCGTGGCTTCCCTTAGACTAGTGACACAACGCACACGCGCCCATTTAGCGTTATTTTTTAAAGTGGAAAAGAATACGCGTAATCATATGAACGCTGAAGAAGAATAAAACATTTGTTTGTTGACACGTACATGAAGATTTTTATTAACTGTGTATTAATATATTATGGATATATTTATGATCTATGTTTTCATACATAATGGAGATATGTATAATTCGCATATTCATACTACAACTAAAATAAGATCGGAATATCCCCCACCATAGAATATATAAGGAAACAACATATAAAATGGTTTGGCCACGTGACAAGGCAGAAAGATCAAAACACAAGACAACGTGCATTCAACAAATGTTGTGAGAATACCAGACCCAATGGTCGACCACGAAAAAGTTGGAGGATGGAATATTAGAAGCACTAGGAAACATAACAGCAGCAGGGGCGAACAGAAGAGCAAAAGACCGCAAATTATATCTCCCCTCAAAGCTGAAAGGCAAATGAGGAAGGACAGAAGAAGAAGAATAATGTTCCTAATGTCATGGCCAGCTAGAAGAGTAATGAAAACGTTCTGAAAAAGGCCAAAGCAAAAAACATATTTCAAATATTAGGAAGAAACAATCATCATCCTTTGACCATGTAATGAGAAGGGTACAGCTGAAATATATTGCGAAAAGTAGGGAAATCGAGGGACGAAAAGATAGAGGGAAGTAAAGTGAAAAGATACCAGACAGCTTAAAAGAATGGCTTAGCAGAAGGTCAACAACAGAAAAGATAAATAACTGTCGAGATTAATAGTTGTGGAGAGGCTTGATCACCTACGCCAGGAAACATGGTACTTGATGATGATGAAACATACGTTATGTCTATATTTATGGTCCGTGTGTTCATACTTTATGGAGTTATTTATTATTAGTGTATTCATATTTTATGGCGATATTTATAATTCGTGTTATGGTTATGGTTGCGGAAGGCCACGGTATCACTGCAAACGAATTAGAATCCATAATTTCTCATCTGCCCCTGCTAGGGAATCATCCGAATTAATATCTCATCTCCCAAACAAAGAAAGGTAGCTGCAGTCCTCATCATAGCAGTCTCAGCACATGCCAAAAGACATAAGGCGAAACCGCACAGAAAGTGAACACAGCCATCTCTTCCCCGTCATCTGATATCTTCACTCATCGTAAGCAATCGGAATGTCGATACACAATTAAAACGGATGAAACATACAGCTCGCGGTGTAGAACAGATCACTTAATTCAGTAGCTCCTGTAGCAATCCGGACTTGGAATATGAGGAAACTGCAACAAGGAACACTTTTCAGACACAGCTTTTAAAGGTTCCTGTCTCCTATCCGCCATACTGACCGAAAGTTCACGTTCTCCCGAAAATGTTGATCGTACTATTTTTTTTTTAGTGTATAGTGCTTGATGATGTTAAGACATCGTTTTTGTCCCCAAATCCGAAGATATGAAACACAGTTATTCGTCGGATTATCCAAATCGAACATCGAACAAGAATATCGCTGAGATATCCCTTGCAATGTGTATCTGTGAAATTATACATCAGTCCACAAGTCTACCCTCGATCTCACAGTCTTGAATGTAGACAACTTCCCTCCTGACCAACATGAAACTCCATGAGTCACACTGGGGCTGCAAAGTCATGAACAAAACTCCGTCATTTCGCCCTTTATTATAAGCGTACGGCCGGTTTAGTGATAATCGATCACCCATCATGATGACGTACCACACACAACAATGGATGCGCACACAAAAGTAGTATAACAGGGTCCATTTGTCCCGTATTTGATCCGTAAATTAACAAAGATATATATAGTAGGCGCATTTTGCGCCTAATGTACACGAGAGGCAGGGGGAGTTAACCATGACCGATAGTGTCGGGATGTTGACCTCTAGGTCCGGTGACCTCGGAAGTAACCTGTTTATGTTTGGTGTGTGCTGACTTTGGAGTTCTTGATGTACTTGATCGATATTGATAGGTTAGTAGATTATACAACATCAATGCTTATAAGGCGGTCAGGTGACCTTGTTACCTCGGTGACCGTAAGGTGTGACCGTATTTTAGCTTCCTTCATAGACTTCCCTCCATTTTAACACTTACTCATTCTCACCATTTAAGCCCATTATCTCTCCTTCCCTTCACTAGACTTCTCTCTCACTCCTAGACGTCTCTCCTACCATGCCTTCTTCCCTCCTCTCTCTCCTAACATTCCGCCGTCCATCGAATATTTAGCTTCCGTCATAGATTTCCCTCCATTGAAACACTTACTCATTCTCGCCATTTACGCCTATCATCTCGCCTTCCTTCTATCTCTCTCTCTCTTCTTCTCCCCTATCCTCCCTTAGACTTCTAAACTATCAGTCCGCCCTCCCTCCTCTCCCTTTATCTCTCCCGCATCGTTCCGCCCTCCCCATTATTTTAGCGTCCCTCCTATTGTAACACTTGATTATTCTCACCATTTATGTCTACCATATCGCCTTCTTTCTCCTAGACTTCTCTCTATCTATCTCTCGCTCTCTCTCTCTCTCTCTCCTAACCCCTACTAGACTTCTCTCCTACCATTCTACTCTCCTTCCTCTCGCTCTTTACCGCTCCTAGCTTTCCTCGCTCATTCGTATTTTTACCTTACCCCCAGTGTAACACATTAATAACATTGAATATAAATTACAAAAAGACTTAAAGTATCTACATTTTAAATAACCAATAAGATAAACATATGAAAAACAAAGGAATAATACACTCAACAAGGCTCAACATACGTACTTTATACACATTACCATTAATGCAACTGAATATCCTTTTATTGATAACCTACCACATTGTTATGAGATAAGAGAAAAACAGAAAAAAAATTCAACTTACAGCGTAAAATAGACCCACAACACAGGCCGCTAGACTGAACAGTACTATGAAAATAAGCTTTCGTGAATCAATCGCGCTTATAACACGAAGTCTCATATGCGACTACTTTAAATATAATCTGGTAAATAAAAGTTGGACGAAACTATTCCACCCTTGACTAACATCTAGGTTAACCAATAAGAGAAGAGGATTTCTATTGGACATCCACCAACGAAATGACTGGCCTCTGGATTAACTAATCAGAGAAGAGGATTACTGTTATCGTGATAACTGACCTCATTTTCCACTTGAAGTGTTGTCGAGTCTGACGCATGGGTTACTTTAAATCGATTCGGTCCCTGATACAATCCACCTGTTGGGTAAATGGTGAAGGAAATAATACAGGTGGCGGGATTCTTGAACGCGCTTTGACCCCTGATGCAATACCAGAGGAGTTCCATGACAGTCATAATAGTTAGACACAACGAGCAAAAAGTTATATTCAAGGTCCTAAAAGTTAGACCAAATCACAAACATTTTACCCCCAGAACACAAAAATTAGGCTCATATGCAAAAAGCCGACCTAAAAATCCCAAAAAGCTACTCAAATAGTCATAATCGTTAGACACAACGAGCAGGAAGTTATATTCAAGGTCCAAAAAGTTAGACCAAATCACTAAAATGTTACCTTCAGAACACAAAAAATTAGGCTCATACTCAAAAAGTCAACCTTAAACCCTACAAATCTACTCCCATACTTATGCAAGTTAAGTACATCGAAAAGATAGTTATTTCCAAAGGCCAAAAAGTTAGGCAAAATCACAAACATTTTACCCCCAGAACACAAAAATGTAGGCTCATATTTAAAAAATCGACCTAAAAATCCAAAAATCTACTCCCATACCCATACTATTTAGACACAACGAGCAGAAAGTTATATTCAAGGTCCAAAAAGTTTGAACAAAGCACACAAATTTTACCACCAGAACACAAAAATGTAGAGATACCATTTTTGAGGGATACACCCATACAATCGATAAAAATCGTAAATATACACTCTAGGCTTACCTAAAACTTTATATTAGACATCCCCAGAGCAAAAATTTGCATAAAAAACCACTTTTATGCTTATACCCCTGACCATTTGTGAGGGATACGCCCATGTACACTTGAAACCCAGAGGTGTTGCTAAAAATAGAACTGACCTCTGAGTCAATACCGTATGTGTTACTAAAAATAGCTTTTTATCGCTGACGCGATGCCCGAGGAGTTACTAAAAATAGATGTTAACATATGATGCAATACTAGGCACTTTTATGAGTTTTCTCCCGACCACATTTTGCTGGCTACGCCCATGAAACTGTTAAATAATAGTAAATTTAACCGCTAGGCTTACCCTAAACTTTATTTTAGACATCCCCATAACAAAAATGTACATAAAAATGAATTTTAAGATTGTTAACGCCCTGACCATTTTTTGTGGCTACGCCCATGAAACTGTTAAAAATAGTAAATTTACACTCTGTGCATATCCCAAACTTTATATTAACCATCCCCATAGCAAAAATGTACTTAAAATCACTTTTGAAATTTCTCCCCCTGACCATTTTTTATAGCAACGCCCATGAAATCGATAAAATTCGTAAATTTACACTCTAAGTTTACCCCAAACTTTATTTTAGACATCCCCCTAGTAAAAATTTACTTGAAAATCACTTTTAGGATTGTTACCCCATTACCATTTTTTAGAGATACACCTTGAAATCGATAAAAATCGTAAATTTAGCACCTAGGCTTATCTAAAACTTTATTTTAGACATCCCCATACCAAAAATTTTCGTAAAAATCACTTTTATGATTGTTATCTTCGTTACCATTTTTTTCAGGGATACGCCCCTGAAAGCGATACAAAATTGAAATTTAACCTATTGCCATACCTCAAACATAATTTTTGACACGCCCATGCATCAAATTTACATTTTAAAAAACAACAAAAAGCTAGTAGTAAGGTGCAGGGTTTGCGCTAGTCGAATAGGCAAAAGGCCTAAAACTGCACGAAACTGCAGTCTTTGTTTGCATTGTCTCGTGCGGTTTCGGTGCATGTATACGGACATTTAAGGGGCTTGTCAAATACTTGTGTTGCAGACAAACATTTATAGGACGAAACAGAACAAATAGTAGTTTCCAGCTACAATAGCTAATTTTTTAGTTAGCTGCGTGGCAGTGTGCCAAGCGTTCGGCTTCTCGTGGCAAGGCGCGGTGCCAGGGAGTACGGGTTCGATCCCGCTTTGGACCATATATTGTTCTTCGTTTTTTTCTGATGTTGTTTGGCTGTCAATTTTTCCGAGTGCTAACACATACTTCTTTGTTCTATTATTCCCTATTATCGCCTCGGAAGTTCCTTATATAATAATATTTATTTATTAATATTTGTAACCATCTATACTACTGGCTTTTTGGGGTAACAATCATAAAAGTGATTTTAAAGAAAATTTTTGGTATGGGGATGTCTAAAATAAAGTTGTATGTAAGCCTATGTGCTAAATTTACGATTTTTATCGATTTCAGGGGCGTATCCCTAAAAAATGGTAAGGGGGGTAACAATCCTAAAAGTGACTTTTATGTAGATTTTTGCTACGGGGATGTTTAAAATAAAGTTTGGGGTAAACTTAGAGTGTAAATTTACGATTTTTATCGATTTCATGGGTGTAGCCACAAAAATGGTCAGGGGAAAACTCATAAAATTACCTGGTATTGCATCATAGGTAAAAATCTATTTTTAGTAACTCCTCGGGCATCGCGTCAGCGATGAAAAGCTATTTTTAGTAACACATCCGGTATTGACTCAGATGTCAGTTCTATTTTTAGTAGCACCTCTGGGGCTTCAAGTGTACATGGGCGTATCCCTCAAAAATGGTCCGGGGTAAAAGCATAAAAGTGGTTTTTTATGAAAATTTTTTATCTGGGGATGTCTAATATAAAGTATTAGGTAAGCCTAGAGTGTATATTTACGATTTTTATCGATTGTATGGGTGTATCCCTAAAAAATGGTCAGGGGGTAAAAGCATAAAAGTGGTTTTTTAAATGTAAATTCTTGTTACGGGGATGGCTAAAATAAAGTTTGGTCTATACCAAGAGTGTAAATTTACTATTTTTAACAGTTTCATTGGCGTAGCCACCAGAAATGGTAGGGGGCGGGTAACAATCATAAAAGTGATTTTTAAGTAAATTTTAGCTATGGAGATGTCTAACATAAAGTTTGTTGGACTTTGAATATAACTATCTGTTCGTTGTGCCTAATATAATATAATATGAGTATGGGAGTAGATTAGTAGGGTTTTGAGGTCGACTTTTTGAATATGAGCCTAAATTATGGTGTTCTGGTGGTAAAATGTGTGTGAATTGGTCAAACTTTTTGGACCTTGAATACAACTTTCTGCTAGCTGTGTCTAAATAGTATGGGTATTGGAGTAGATTTTAGGATTTTTAGGTCGACTTTTTTAATATGAGCCTACATTTTTGTGTTCTGGGGGTAAAATGTTTGTGCTTTGGCCTAACTTTTTGGCCATTGGAAATAACTATCTGTTCGATGTGTCTAACTATTATGACTATTGGAGAAGCTTTTTGGGGATTTTTAGGTCGACTTTTTAAATATGAGATTACATTTGTGTGTTCTGGCGGTAAAAATGTTTGCAATTTGGCCTAACATTTTGGACTTTGGATATAACTATCTGTTCGATGTGTCTAACTAGTATGAGTATGGGAGTATATTTGTAGGGTTTTCAGATCGACTTTTTGCTTATGAGCCTAAATTTGTGTGTTCTGGTGCTAAAATTTTGCGATTTGGTCTAACTTTTTGGACCTTGAATATAACTTCCTGCTCGTTTTGCCTAACTATTATGACTATGTGAGTAGTTTTTTGGGATTTTTAGGTTGACTTTTTGCTTATGAGCCTAAATTTGTGTGTTCTGGTGCTAAAATTTTGCGATTTGGCCTAACTTTTTGGACCTTGAATATAACTTTCTGCTCGTTTTGCCTAACTATTATGACTATGTGAGTAGCTTTTTGGGATTTTTAGGTCGACTTTTTTAATATGAGCCTACATTTTTGTGTTCTGGGGGTAAAATGTTTGTGATTTGGCCTAACTTTTTGGACTTTGGATATAACTATCTGTTCGATGTGTCTAACTAGTATGAGTATGGGAGTAGATTTGCAGGGTTTTGAGATCGAATTTTTGCATATGAGCCTTAATTTTTTTTTGTTTTGGTGATAAAATTTTGCGATTTGGCCTAACTTTTTGGACCTTGAATATAACTTTCTGCTCTTTGTGTCTAACTATTATAACTGTCATGGAACTCCTCTGGTATTACATCAGGTGTCCAAGCGCGTTGAAGTATCTCGCCACCTGTATTATTTCCTCCACCATTGACCCGACAGGTGGATTGTATCAGGGACGGAATCGATTTAAAGTAACCCATGCGTCAGACTCGACAGCACTTCAAGTGGAAAATGAGGTCAGTTATCACGATAACAGTAATCCTCTTCTCTGATTAGTTAATCCAGAGGCCAGTCATTTCGTTGGTGGGTGTCCGATAGAAATCCTCTTCTCTTATTGGTTAACCTAGATGTTAGTCGAGGGTGGAATAGTTTCGTCCAACTTTTATTTACCAGATTATATTTAAACGAGTCGCATGTGAGATCCAATCCTCGTACCAATCTTCGCGCTTCCGAGCGCGATTGATTCACGAAAGCTTATTTTCATAGTACTGTTCAGTCTAGAGGCTTGTGTTGTGGGTCTATTTCGCGCTGTATGTTGAATATTTTTTTCTGTTTTTCTCTTATCTCATAACGATGTGGTAGGTTATCAATAAAAGGATATTCAGTTGCTTTATTGGTAATGTGTATAAAGTACGTATGTTGAGCCTTGTTGAGTGTATTATTCCTTCGTTTTTCACATGTTTATCTTATTGTTTGTTTAAAAAGTAGATATTTTAAATCATTTTGTAATTGATATTCAATGTTATTAATGTGTTACACTGGCGGTAAGGTAAAAATACGAATGAGGGCGGAACGCTAGGAGCGAGTGGAAGGAGGGTAGAATGGTAGGAGAGTAGTCTAGTAGGGTTAGAAGAGAGAGAGTGAGAGAGAGATAGAGAGAAGTTTAGGAGAAAGAAGGCGATATGGTAGGCATAAATGGCGAGAATTATCAAGTGTTACAATAGGAGGGACGCTAAAAATATGAGGGAGGGCGGAGCGATGCGAGAGAGATAAAGGGAGAGGAGGGAGGGTGGACTGATAGGTTAGAAGTCTAAGGGAGGATGGGGGAGAAAAAGAGAGAGAGAGAGAGAGAAGGAAGGCGAGATGATAGCCGTAAATGGCGAGAATGAGTAAGTGTTTATATGGAGGGAAATCTATGACGGAAGCTAAATATTCGATGGAGGGCGGAATGTTAGGAGAAAGAGGAGGGAAGATGGCATGGTAGGAGAGTCGTCTAGGAGTGAGAGAGAAGTCTAGTGAAGGGAAGAAGAGATAATGGGCTGAAATGGAGAGAATGAGTAAGTGTTACAATAGATGGAAGTCTAGGAGGGAATAGGACAGAGAGAGAGAGAGAGAGAGAGAGAGAGAGAAGTCTAGGAAGAAGGAGAGATTATATGAGTAAATGGAGAGAATGAGTAAGTGTTACAATGGAGGGAAGTCTATGAAGGAAGCTAAAATACGGTCACACCTTACGGTCACCGAGATAACAAGGTCACCTGGCCGCCTTATAAGCATTGATGTTGTATAATCTACTAACCTATCACTATCGATCAAGTACATCAAGAACTCCAAAGTCAGCACACACCAGACATAAACAGGTCATTTCCGAGCTCACCGGGCCTAGAAGACAAATAGACTCTTCTATACTACTCACAAACAACCAATCAAGATAGTGATAGCAGCCAATAACGCACGGAACATGGTAACGGTAGTGCACAATCCCTAAAGTGAAACCTTAGCAGGGCAGGGCAGGGCAGTCCGTATTATTGAGTTATAATTTGTTAATAATTGACGTCAAACAATTCGTGTATTCATGTTCAGTGAGATAGTTATGATTCGTGTATTCATATTTAATAGTATTTAAGAAGATCAATAACTTTAAATACCCAGCCATAAAAGTCATTCTTAGATGGGAGATACAACTCTCAATTAAATGCTGAATAGCCCAAGAACAGGAAGCAGTCCATGAAATGAAAATCATTTTTCTGCCAATATAAATAAAATACATGACCTGTGTAGTGTTTTAAAGAGAAAGCTAATATTTTATTTTTTTAGCATTTGAGAGTGAGGCATGGACAATTCATTAACATGATCTTTGGGGGCGAAAATAATGAGGTTGTACAGAAGAATCTTGAGAAAAATAAGAGCTGCTAATGTAGTAATGTAGGGCGTCATTAATGAGCACACAAAGAGAACCTTTTAAAATCGTATTAGAAGAAAAAAAAAAGCAGCATTCCGTTAGTTTGGGTTATTTTATACGGTGAAGGAAATGTGAATAAAGTAAAACAAATGTCATGAAGAAAGGAACAAGAAATAGTGAAGGATAAGGTAGTCCCACAGTAATTTTCTTTGCGCAATGAACGATTTCATACTTCCTTGTACTGAGGCTCAGTTTCATGAGGTATGTGGTCCAGTTCCCAGCTTTGTAAACTTGGTACGGTGCCATTCTTATCTATAAAACAATCTTCATTTAGTATCGATGTGTCTATTGGTTTTCCTACAACTGAGTTTTTATATTTTATAAACATCGGTTTCCCTAGAAATGAGATTTTATACTTTATTAACACTTGAGTTATTATTGAGTTATTTCCGGGTCATCATCATTGCACTCCGAACATATACATTGGTGTTCAGGTCCTCTACTCACCAAGTCTCGCGGTGTCCAGCGACTGACGACTCCAGTTCTGTGTTGGTTTTTAAGTCTTCTTACACTTCCACTAGGTTTCTTATTTCTGGCTGTGCCCATCTTAACTTCCATCTCGTTCATCCGAAGGAGTGACGAGGACTCACAGTTGTTGAAGGTATGTGCCCACCCATATCTTGGAGAGCACTGATGATATCCGCCCGATCCATAGGTTGACTGTCCTCAACTATAGCACAACTAGCCAACCTACCTGCTCTTTCATTTCCCCGTAATCCCGCATGTCGTGGGACATAGACAAAAGATGACCTTACGTATATTTTACTTCTGCAATGAATCTACTCATTGTATGCGTACAGAGCCCGCCTCCACTTTTATTTAATATTCCTCATCGAATCACTTCCCAACCGACGGCTTCCGGGTTCACCCAGCCTTAAATGGGTGCCGGATTTTTTTCTGGGAATGTAAAGCGGCACGGGCGTAATACCGACCACATTACTCCAAAAAGTTTGTGCTGAAGGTCTATAAATGTATGGTCATTAACACCATACTCCCTATATGCCACTTGGCGTGACGGGACACTTTACTTTCTTTCATCGAATCACTCAGTATGCAGGCGTGGGTGTAGTCTTGTGCTCTAACTAGATGAATGCCCTGGTCACTGCCATCACCTCCATCGTCATGCTACTCGTGGTAATAATGTATGCTCCACTGTCTTCCTTGACTATTCTGCCTGTCGAATGTGCTGTAAATGCCCATGCACTTCTTTGGTGTCGTATTACAGATCCGTCTGTATAGATGATTGCATCTTTCTCATCGGTGTTATCCCGGATGAGACAGTTGACCTCTGCATTGACCACGACTGAGTTCTGTTCACTACATTTCCTGTCGAGTGTGACAATACCAGAGAATGCCCCCCCTCAATGACGTTGGCACCGGTATCCACTCCTCACCAGCGTTGATATTGGTAACCCCACAGACCTGTTTGATGACATCTTCTGCTCGATCCACCCATGATTTGCCTCTTTTAGCCTGACACCTTTCCCTATGTTGATGATGCAATTGATGCTCTTTATCTGATCTTATCTTCATGTATGCTCGTAGCCTCCAGATCTTGATAAGTCATCAATCGTTGGAAAGTCAAGAAGATGCTTCATTGCTACACAGGGAATGTCCCTCGTACACCCCAAGATTATGCGCATAGCTTCATTCTGTATTTTCTCCAGCCCGTCAATTTGCGTCTTACTGACAGTAAAAATTGCTGGGACATACTCGATTAGTGCGAGGACTAGTCCCTGGAACAGAAGGGTAAGAAGCCTCTGCTCGATGTTGGCAGCTGCCATGACATTCAAAGGGGCAAATCCTTTGTGGGATTTTATTATCACATGGTCGACGTGTTCCCGAAAACAACAGGTTGCGATTAAAATTAACTCCGAGGTATGTCATCGCCCTGTCCCTGGTCATCTCATCATTTCCCATTCGTACCACCGGTGCGATTGTTAAGGGAGAACCATGCAACTGATGCTTTATTAAAATTAACCAATGCACCTGAATTAACACTTGTTTTTCTACACATAAGTTTCTATATTTTATGAATAAGTGTTTTCCCACCATTTAGTTTGTTTATTTCATGAATAATTGTTTTTATACACTCGATTCCTAATATATTATGAACATTTGTGTTGGTGGTTTTCCTACAAATGAGATTTATATTTGGTGAACGTGTGCATTGATTTTTCTACTATTCAGTGTGACTTTATATGATATCAATGAGTGTGATAACGTACTTTCTAATTTGTCTACTGCTTTCTTTCAATCAGTGCGGACATTGACGTCTATCAATGTGTCTACTCACAGGACACGCACATATGCGCACACACATATATTGATTTCTCTGGAGTAGGTCTACTGATTTTCCTGTCGCGATGTACATTGACTTTTCAACTGATTTGTCTATTGATTTCCAGTTAAATTTGTATTTTCCTTTTCCAAACGATCTGTCCCTTGATTTTATCAAACGTTTTGATTATTGATCTCCCTTCTAAGTGCGTGCAGCACTATTCAAAAGCCACTCTTCTACCTTACCTGTGCATCTATAGATACCAGTACTATACCTTTTACCAGTGTATATATATATATATATATGGATTATATATATATATATATATATATATATATATATATATATGATATGGATATATTTATTTATATATATATATATATATATATATATATATATATATATGGACAATATATATAAATTGTCTGAGCATTTTACGACCAATGTATTTATACATTTCTTAGTAATGTATCTATTGATCTTTTTCCAATAATTTATCATCACTCTCCATTCCAATGAGTCTGTGGATCTGTCAATTTATATTTTGTCTGTTTATTTATTTGCTATTGTTACCCACCCTTTTCTAATGTATATCCTTAGACACACGTGTATTCATTTCTCTATAACGTATGTATCATTCTCCCCACTAATATGCCTAATTAATATCCTCAATAAATTATCAGGCGCACGTGGCCGTGAGGCTTAAACCACAGTTTCGCCGGCTAAAAAGACGGCGTATGGTGTTTGAAACCTGCGGTAGCCAGAAAGGAATTTTTTGGGCGTGAAGTAAAAATCGTGAAGTAAAAAAACACTATGTGGGGACTTATTTGACCAACCCCCTCCTCTGGTTTTATCGTGAGCCCCCGGCATACACCAGCAATGGTAATATGTGTCTTAAAGATATTTTTATTTTCCTTTAACTAAATTATCTACAGATTTTTCTATTAGTGTGTCCACTGATCTCCCTACTAATTTGAAAGGTATCTATAGATCTCTCTACTGGTAAGGTTATTGCTCTTCCTACTAATTTAGAAAGGTTTCTATTGATCTCTCTACTAATTTAGAAAGGTTTCTATTGATATCTCTACTAATTTAGAAAGGTTTCTATTGATCTTTTTTACCTAAGTTTATACACAGCTTATTAAAGGAATAAAACAACCAGAAAACCCACTTGATCCAACCTGAAATAAAAGTGAGACACACTGATCAAATTGTAAATTATGTCTTTGTCCACTTGTCAAAAAACAAATTAAGTTATCTTTCGTGCGTACACAGGATACAACAAATTAAAATATCATCTGTGTAACAGATTGTTGTGTGTATGTACATCCCACATGGAATATTTCATCTGAACATCCTAATTACACCTGCCCAGTTTGTCGTCAAACACCAGCCCTAAGTTTTATTCCACTTCAAGCGTTGAGCAGAAATTCAATGTGGATTTCATCTTCATTCACAAACATCAGCGACGGTAAAAACCTCAACGAGGAAAAAAAGAATAAGTGTCTTTGTTAATGTTTCTATCTATCTTCTTACCAATGTTTCTATCTATCTTCCTACCAATGTTTCTATCTATTTTCCTACCAATGTTTCTATCTATCTTCCTAACAATGTTTTTATCTATCTTCCTACCAATGTTTTTATCTATCTTCCTACCAATGATTCTATCTATCTTCCTACCAATGTTTTTATCTATCTTCCTACCAATGATTCTATCTATCTTCCTACCAATGTTTTTATCTATCTTCCTACCAATGTTTCTATTTATCTTCCTACCAATGTTTCTATCTATCTTCATACCAATGTTTCTATCTATCTTCGTACCAATAATTTTATCTATCTTCTTACCAATGTTGCTATCTATCTTCCTATCAATATTTCTATAATATCTAATTCCTACCGATGTTTCTATAATATATATGCCTGTGCGGCGAGGGACCCTTGTGAACGCGGCTGCCAGGGAAAAATGGATTAACATGCAAGACTCAGTTCCTAATCTCTAGGGACTTCGTCAGAGTTGAAAGCTGGCGAACGCAACAACAACAACAGCAACAGCAACAACAACAACAACAAAATATATATCTACCTACCGATGTTTCTATAATATCTATCTTCCTACCAATGTTTCTATAATATCTATCTTCCTACCAATGTTTCTATAATATCTATCTTCCTAAATAATATTTCTATAATATATATTTACCTACCGATGTTTATATAATATCTTTCCTTCTACCAATATTTCTATAACAGCTATCTTCCTACCAATATTTATATATATATATATATATATATATATATATCTTCCTACCAATATTTATATATATATCTTCCTACCAATATTTATATAATAGCTATCTTCGTACCAATATCTGAAAAATATCTCTCTTCCTACCAATGTTTCTAAAATATATATCTGCCTACTGATGTTTCTATAACATCTATATTCCTACCAATGTTTCAATAATAGCTGTCTTCCTACCAATATTTCTATAATATCTATCTTCCTACAAATATTTCTATAATATATATCTGCCTACCGATGTTTCTATAATATCTATATTCCGACCAATATTTGTAAAATATATATCTTCCTACCAATATTTCTATAATATGGATCAGCTACCGATGTTTCTATAATATATATCCTACCTACCAATGTTTCTATAATATATATCCTACCTACTAATGTTTCTATAATATATATCTACCTACCAATGTTTCAATAATAGCTGACTTCCTACCAATATTTCTATAATATCTATCTTCCTACAAATATTTCTATAATATCTATCTTCCTACCATTGTTGCTATCTATCTTCCTACAAATGTTTATATAATATCTATCTTTATACCAATGTTTCTATAATATCTATCTTTATACCAATGTTTCTATAATATCTATCTTTATACCAATGTTTCTATAATATCTATCTCCCTACCAAATGTTTCTATAATATATATCTACCTACCGATGTTTCTTTAATATCTATCTTCTTACCAATATTTGTATAATATCTATCTTCCTACCAATATTTGTTTAATATCTATCTTCCTCCCAATGTTGCTATCTATCTTCCTACCAATGTTTCTATAATATATATCTACCTACCGATGTTTCTTTAATATCTATCTTCCTACCAATATTTGTTTAATATCTATCTTCCTACCAATATTTGTTTAATATCTATCTTCCTACCAATATTTATATAATATCTATCTTCCTACCTCTACCTTTTAGCTCCCAGTGGAGCATAGGTCTTCAACAAACACTTTCCAAGTCGTTCTGTTTTCTGCAACTTTTTTAAGATCATTCCATGTCTTCCCCATCATCATCATCTCCGCCTCGATCTGTCTTCTCCAAGATTTCCTTGGTCTTCCTCTTTGTCTTTTCCCCTGGGGATTCCAAAAAAGGGCATGTTGTGTAATACTCTCAGTTGGCTTCCGTAGTGTGTGTCCTATCCATCGCCATCGTTTTCGCTGTATCTCTTTATCCACTGGTATTTGACCGGTACATTTCCATAATTCCACGTTAGTGACTTTGTCCTGCCATTTCCATCCCTTTATTCTGCGCAAGTATCCATTAATGAAAGTCTGTACCTTCGTGATTATTCAATTTTGTTATTCTCCATGTTTCACAGCCATATAATAGGACCGGCTTAACATTTGAGTTGAAAATTTTTATTTTTGTATTTAGCCTAATTTCTTTGGACTTCAATATGTTTCCCAGTGCAATGAAAGCTCCTCTTGCTTTTGATATCCTTATTTTGGTATCATTTTCTGTTCCTCCCTCTGTATCTATATTACTGCCCAGATATATGTAAGATTGTACGTCTAATAGAGGTATTTCTCCTAGTTTTATTTGGTTATTGCCTACTGCATTAATTATCATAATGTTGGTCTTATCTCTATTAATCTTTAGTCCTAGCTGTTGTGATCTCTCATCTAATATATTCATTTTATCCTACATCTGTTGATGGCTGTATGATAGGAGAGCTATGTCATCAGCAAAGTCTAAATCATCAAGTTTTTTGGTCAGTGACCACTGGATCCCATTTTTGTTGTTTTGAGTTATTTTCATAATCCAATCTATGGCCAGTAGAAAGAGAAATGGAGACAGAAGGCATCCTTGCCTTACTCCTGTTCTTATTTCAAATGCTTCTGTAAGCTGTCCTTCATGTACCACACTACATTTTGTTCCTTCATACATTGTTTTTATCAGGTTAATAAACTTTATGGGGATTCCGTAATGACTCGGCAACTTCCAAAGCATTCTTCTGTCTAAACTATCAAATTCCTTTTCGTAATATATGAATCCAACTTAAAAAGGGGATTTTAGTTCTAAACTTTGTTCAACTATTATACGTAGAGTAGTTATTTGATCAGCACATGATCTGTTCTTCCTAAAACCTGCTTGTTCATCTCTCTAGTGTTTCTCTATAGCCTCTTTTAGTCTCTCCAGAATGATTCTGCCTAATATTTTTCCTGGCACTGATAGTAGCATAATTCCCCTATAATTTGTGCACTCCTGTAAACTTCCTTTCTTTGGTAGTTTGATCATATAACCTTCTCTCCAGTCTTTAGGTATTTCTTCCCTCGCCCAAATTTTGTCCAATAGATCATGTAACATTTTGGTAGAGGTGTTAATATCTGCTTTGATGGCTTCCGAAGGAATTTCATCTGGTCCTGTGGCTTTACCATCTTTTAATAGTTTGATAGCTTTCATTATTTATTCTTTGCTTGGTTTTCAGCAGTTAACGTGTAACTCATCTTCTGCTGGTAGTATATCTGGAGGATTATTTGAGCCGGGTCTGTTCAAAAGTTCTTCAAAGTGCTCTTTCCATCTCTCCATTTGTTCCCTTATATTACTAAGCAGATTTCCTTTCTTATCTTTGATAAAGGCGTTGATCTGTTTGTATTTTCCACCTAATTTCTTTGTGCTGTTGTACAGTTCTTTCATATTCCCTTTATTTGCTGCTTCTTCTGCCTCTTTAGCTAGTTCATCTATATATTTCCTCGTATCCCTTTTAATGTATCTTCTCACTTCTTTGTTCACCTCTGTGTAAGCTTCCTGTGTCTTGGCTTTATTACTTCTTGTTTTGCTTTTATTTATGTCTGCTTTTTTTCTTTCTTTCTTTAATTTTATCCAGGGTCTCTGCTGTCATCCACTGTCATCCATGCCTTATCCTGGCGTTCTCTTTTCCCCAGTGTTTCTTCGCATGTCTCTTTCCATATATTTTTTACCTGTTTCCAATGATCTTATATATTTATTGTATTTTCTAGTTGTTGGAGGACTTGGTATTTGTTTGATATTGTGACTGCGAATTTATCTTTAATTCCTTGTTCTTTAAGAAACCCTACATTGAAATACTTTCTACCCTTATTCGTTGTAGTATACCTTTTTAATTTAATTTTAAGTTTGGCTAACAGAAGATGATGATCTGAAGCTACATCTGCCCCTCTATATACTTTTACATCATTTAATGATGACTTAAACTTATTATTAATACATAAGTGATCAATTTGATTTTCCGTTCTATGATCTGGTGACACATATGTAGCTTTATGTATTCTTTTATGTTGGAATATTGTTCCTCCTAGGCTTCTATAATATGGATCGGCTACCGATGTTTCTATAATATATATCTACCTACAAATTTTTCTATAACATCTATATTCCTACCAATGTTTCAATAATAGCTGTCTTCCTACCAATATTTCTATAATCTCTATCTTCCTACAAATATTTATATAATATCTATCTTCCTACCATTGTTGCTATCTATCTTCCTTCAAATGTTTCTATAATATCTATTGGTTATTGGTTATGGAAGGCCTCGGTATCACTGCAAGCGAATTAAAATCCATAATTGCTCAACCGCCCGTGCCAGTGGAATCATCCGAATTATAATTCATCTTCCAAACAAAGAAAGGTAACTGTAGTCCCCATCATAGCAGTCTCAGCACACGCCAAAAGACATAAGGCGAAATCGCACAGAAAGTGAACACAGCCAACTGTTCCCTGTCATACGATATCACCATTCATCGTACACAATTGGAGTATCGAAACATGATCAAAATGGATGAGACACACAGCTCACGGTGTGCACAGAGCACTTAACTCAGTAGCTCCTGCAACAAGCCGGACTTGGAACATGAGGAAACTGCAACAAGGAACACTTTGCAGACATAGCCTTCAATGGTTCTGCCGCCTATCCATCACATTGCCCGGAAGATCACCCCCTCCTGAAAATGATGATCGTCATAGTAAATGTATGGCGCTTGATGATGTTAGGACATCGTGTTTTACTCCAACTCCGAACATACAAAACACAGTTCGTCTTCAGATTATCCCCGTTGCACACCAAACAACAGATCGCAAGATTAGCGCATGGTCGGTCTTGGGACACACGATGATCCATTATGATGACGTAGCACGCACAAAATATCTATCTTTACACCAATGTTTCTATAATATATATCTTCTTACCAATCTTTCTATAATACATATCTGCCTACCGATGTTTCTATAATATCTATATTCCTACCAATATATGTAAAATATCTATCTTCCTACCAATATTTCTATAATATGGATCGGCTACCGATGTTTCTATAATATATATCTGCCTACCAATGTTTCTATAATATCTATATTCCTACCAATGTTTCAATAATAGCTGTCTTCCTACCAATATTTCTATAACATCTATCTTCCTACAAATATTTCTATAATATATATATTCCTACCATCGTTGCTATCTATCTTCATACCAATATTTCTATAATATGGATCGGCTACCGATGTTTCTATAATATATATCTACCTTCCAATGTTTCTATAATATCTATATTCCTACCAATGTTTCAATAATAGCTGTCTTCTTACCAATAGTTCTATAATATCTATCTTCCTACCAATATTTCAATAATATCTATCTTCCTACAAATATTTCTATAATATATATATTACCTACCGATGTTTCTTTAATATCTATCTTCCTACCAATATTTCTATAATATCTATCTTCCTACCAATATTTCTATAATATCTATCTTCCTACCAATGTTTCTATAATATCTATCTTCCTACCAATATTTCTATAATATCTATCTTCCTACCAATGTTTCTATAATATATATCTACCTACCGATGTTTCTTTAATATCTATCTTCCTACCAATATTTATATAATATCTATCTTCCTACCAATATTTATATAATATCTATCTTCCTACAAATATTTATATAATATCTATCTTCCTACCAATATTTGTTTAATATCTATCTTCCTACCAATATTTATATAATATCAATCTTCCTACCAATATTTCTATAATAGCTATCTACTTACCAATATTTGTATATCTATCTTCCTACCAATGTTTCTATAATATCTATCTTCCTACCAATATTTCTATAATAGCTGTCTTCCTACCAATATCTGTATAATATCTATCTTCGTACCAATGTTTCTATAATATATATCTACCTACCGATGTTTCTATAATATCTATGTTCCTACAAATATTTGTATAATATCTATCTTCCTACCAATGTTTATATAATAGCTATCTTCCTACCAATGTTTCCATAATTGCTGTCTTCATACCAATATTTCAATAATATCTATCTTCCTACCAATGTTTCTATAATATATATCTACCTACCGATGTATCTTTAATATCTATCTTCCTACCAATATTTATATAATATCTATCTTCCTACCAATATTTATATAATATCTATCTTCCTACCAATATTTGTTTAATATCTATCTTCCTACCAATATTTATATAATATCTATCTTCCTACCAATATTTGTTTAATATCTATCTTCCTACCAATATTTATATAATATCAATCTTCCTACCAATATTTCTATAATAGCTGTTTTCCTACCAATATCTGTATAATATCTATCTTCGTACCAATGTTTCTATAATATATATCTACCTAACGATGTTTCTATAATATCTATATTCCTACAAATATTTGTATAATATCTATCTTTCTACCAATGTTTATATAATAGCTATCTTCCTACCAATGTTTCTATAATATCTATCTTAATATCAGCAGGGCTGAAACAAAGAATGGCAAAATGTATGGTGCAAAAACATGGACATTAAACAAGAAAACAGAATAGAAGATTGAAGCCTTTGAAATGTGGATTTATAGAAGAATAGGTAGAATTGGATGGAAAGAAAAGATAACAAACGATGAAGTTTTAAAACAACTAAAAATAAAAAGAGAACTATTAAATACAATTAAGACAAGACAAATGCAATTTTTGGGGTATGTAAAAAGACACAACAGCCTACTAAAAGTGATATTGGAAGGAAAAATACAAGGTAAAAGAGGCAGAGGCAGACCAAGACTAACATGGATGAGTAACATCAAAAGATGGACAAGTCAACCTATGACAGCCTGCACCATCAAAGCAAGAAACAGAGTAGAATGGCGATCCATGGTAGCCAACCTTCGTTGCGGAGAAGGCACTCGAAGATGATGATGATCTATCTTCCTACCAATATTTTATATAATATAGATCTACCTACCGATGTTTCTATAATATCTATCTTCCTACCAATATTTGTATAATATCTATCTTCCTACCAATGTTTATATAATTGCTATCTTCCTACCAATGTTTCTATAATATCTATCTTACTACCAATATTTCTATATCTATCTTCCTTCCAATATTTGTATAATATCTATCTTCCTACCAATATTTCTATAATATATATCTTCCTACCATTGTTGCTATCTATCTTCCTACCAATGTTTCTGTAATATATATCTTCCTACCAATATTTCTATAATATCTATATCCTACCAATGTTTCTATAATATCTATCTTCCTACCAATATTTATGTAATATACATCGTAATATCAGCAGGGCTGAAACAAAGAATGGCAAAATGTTACATCTTCTCAATATTCCTGTTTGGTGCAGAAATATTCACATTAGACAAGAAAACAGAACAGAAAATTGAAGCCTTTGAAATGTGGATTTATAGAAGAATAGGTAGAATTGGATGGAAAGAAAAGATAACAAACGATGAAGTTTTAAAACAACTAAAAATAAAAAGAGAACTATTAAATTAAGACAAGACAAATGAAATTTTGGGGGCATGTAAAAAGACACAACAGCCTACTAAAAGTAATATTGGAAGGAAAAATACAAGGTAAAAGAGGCAGAGGCAGACCAAGATTAACATGGACGAGTAACATCAAAAGATGGACAAGTCAATCTATGACAACCTGCACCATCAAAGCAAGAAACAGAATAGAATGGCGATCCATGGTAGCCAACCTTCGTTGCGGAGAAGGCACTCGATGATGATGATGATGATCTATCTTCCTACCAATATTTTATATAATATCTATCTTCCTACCAATATTTCTATAATATCTATCTTCCTACCAATGTTTCTATAATATCTATCTTCCTACCAATATTTCTATAATATCTATCTTCCTACCAATGTTTCTATAATATATATCTACCTACCGATGTTTCTTTAATATCTATCTTCCTACCAATATTTATATAATATCTATCTTCCTACCAATATTTATATAATATCTATCTTCCTACAAATATTTATATAATATCTATCTTCCTACCAATATTTGTTTAATATCTATCTTCCTACCAATATTTATATAATATCAATCTTCCTACCAATATTTCTATAATAGCTATCTACTTACCAATATTTGTATATCTATCTTCCTACCAATGTTTCTATAATATCTATCTTCCTACCAATATTTCTATAATAGCTGTCTTCCTACCAATATCTGTATAATATCTATCTTCGTACCAATGTTTCTATAATATATATCTACCTACCGATGTTTCTATAATATCTATGTTCCTACAAATATTTGTATAATATCTATCTTCCTACCAATGTTTATATAATAGCTATCTTCCTACCAATGTTTCTATAATTGCTGTCTTCATACCAATATTTCAATAATATCTATCTTCCTACCAATGTTTCTATAATATATATCTACCTACCGATGTATCTTTAATATCTATCTTCCTACCAATATTTATATAATATCTATCTTCCTACCAATATTTATATAATATCTATCTTCCTACCAATATTTGTTTAATATCTATCTTCCTACCAATATTTATATAATATCTATCTTCCTACCAATATTTGTTTAATATCTATCTTCCTACCAATATTTATATAATATCAATCTTCCTACCAATATTTCTATAATAGCTGTTTTCCTACCAATATCTGTATAATATCTATCTTCGTACCAATGTTTCTATAATATATATCTACCTAACGATGTTTCTATAATATCTATATTCCTACAAATATTTGTATAATATCTATCTTTCTACCAATGTTTATATAATAGCTATCTTCCTACCAATGTTTCTATAATATCTAGGGAACAGGCAAATAATTGCAATGCTGCGGTAAAGCTGGTAGCAAGGAGCCAATGGTGGGGTGTGCTAAACACTCCAAGGTATGGTGACAGCTTTACAAATAAAGAACACAACACAATACTGACGTTTCGGCCTGTGGCCTTCTTCAGAATACATGGACTTGCTTGTTGTGTCCCATGAGTATCCTCGTCTATGCCCCCTTTCCCCCCCCCCCCCCTTTTTGGTTTTCCCGAAATTTGATCCTTTTTGCCCTCTTTACTGACCTGTCTTTGTCACGTGTTGCTTTCTATACACGTTCTCTGCGCTTTTAGTCATTTAGTCATTCCGACTGGTTTCAGCACGGATTACAGTTTTCCTGCTCCCTGCTCTGAGCTCAGCTAAGTACAATTTATTATACATTTTTCTCTCTCTTTTTCTATTTTATATATTTTGACGCCCATCATACCTCTCATCATGTAAAATTCATTTCTCTCTTTTCTTATTTTTGCATCCTACTTTCCTCGCCCTCCACTTTATCATCTAACATGTAGTAATTGTGCTTCACCGCTTGTTGTCGTTGTCCATGTATTCTGAAGAAGGCCACAGGCCGAAACGTCAGTATTGTGTTGTGTTCTTTATTTGTAAAGCTGTCACCATACCTTGGAGTGTTTAGCACACCCCACCATTGGCTCCTTTCTATAATATCTATCTTAATATCAGCAGGGCTGAAACAAAGAATGGCAAAATGTATGGTGCAAAAACATGGACATTAAACAAGAAAACAGAATAGAAGATTGAAGCCTTTGAAATGTGGATTTATAGAAGAATAGGTAGAATTGGATGGAAAGAAAAGATAACAAACGATGAAGTTTTAAAACAACTAAAAATAAAAAGAGAACTATTAAATACAATTAAGACAAGACAAATGCAATTTTTGGGGTATGTAAAAAGACACAACAGCCTACTAAAAGTGATATTGGAAGGAAAAATACAAGGTAAAAGAGGCAGAGGCAGACCAAGACTAACATGGATGAGTAACATCAAAAGATGGACAAGTCAACCTATGACAGCCTGCACCATCAAAGCAAGAAACAGAGTAGAATGGCGATCCATGGTAGCCAACCTTCGTTGCGGAGAAGGCACTCGAAGATGATGATGATCTATCTTCCTACCAATATTTTATATAATATAGATCTACCTACCGATGTTTCTATAATATCTATCTTCCTACCAATATTTGTATAATATCTATCTTCCTACCAATGTTTATATAATTGCTATCTTCCTACCAATGTTTCTATAATATCTATCTTACTACCAATATTTCTATATCTATCTTCCTTCCAATATTTGTATAATATCTATCTTCCTACCAATATTTCTATAATATATATCTTCCTACCATTGTTGCTATCTATCTTCCTACCAATGTTTCTGTAATATATATCTTCCTACCAATATTTCTATAATATCTATATCCTACCAATGTTTCTATAATATCTATCTTCCTACCAATATTTATGTAATATATATCGTAATATCAGCAGGGCTGAAACAAAGAATGGCAAAATGTTACATCTTCTCAATATTCCTGTTTGGTGCAGAAATATTCACATTAGACAAGAAAACAGAACAGAAAATTGAAGCCTTTGAAATGTGGATTTATAGAAGAATAGGTAGAATTGGATGGAAAGAAAAGATAACAAACGATGAAGTTTTAAAACAACTAAAAATAAAAAGAGAACTATTAAATTAAGACAAGACAAATGAAATTTTGGGGGCATGTAAAAAGACACAACAGCCTACTAAAAGTAATATTGGAAGGAAAAATACAAGGTAAAAGAGGCAGAGGCAGACCAAGATTAACATGGACGAGTAACATCAAAAGATGGACAAGTCAATCTATGACAACCTGCACCATCAAAGCAAGAAACAGAATAGAATGGCGATCCATGGTAGCCAACCTTCGTTGCGGAGAAGGCACTCGATGATGATGATGATGATCTATCTTCCTACCAATATTTTATATAATATAGAACTACCTACCGATGTTTCTATAATATCTATCTTCCTACCAATATTTGTATAATATCTATCTTCCTACCAATGTTTATATAATTGCTATCTTCCTACCAATGTTTATATATTTGCTATTTTCCTACCAATATTTCTATAATATCTATCTTCCTACCAATATTTCTATATCTATCTTCCTTCCAATATTTGTATATCTATCATCCTACCAATATTTCTATAATATCTATCTTCCTACCAATATTTCTATAATATCTATATCCTATCAATGTTTCTGTAATATCTATGTTCCTACCAATGTTTCTATAATATATATCTACCTACCGATGTTTCTATAACTGGGGTTAAACAAGGATGTATTTTATCGCCCTTGTTATTTGGAATTGTTATGGACTTCATAATGAAGAAATGCTGCACTGGTAATAAAGGCATCGAATGGATACAAGGAGACCATTTGGAGGACCTCGACTTTGCTGATGACATAGTTCTCATCAGCAGTCAGATAAAAACGATGCAGGAAAACACAAATGAACTATCATCAATAGCCAGCAAAATTGGGCTTGAGGTCAATCATGAAAAGACTAAAGTCATGAAAAGTTTAATTCCAACAAGTGACAAAATATACATGGAAAACAAACCAGTAGAAGAGATCGATCACTTTATCTATCTTGGAAGTCACATTGATCGAGAAGGGGATACGAGCAAAGAAATTAGAATCAGACTGGCTAAAGCAGCAATGTCTTTCAGAAGCCTTGAAAAGTTGTGGAAATCAAAACTCATTAGCACAAACACAAAACTTAGGCTATTCAAATCAAATGTACTATCAACCCTTACGTATGCGTGTGAAAGCTGGAAAACAACAAGAGATATAGAAACAAAGTTGAACGCATTCGAAAATAAATGTCTAAGGAAAATACTTGGTATAGAATGGAACGAATTCAAAACAAACGAGGAAATTAGAGAAATCGCCAATCAACCACTAATATCTTCAGTAATAAAGAAAAGACGATGGTCATACGTTGGACATGTGATGAGAAGAGATAATAATCGAATAGCAAAGCAAGCCCTCATATGGGAAACAACAGGTAAAAGAAAAAGAGGAAGACCCAGGGAGACACTGAGAAGAACATTGATGAGAGAGGCAAGAGCAGCAGGAATCGGCTCCCTCAATGAGATAGAACTGCTTGCACAGAACAGAGACAGATGGCGAGATTTAATAAAATATCTTTAAAAGAAAACTGCTAGAACAAAAATTCATATAGGAGAAGGTGTATCTTGGTCTACGCCCTATGGGCCGGTTACGGCTCGAAAGGTCAATAGATAGATAGATGTTTCTATAATATCTATCTTCCTACCAATGTTTCTATAATATCTGTCTTCCTACCAATGTTGCTATATATCTTCCTACCAATGTTTCTATAATATCTATCTTTCTGTCAATGTTGCTATTTATCTTCCTACTGATGTTTCTATAATATAAATCTTCCTATCAATGTTTCTATAATATCTATCTACCTATAACACTGTTTTGATACTATTACAGTTATATATATATATATATATATATATATGTATATATATATATATATATATATATATATATATATATATATATATATAATTTATCATGCTATATATATGCTTATTTTCATACTAATGTGATTTTATCGATCTGTTTTGCAATGTTTCCATCCAGTGAAGCTAATACGGCTGTTCAGACTGACGATAAAAGTCACATGAATCACGATGCAATCAATCATTTAACGGCTAATGAATGCATTTATTTAATTATGTTGTGCTTGAAATTGCTACCACTTTGACATATGCAAAATCAATGACATTATGTTCTCTACACAGCTGACTATTTGGCACCTGACTTGTATTTGCATATTATAATTTGGAGGAAAACCGGAAGTCCCAATGTAGACCACACTGCAATATGAAATTCAACTGCAAATCTAACCAACCTTATTAAAAGTATCTACATCAACAGCAGCTGTAGGGTCAGAACATCAGCAGGCTACACAGACCACTTTGATGTTAGATCAGGTGTAAGACTGGCGTGCGTACTATCCCCCCTCATGCATGTGATCTGAAATCCTCTACAGTGTGCGTGATAGTGTGTTCTGTGTTGATTGCAATATACGTCATCATTGGAATACCGGTCAATATGGCGGTTAGGCGTCAGGAACTTTTAATTGCTGTGTCTGAAAAGAGTTCCTTGTTGCAGTTTCCGCATATTCCAAGTTCGGCTTGCTGCAGGAGCTACTGGGTTAAGTGCTCTGTGCACACCGTGAGCTGTGTGTATCATCCGTGTTGATCATATTTCGATATTCCAATGGTTTACGATAAATGCTGATATCGTATGACAGGAAACAGTTGGCTGTGTTCACTGTCTGTGCAGTTTCGCCTTATGTCTTTTGGCGTGTGCTGAGACTGCTATGATGGGGACTACAGCTACCTTTCTTTGTTTTGGAGATGAGTTAGTAATTCGGATGATTCCACTGGCACGGACGGTTGAGCAATTATGAATTTTAATTCGTTTGCAGTGATACCGGGGACTTCCAAAACCATAACCATTATAATTTGGAGACTCATTGCTCTACTCAAAAGGCGTTTGCAATCATCTGACTATATAACTTCCTGTTCTTAGTGATTTATCAATTCGGTTATTGACTTCCTCGCTCCTTTCAATAAATTTATGTACCAAAAGTTTCATCTTTTAGAGCTACCGCATAATCTTTAATCAATATGGCCAGCTCTCATAAAGTCGTTCAGGTTTGGTAGCCTCAGGGGATATGCCTTAAGCTGAGAACTATCTCTGATTCCACGAGGCAGATTATCATACAACTTACGTTCAAGGTTTGATTGTTAGATGTGTCTACATCCCTATAAAGAAATTAGTGACAGTATGTGTGGACTTGACCGTGCTTTATGAAGCCAAAAAGTGTAGGATATGTCTTAAATAAATTAGTTGCGTATATCTGCATAATATTTAAATCATCATCATCATCATCATCAAGTACCGGGCCTACTGACGTAGGTGATCATGTCTCTCCACAACTTTCGATCTCGACAGTTATTTATCATTTCGGTTGTTGACCTTCTGCCAAGCCATTCTCTTAAGCTGTCTTGTATTTTTTTCTCTTTGCCTCCCTCTATCTCTTCGTCCCTCAATTTTCCCAGTTGTTACAATATATTCCAATTGTTCTCTTCTCATTACATGGCCATGGCTCATATCTTGGTGTGTGTCATGTTAGTCATATCTCATATCTTTTTGTGTGTCTGTGTTTAGTCATATATCATATCTTAGTGGGTACCTGTCTTATTCATGTATCATATGTTTGTGCATGCATGTCTGTGTTAGTCATATCTCATATCTTTGTGAGTATGTCTATGTTAGTCACATCTCATACCTTTGTGTGTATGTCCATGCTAGTCACATCTCATCTTCGTGTGTGTCTGTCTATGTTAGTCATGTCTCATATTTTTGTGTGTTTGTGTTGAGTCATATCACATATATTTGTGTGCGCATGTCTATGTTAGTCACATCTCCTATCTTTATCTTAGTGTATGCATGACTGTGTTTAGTCAAATCTCATATCCTATTGTATCTTCACTCTTAAACAACTGCAAGAAAAATGTCGGGAACAAAATATGCCGCTCTATATTTCCTTTGTGGATCTCACAAAGGCATTCGACACAGTAACAGAGATGGTCTCTACAAGGTGTTAGAAGGCATAGGCTGCCCTCCTAAATTACTTAGGCTGATAATTTCCTTCCATGAAGACATGAATGGCAAAGTCCATTTTGATGGGAGTCCATCAGAGAATTTCAAAGTCAACAAAGGAGTGAAACAGGGATGTGTCCTCGCCCCCACCCTTTTTGGTATATTTTTTGCTGCCCTCCTAAATTACGCCTTCGAAAACAGCTCAGGAGATATTTACATTCGCACTAGACCAGATGGCTCACTGTTCAACCTAGCACGACTAAGAGCAAAAACCAAAACAAATGTTGCCCTACTTAAAGAATTTTTATTTGCTGACGATGCAGCCCTAGTCGCTCATAGTGAAGCCACCCTACAATCGCTGATCAACAACCTTGACAAAGCATGCGACCTTTTTTCACTGTCAATTAATGTTCAGAAGACAGTAATACTAAATCAAGGTGACTTCAAACCTCTATCTATTACTCTAAAAGACTGCCCACTAGAATCAGTACAGAAATTTACATATCTTGGATCCACAGTTACGCAAACCATCTTTCTTGATGAAGAAATAAACTGTCGAATTGGTAAGGCAGCTACGACCTTCGGCAAACTCACAAAAAGGGCATGGAACAACACGAAACTAACTCTAAAGACTAAACTCCTAATATATCAAACATGTGTGCTTAGCACACTACTATATGGATCCGAAACCTGGACAACATACTCAAACCAGGAAAAAAGACTAAATGTCTTCCACATGCGATGTCTCCGCAAAATAATGCACATCAAATGGCAGGACAAAATAACCAACTTAACTGTCCTGCAACGTGCTAAGACCCCAACAATCATGTCGATGCTCAGAAGTCGAAGACTAAGATGGCTGGGGCATGTCCAACGGATGGAAGAAAAACGCATTCCTAGGCAAATACTATATGGTGAGCTAAAACACGGAAAAAGACAAATCGGCAGACCTAAACTACGATATAGAGATATCTGCAAATCATCTCTGAAAGACTTCTCCATCTGTGAAAACGACTGGCAACATCTGGCAAGTGATCGCACATCATGGAGAGCATGTATAAGGAACGGTATAACAACATTTGAGACTGTGCTAAGACAGGACTTAGAAGAGAAGAGACTCATGAAAAAGTATGGTAAACCCTGTGGATCAGCGAGCCTGACCTGTTCATTATGTGACCGCGTGTGTTTGTCAAAAATTGGTAGAATTAGCCACGAGAGAAGCTGTTCGGCAAAAACAATACCTCAAAAAAATACGCAATAGCCTCCACTAGACCGTCTGACAAGACGAAAAGGGCCATATATATATATATATATATATATATATATATATATATATATATATATATCCTAGTGTGTGTATCTGTGTTAGTCACATCTCATATCTTTATCTTAGTGTATGCATGACTGTGTTTAGTCAAATCTCATATCCTATTGTATCTTCACTCTTAAACAACTGCAAGAAAAATGTCGGGAACAAAATATGCCGCTCTATATTTCCTTTGTGGATCTCACAAAGGCATTCGACACAGTAACAGAGATGGTCTCTACAAGGTGTTAGAAGGCATAGGCTGCCCTCCTAAATTACTTAGGCTGATAATTTCCTTCCATGAAGACATGAATGGCAAAGTCCATTTTGATGGGAGTCCATCAGAGAATTTCAAAGTCAACAAAGGAGTGAAACAGGGATGTGTCCTCGCCCCCACCCTTTTTGGTATATTTTTTGCTGCCCTCCTAAATTACGCCTTCGAAAACAGCTCAGGAGATATTTACATTCGCACTAGACCAGATGGCTCACTGTTCAACCTAGCACGACTAAGAGCAAAAACCAAAACAAATGTTGCCCTACTTAAAGAATTTTTATTTGCTGACGATGCAGCCCTAGTCGCTCATAGTGAAGCCACCCTACAATCGCTGATCAACAACCTTGACAAAGCATGCGACCTTTTTTCACTGTCAATTAATGTTCAGAAGACAGTAATACTAAATCAAGGTGACTTCAAACCTCTATCTATTACTCTAAAAGACTGCCCACTAGAATCAGTACAGAAATTTACATATCTTGGATCCACAGTTACGCAAACCATCTTTCTTGATGAAGAAATAAACTGTCGAATTGGTAAGGCAGCTACGACCTTCGGCAAACTCACAAAAAGGGCATGGAACAACACGAAACTAACTCTAAAGACTAAACTCCTAATATATCAAACATGTGTGCTTAGCACACTACTATATGGATCCGAAACCTGGACAACATACTCAAACCAGGAAAAAAGACTAAATGTCTTCCACATGCGATGTCTCCGCAAAATAATGCACATCAAATGGCAGGACAAAATAACCAACTTAACTGTCCTGCAACGTGCTAAGACCCCAACAATCATGTCGATGCTCAGAAGTCGAAGACTAAGATGGCTGGGGCATGTCCAACGGATGGAAGAAAAACGCATTCCTAGGCAAATACTATATGGTGAGCTAAAACACGGAAAAAGACAAATCGGCAGACCTAAACTACGATATAGAGATATCTGCAAATCATCTCTGAAAGACTTCTCCATCTGTGAAAACGACTGGCAACATCTGGCAAGTGATCGCACATCATGGAGAGCATGTATAAGGAACGGTATAACAACATTTGAGACTGTGCTAAGACAGGACTTAGAAGAGAAGAGACTCATGAAAAAGTATGGTAAACCCTGTGGATCAGCGAGCCTGACCTGTTCATTATGTGACCGCGTGTGTTTGTCAAAAATTGGTAGAATTAGCCACGAGAGAAGCTGTTCGGCAAAAACAATACCTCAAAAAAATACGCAATAGCCTCCACTAGACCGTCTGACAAGACGAAAAGGGCCATATATATATATATATATATATATATATATATATATATATATCCTAGTGTGTGTATCTGTGTTAGTCACATCTCATATCTTAGTGTATGTGTGTGTGTGTTAGTCATATCTCATATTTTGGTGTGTGTCAGTGTTAGTCATGCCTCATATCGTTGTGTGCATGTCAGTGTTAGTCACATCTCATATCTTTGTGTGTGCATGTCTGTGTTAGTCACCTCTAGTGAATCGGGCAGATGGTGCTCGTAAACCTTGGAGTGCAGACCATCTAAGGGCAGAATCCCCCTACAGAAAAGACAAGATGTTGACTTGCAGGAAGATTGGAAACAATCAAAGGCTAAGGAAAGCAAACCTGAACAAAATGCTGGCTGAAATCGGATGCACTGGGCCACTGGCGTAGAACACAGTACAACGTTTTAACAGGTATTCAAGCAGAGTGGATATAACACTCTAATTGACTTTAATTATGATGTCAACTCACTTAAACAAACAGCTGTCTTCATGTGAGAGTCTGGAATCCTACTCTGATTGAGTAATGATCGCACAGAGAGAGAGAGATTACATAGCCAAAAAAATGATGATTGTTTCTTCCTAATATTGGAAATTAGCTCACTTTTTGCTTTGACCTCTTTCAGAACATTTTCACTACTCTTCTTAGCTGTTCATGGTATTCTCAACATTCTTCTGTAAAACCACATTTCTGCAGACGGCAGTGATTTTCTTGTCTGTTGTTCCATTGTCCATGATTCACATCCATGTGTCAAGACTGGCTCTACATAACATTTAAGAACTCTTTCTCTTGTTTCTATTGTCAAAAATGGATTGCATAGTATCTTCCTCATTTTTTTTTGAAGATTTGTTTGGAAGATCTCATATTTCCTAATTTCATTCATATTTAAATATTTGAATGAAATTAACATAAAGATACATCCGCGATAATATTTAACTCAATTTTAAGAAAAAGAATTGCTATCAACATTATATGACATTAACCTACTTTCTGAAGTTACCTCAAGGAATCACACTGGTATTACGGAATCCATACATTGTACCGAGATCTTTATATGCTGCGAGAAGAGCTATTTATAGAAGTGATTGTCACTGGCTGTGTACAATGGTGTTAGTTCTATTCATAACTTAACGTGAATTAAGAGAATGTAAACAAATAGACCTGAATACTGTTCACGAACTCATATCGTTCAAGATTTCACGGGAGCATTACAAATGATCTGTTGAATGACTGAGGATTTTGTCCGAAGCTTCTACTGCCACACCTGCTGGCAAGTAGTACCTCTGTTGCTGCTGATACTCTTCAACCTACTACTATAGTGCGTTTAAGCTTGTTCCTATATTCATGCGTATTTTTCATGACTGCGATGAGGGTGAAGTAAAATTCCCTAAAGTACAAATGGAAATTTGTTCAGTTTCAGGCATTACTGTTCACACTAAAGTAAATGCACCACCCATTTCAAACACGTTTTTCTGTTCTGTGTGCTTTCACTGCAAATTCTGAATTATAGTAGCTAATCCATCTCTGGCCGAAGAATGCAAAAATCGTAACCCATGATGTATGACTAATCACTGATATGTCGTGTACGTCTTGTTTTGTTCTTAAACCCATAGTTAAACCCTCTCTGTTAATTGTTCTTGTTAGTTTCTTTTGCTGTTCTTTTTTTTTCTTCTGTTACTACTAGGTAATCACATATAGGCCTGGCGCTGCAGTGCTATCTTTAAAGACAATTAGTCTCTATTTTAGAGCTCGAGTGGATTTCCTGCTTCTATACCGATGTATTAGTACGAGTATAAGAAATGAGTTGAACAGCTAGCTCTGTTTGTATGCTAAGTATTTCTAATCTGCAAATACTTGT
Organism: Megaustenia siamemsis; assembly: GCA_032433765.1. Classification (NCBI taxonomy): domain Eukaryota; kingdom Metazoa; phylum Mollusca; class Gastropoda; order Stylommatophora; family Ariophantidae; genus Megaustenia; species Megaustenia siamemsis. The sequence continues at coordinate 87,610,446 of JAVIAB010000051.1, forward strand.
AAGTTTGTTAAAGGCACGTGTTACCAGGGCGGTATGAGTCATGATTTCAGAGGGGTTTTTTTCATGCCATTACCATTGATTGTACGGGTAAAATCCATAAGCTTTGTTTTTTTTCCCTATTGAAATGGAGGCTTATTTGACCTGCAAAGTAATGAATGGATCTTTTTTTCTGGGTGTCTGAGTTTGTTGAGTTCAAGAGGGCGAGATCATGTGCGAAATTATGGTCTTCTAAGATTGTATTGTTTATCCATTTAATATCCAGTGTTGATTGTCACCTATGTTTTTTTTCTGATGACCCAATCGTTTTTCCTAATAAATACATTCCCCAACAAGGGATTATTTTCATCGTAATCACTGAGTTCCGTCTCCGCATCGAAGGCTAGCATGGAGCAACATTCCACTCTGTCTCATACTTTGATGGTGCAGGTTATCATGAGCTGACTTAGCAATCGTTTTATGTTACTCGTCCATGTTAGTCTTTGTCTGCCTCTGCCTCTTTTACCTTGAATTTCCCCTTCCAATATAACTTTTAGTAGGCTGTTGTGTCTTTTAACATGCCCCCAAAATTTCATTTGTCTTGTTCTAATTGTCTTTAGTAGTTCTCTTTTCATTTTTAGTTGTTTTAAATCTCCATCGTTTGTTTTCTTTTCTTTTCATCCAATTCTACCTATTCTTCTATAAATCCATATTTCAAAGGCTTTAATCTTCTGTTCTGTTTTCTTGTCTAATGTCCATGTTTCTGCACCATATAGGAATATTGAGAAGATGTAACATTTTGCTATTTTTTTATTTTAGCCCTGGTGTTATTTGTTTGGATGTTAGTATAATTTTCATGGCATTAAAACTAATTTTTGCTATACCTTTTGTTTTGTTTATTTCAGTTTTCCATTTTCCATCACTGGTTATAGTATGTCCCAGGTAGTTGTAGCTCTGAAATGTTTCCAGGTGTATTCCTTCAACTTTGATATTTATTTGTAAGTCTTGAGAATTTCCTGTCTTTATGATCATAGTTTCAGTCTTTTTGATATTCAAATCTAATCCATATTTTTTGCTTATCATGTTTATTTCATTAAGTAATTGTTGTAGATCTTTAGGATTTTCTGCTAGTAGAATAGTATCATCAGCATGCTTTAGGTTATTGATTATCTTTCCATTAGTGTTTAAGCCTGGCATCTCTGTGATGTTTTTACAATTTTGCTCAGTGTATAGATTGAACAAGCTTGGTGATATGATGTATCCTTGTTTTACTCCTCTTTTTATATCAATGGCTGTAGAGTTTTCTTTGTTATATTTCATTATTGCTGTTTGCTCCCAGTATAAATTACATATTAGTCGTATGTCTGAATCGTCTAGATTTATATCTTTTAGGCAATCTATAAGTTGATTATGGTGTATTCTATCAAAAGCTTTGGTGTAGCCTATAAAGCAGGCATATATTGGTTTGTTTACTTCTATGTACTTTTCAATCACTGTCCTCATGCTGAATATGGCTTCCTTTGTCCCACTGTTTTTTCCTGAATCCAAATCGCTGCTGATCTAATTCAGTATTAATTTTATTCTGAATTCTTTCCTGTATAACTTTTAGTAATTTTCGTTTACCTGCCTCATTAGGCTTATTGTTCTAAAATCGCTGCATTCAACTGCACCATTCTCTAGACAATGCAATAACAGTTGATGTTTTCAGTTCATTTGGTGCGTATCCTTTATGGTATATGTCATTGCATATTTTTGTGATCACTTTAATGCCAAAATCTTCTAGTGCCTGTTTCATCTCTATCTGTTTATTGTCAGGTTCTGCTGCTTTTCCCTTTTTCTTTGTTTTTATCTCTTTTTCCACTTTAGATTTAAGATTATTTTAAACACTAGAATCATAATTAAAACTCACATTTGTGTATACACAAAAGAGAGGTGCAATTACAAAAGGCTGAAGTAGTTTTCATCAACTGTTGGACAGTTATTATTAAACTTTGGTATAACCCACAGCACAATGCTTACCTTTTATAAATTTGAATTCATATCCCGGGTGTAAGATTAAATTACAATAGTATTTAAGTTAACATAGTATTGTGAAGAATTCAAGGTCTACCCAAACTGCAAATAACCAATTAACTTATAATGAAAACATAACACTTTTAGATAATATATATATATATATATATATATATATATATATATATATATATATATATATATATATCATTACCCCAAAAACCATGTGCCGGAGGTCTGTAAAATTTATGGTCACTAACACCATATTCCCCACACGCCACTTGGCGTGGCGGGAGCACTTTACTTTTTTTTTACTTATATAAATATATATATCAATTACAAGATATTGCACAGACCAGATGGGCTAGTACATAAAAGCAATGAAAACTGTAAGTAGTTGGACAGACACGAATATGTATAGCAGTTCTGAATACACATCAAAAGGGTTTTATAGACAATGATAAGCCTAAAACAACAAATTATGGAATAGCGGCGGAAATTGGGAACCTCGAACAGTGAGGTTTTGCCGAACAACATAAGTAAACACCGAACGACCCCGCAGCTGCAGTGAAGGATGCAAGTAAAAGTAGAATAAAATCGGTCTAACTATGGATCCATCTGTTTTTGCTTCCAACACATGGTTTTTCTTTTCATGTGTACTCATATGGAAATATTCCGTTAAATAAGTAACATCTAAAGGTAAAACGCATCGGCTACGCCAATTATTAGAACAGGAATCACATCTAACACCACTGTATGATTGATTCATCTCCAGTTACAAGCGATTAACAATTGCACTGTTCTGTAGAATTTCAACTCGTCATTAATTGTGGACACATCCAGGAAATACGCTCAACATCATCAACACAACCGTACATTTTAGAATGATAAATAAAACCAGAAATATTTTCAAATGCACACTACTAAGGGTGAGTAGAGTTGCTTTATATTTCTTATTTCAATGCATTAACCATCCCCAACATTTCATTCTCGTGTATTCTATAAAAATCAAGATTGTTTTTATAGTCATATGCTTTGTAAAACAGGTTTTGTCACTTCTACCGTGTATATGCTAAGCACAGACGCAATATGGATCAGCGCAACATTACTAGACACACGCCTTGATTTGCTGCTACAAATAAAGCACGGTATTTCCGATGCCAGGCTGAAAAAAAATCCTAACCACCTTTTCTGGTAAATTATCAGAGCTGTCTCCAAGATTTAACATCAGCCCCAGCCCTCGTCTGTTTAGTTCGGGCACGTATCCCAGAGTCTGTTCTGAAATGGGGAAAAAATTATCTTTCTCCACGGAAACTCCAGCACGTCGAGCGTTCGTTAGAACTTGGAGAGTGCGCCGTGCGAGAATGCAGGTTGGTAGGGAGGCAAGAGAGGAAACGAGATTGTCGATGCCGTAATGTCCTGACCTGTTCGTTCTACCTCTGTTCCTACTCATATTATCTGTAAGCAGATTAAACAAATTGATTATGAAATTGGATTATTTCTTCCATTTTTAGAGCTAATTCCAAGTTTCTTATTTACCGGTTCTATAGGAGTAAGAATATTGGGAGTTTGACTATTTGGGTGAAATTCTATTTCCATTTTACTCCCAATCTGTGTACACATCCCAATCACCATACTCTGACACCCTGTCTGTTTCTCTTCTATGTCTCTGCTATTTCAGTATATCTTCCGGTCTATCTCAAATCTGTATCATAAATATTATTCCTAAAATATTTTCGTCTCAAAATTATCTCCATCTTTTTGTCATTTCCTTATTTATTTCTCACTCTTTCTATTTATCTATTTTTTTCTGTATCTATTTATTTTTCTCTCCTCCTACGAGTTATCCTCTCTTCTTCCCCAATTACTGCTATTTTCTCCATTTGCATAGTAAATGCTAATATCATTAAAATACTATCTCCGCACCTCAGCACAATCCAAGCTTCTCACCCCTAACTCTCTCTCTTCACCTATGCCAGACTAAACATTCCCTACCGACGGTACTTGTTACCCACTTCCGGAATTTAAAAACAAGGATTGAAGGACAGCTGCTGTGTCGATTGTTAATTTTTAGGTTTCACTTCCTGGCATATGGACGAGCTGTACTAAGAAGTGACAGATCTCAATGAAGACACTGCTTCACTGAGTGGCAATTTTAAGAAAGGCACAAACTGCCCATGCTAGAGTTAATGAATCTGCTTGAAATCATGTATTTCCGCCCTGTTTCTGTAGCTTTAAACAACTTGTTCCTTATTTTGGTATACAAAATGGAAGTTTTTGAGTCATTATGAAATCCATAAAAAGTTTATTAACCCAATAAAAGCAATATATATAAAAGTGAAAAAAAGTAAAGTACCCCCGTCACACCAAGTGGCGTATAGGGAATATGGTGTTAATGACCATAAATTTTACAGACATTCAGCACGTGATTTTTGGGGTAATGTGGTCGGTATTACACCCGTGCCGCTTCACTTTCCCAGAAAAAAATCCGGTACTCATTTAAGGCTGGGATAACCCGGAAGCCGTCCGTTGGGATCGAACCCTACCCCTTGTCCTTTGTAGTCCAGTTCACTAACCGCTGAGCTATCGCGGCTCCAAAACCAATATATAAAGGAATTAAATTCAGGGTTTCACATGAAAGGCAACTTATAGAAGCATTTGATGTAAGAAGCGGAGTGTAACAGGGGTGTCTACTGTCTCTATTTCTCTTTCTACTGACCAAATATTGAATAATGAGAACATCACAGAATAAAGAGATCAGAGATGTTTACTGATCAAATAGCTTGGAGATATATATATACTTTGCTGACGATATAGCTCTCCTCACACAAAGTTATCAATCGACAAATGCAAGATAAAATGTGCAAATTTGACATCAGATCACAACATCTGGAACTGAAAAAAAAGTTAAGACGAAACTCATGGGAATTAATGTGGCTGGCAACACCCAGATATCACTGGCGTATTACAGATATCGTATTACAATATATATATATATATATATATATATATATATATATAGTATTATAAACAAAAAAGGAGGAACAGAGAATGATAGCAAAATAAGGATACAAACAAACAAAATAGGTCTTCATTGTACTAGGAAAACTATGAAAATCCATAAAACTTAAGTTAAACCAAAAATAAAATGTTCATTGCCAATGTTAATTGTTCAGTAAATTATGTGGCTGTGGAGTAAGGGTAACACAAACGAGTTGCGAAAATGCAAGCTTTTATTTGATTGCCCGAGCATGCCTGATAAGTGCATATAAAGAGCATCCATTACACCGCGAGCTCAACATAGGGAAAGGTGTCAGGCTAAAAAGAGACAAATCTTGGGTGGACCGAGCAGAAGATGTCATAAAACAGATCTGTGGACTTACCAATATCAACACTGCCGATGAGTGGATACCGGTGCCTACGTCATTGATGGGGACATTCTCGTGTATTGTCACACTCGACAGGTAATAGGAACTGAACTCAGACGTGGTCAATGCAGAAGTCAAAGGTTTCATCTGGGATAACACCGATGAGAAAGATGCAGTCATCAATACAGACGGAATTGTAATACGACAACAAAGGAGTGCATGGCCATTTACAGCACGCTCGGTAGGCAGAATAGTTAAGGAAGACAGTGGTGCATACTTATGACCACGATTAGCATGACGATGGAGGTGATGGCAGTTGACCAGGGCATTCATCTGGTTAGAAGCACAAAACTACTGCCATGCCTACGCACTGAGTGATTCTATGAGCATGATTAAAAAAATGTGGAGGCGGACTTTGTATGCATACAATGGGTAGAGTCATTGCAGAAGTCACAAATATGTAAGGTCACCTTTGTCTACGTTCCAGGACATGCGTGAGTGCGGGGAAATGAAAGGGCGGACAGGTTGGCTAGCTGAACTGTCGTTGAGGACGGGCAACCAATGGATCGTGCGGACATCTTCAATGCCCTCCGAGATGTGGGAAGAGCACATGACTTCGACAAACACAGATCCACGTCACTTCTTCGAATGATAGAAATGGGAGTTAAGATGGGCACAGCCAGAAATGAGAAACTTAGTGGCCGTGTAAGAAGACTTATAAACCAACATAGAACTGGAGTCGTCAGTCGCTGGACACTGAGGGAATTGTTGAGGAGGGGATCTGAGCACATATGGACATGTTCGGAGTGCAATGACGATGACCCGCAAATAACTCAATAACAAACAGTTATAGGACGAAACATCACTAATACTAGTTTCCAACCATGATATCGCCGCCGTTGCTGTTTCTATCTCCATTTTCATGCTGCATACCCTAATGCTACAACTACCAAATATCTTAACCACTTCTCTAACATGTTGGTATGCCACAAAACCCCGACCGCTGCGTTGTTCATGGAATACAGACCCGAAATGTGCAGATGATGGGATCTTGAAGTTCTGACAGTTTTTCAATTTATTTCCTTATCACGACGCACGCAGATGCTTAGGCCTAGTTTCAGCATACTGTGCGGAGCTGAACGTATACTTTGCTTAGCAAGTCTTTACTAGTTTGAAGTTAATTTAGATCACATACTTTCCTTTGTGACTCTTTTGCCTCGGCTATCCAGGATTTTCCGTGCATGAGGCGCCTCCCCTATGTTGCACACAAATCCGAATGTGTGTGATGATTTATGTTTCTTACCACATTCAAATAGGTCCGAACCTGAGCATACGCTCTAATGCTCTGGAAACGTGCCCTTTAACGCTTCAATCGTGTACCCTGTGCTGCTTATTGCTTTACTTGTGATCGTTCTACATGCCGAGCTGTTACGTTGTCTATTATTTATATTTCTTTCTTGCTTACTCTGTCACTTTCCAACTAAATTTAGAATCATAGCAATCTTTCTTTATTCCTGACTTAACCACAAGATAGTTTTTTTTTTTCCCATAAGCGGACTAGCTCAACAATTTTCTTCGAGCACTGACTTCATTAAATAAATCCACACTCATTTTAACTATCCTTGATTTTGTCATCATTCCTCTTTATATCCACATTCTTGTTGCTTCCACGATCTTATTGCTTGTTCATTAATCGTCCATGACTTGACCTCGTACGACAGGATCTATTTAACTGTAAAAGTTGTGATATAGGGGAAAGTTAGTACGTAAACGTATACCCCGACCACCACATTTCTTCTATATAAAAAGTGTGCCCAACATTTTTTTTGATGTTGGACTTACCCCAACATTTCTTTTATTTTTTTGTGGGCCGTGAGCTGATCCCGGCAGGCGTTATCTCGATGACCGGTGTCTCGCGTGTTATATCGGTGACCTTGCTACCTGGTTTGTTGTGGTTTTGTTGTGGAAACTGTTTAAATCATCAGCATGTGCCGTAACGTACCCTCATCTGCAACAAGAGGGACACTGGTCTAATGTTGTTGAATTTAAATAGAAATAAAAGCCAAGTGTTGTTAAATAGGTGGCCCGGTGTGGAATTTAAAGTTGTGGTATATAATATATATATATATTTTTAATGTTATTGTTGTAGGAATGATATTTTGTAATAAAGTTTTGAATAAAAATGTCACAATTGTGACAGCGTAAATACCTAGCATCAGAATCATCATCATCATCATCATGCATCATTATCATTCTCATGTCATCACCATGCACCAGACTCTCCCCTCAACATCAACATCAAGTGTCTCATCAGCATCATCATTATCATATGCCATACTCTCCCCTCAACATCACCAAAGTCATGTGCTATCATAAGCATCATGTACCTCATTCTCATCATCACTTTCTCTATATATATCTTTCACACACATTCTTTCACATTCTAATTAAACCAAGTCAAATAAAACAAAACAAATATGTGGCTTTTCTATACAATTTCACATTAAAGATTGTATTAATATATCAGAGAACAGTGACCCCTCTCGGCGACCGGTGTCTCGCATGTTATCTCGGTAACCTTTCTATATGGTTTGTTGTGGTTTTGTTGTGGAAAATGTTTAAATCATCAGCATGTGCCTTAACGTATCCTCATTAGCAACAATGGGACAATAGTCAAGTGTTGTTGAATTTAAATTGGAATAAAGCCAAGTGTTGTTAAAGGTTGGTGGCCAGGTGTGGAATTTAAAGTTGTGGTATAGGAATATATTTTTTAATTTTATTTGTGTAGGAAAGGTTTTTTATAATAAAGTTTTGTTAAAAAATGCTACGATTGTGACGGCGTAAATACCCAGCATCACCATGCACCTTACCTTCCCCTCAAAATCACCAAAGTCATGTGCTCTCATCAGCATCATGTACCTCATTCTCATCATCATTCTCTCTCTCTCTCTCTCTCTCTCTCTCTCTCTCTCACTCGTAACTCTACATTAATATATCAGAGAACAGATATTTTCTAAATGTGCGATTTAGGTTTAACAATTATATGAGAGAATTATATGATATGTAAAAAATTACACGGCAATATAGACACGTATATCACTTTTCACAATAAAGATTGTATTAATACAGCAGAGAACAGATATTTGAAAATAAAAAATATAGTACAATCCAATTGCAGAATTTATTAATTTTAACCGTCTGGGCTCCCTCCCTTTTTTGCTGGCACTGTCTGTTTGTGTTAAATGTCTATCAAAGACAGGTGCGTATGAAGGTTGATTAGCGTTCAAAACACAACCACTCTCCATTTTGACAAACCTTGATCAAAGACGGAATAGGTAACTGGTGACTGTGTTGAATCACCCGGGGCATCCATGACTCCATGATATTTCGTCTGGTTAACAAAAGGTGGAGTGTAGTTGAGGTTAAAGTCATAAGATGATATAATATCAACTCGTATCTCAACTAGCGTGATAAATACCTCTCTCGAGAGAGTGTTATTCCAGTTCTGGTAGGAAACTTTAGAAAAATTGTCGCCACTAATATGCCCTTATATTTATCAACTGTCTGTTACAAAAAACACAAACTTAAACTGCCTTAACACCGTCCTTTGACATCGGAATTATATTCTCATTGCCACATGACATAAAAATCCGTTGATCACAAATATCAAAGGAAGTTAGCATATTCACGCTATACGACTGCCATAGTCAAAGGAAAAAAAACACCACTCGATAACAGACGCCGGCTTTCTGTGTGTACATATACACTGATCGAGTGTCCTTTATACCTCACTATAATCGGGTCGCGGACCGTCTATTTATAGTAACTAACGCAATATGTTATCAGGTGTGTTGAGACATGTTCAGTGATGACCCCCGGTAGTGACCTCTCGGACTGAACCAAGCACTGATGTGTTGGAAATCCCAGCTGAAGTGGAAAACGACCGTCTACCTCGAGCGCTTACCTAAAATCACTTGTCATTGTTTCATCAAATCGCTTTCAGCGTCGTCGAGGAGGAAAAATATATTTTGGGTTGTAGAGTGTATTCTTACAAAGAGTGATATTGCGAACGACTTCTTAATAGTGGAGATATCGGTAACAACGATTAAAAAACTGATTCTACAACCTCTAAAGTGTCATTTGTGAGGATGGATCCCCGATGGAAACACCCTTTTACTCAAGGGGCGTACCTCCAAGATAGTTTTAGAAACGCAACATCGTCTCCTCGCTGTTACTTGTTAGTGGATGTTCGTCAGGAAACATCAGATCATCTTAGGTTGAGAGCAAAGATATTCCCAGGAGAGAGACAAATCGTCTACGTACCAAAGTAACAGAATGGAAAACACACTTAGACGACACAGTGAAATGTTGAAATGTATGCGCCCCGCCATACTGAGCGGTTTAAGAGCCATATTGAAAACAGCCTCTCCAGAACTCATTCACTTTTTGTGCGAGTGTTATCATTACATATTAAAAGGTAATGTTAGACACACTCAGCGATAGAAATGCAATCTGCGTCGACACAAGGATAAGTTGAGACTTCTCACTAATAAGAAACCGACTCTTTAGCGACGGAAAGAGATTCTACAAGCTGGTGGGTTCATATATACTTTGATATGACCTATATTAAGTGTTCTCGGCGGAGTACTAGGTGCGTAACCATGGCAAAAAAATATCTTGATCGATCCTCGATTACTCAACGGTCTGAAACAGACTACTACCACCACGTATACCCCACCTGAGGCGATCAACGACAACTTGAGAGATTTAGATGATGAAATGCAACGTATCCTAGACCGCGATATTTAGCACCCGTTGATCAGGCCAGAGTGTAACAACGTGCTCTGCATCAGTATTTAACTAGATTGGAGCAGTACAAACGACGGTCATTGGGTTCGATCGATCTCATTCAACACAACACCTCAACAGAAAGAATACCCTCACACCACCACAACCACCACCACCACCACTAATGAGGTGCCACCAGAGCAGGTCACGCCAGCAGCGGAAACCCCAAAGACAGGTAATGAAAACACTCAGCAGGTAATCACGTATAAACTAAGACCGAAAAAAGAAAGAACGGAATCCCGCGCTCTCCCCTTCCCCCCCCCCCCCCTACATCCCCGAACGGTGAAGAAAATATTGAGACGTCATTACTTTGACCCTAGTCGACCAGGGGCGTATGATGGTGCAGCGGCCCTGCAACGTAATACCAAACTAGGAAATAAAGAGATCGATCGAGTCACCAGAATACCTATACCCTTCACAAACCAATTCGTCGCAGAATTCAAAGGCGGACCATTATATCGAGTGGACCCCAACAACAATTACAAGCAGTCCTAATTGATTTGAGACATTTGATAAAAATAACGATGTTATTCATATTTGGATTCTTGCGTGGACGTTTTCAGTAAATTCGCGTGGTCTGTACCGATACGAACCAAAACGGGCAAATCCTTAGTGCAAGCCGTCGGTAAGATATTTATTTATGGGAAACCCGCGAGTTTTCAAACCGACAAGGTGTTAGAGTTTCTGAACAGAACATTTCAGAAATTCCTCGCTGACGTTAACTTTTTCACTACACATAACGAAGATATTATAACTGCCGTGGTGGGACGCTTTTGTAGAAGAGGCAAATAAATGTACACGGGGACGCTGATAATTAATGTTCAAGGGACATGCTGCTTGTAATTGTTCAAGGGCGCTATATGCCCCCTACTGTGAGCTCACCTTTAACCTTGAACATGTAACACATCAAACTTGAACTCTTTTGACTCTCTTGATACGATGTAACACCTTTCGTGTAACACCTTTATGCACCGATAACAACTAAAGTGCACGTTCTGGTTACCGTGAACGTTCTGATTCTGCCCTGTGAGCTGGTTGTACTGACAGCTAGGGTTCTGCCCCCGTGTCAGCCCTTGACTGAGTTTGCTGGACTTGACTCGTGATTCTGTACCTCATGACTGGCCAGGACACGCTCTTCGCGTCCCTAAGGATCGTGTAAATAATGTACTTCGCGCTGCTGTTTTGATAATGTCTTTTCTGACTTCGGAAGGTCAGGTCTTGTAAGCCCACCACAGGTGTCGTTCGTCGCTAGGCCACATACATACACAATACTGACAAGATTCAACTAGTCAAATGAATTCCGATTTTAAAAGCAGAACAGCTCTGGTTTATTCATGAATCGTCACGCACGAACAACAGTTCAAACTTCAGCCAACACTCTGTTTCTCAGCTGCTCAACCTCTACAAATAAGTGTCAAACACGAGGCTTACAACATGTGTCCTGATTTCTTTCGTTCTCTACTGCCAATTCGAAAACATTCCTTTAAATCCTGCTGAATCAACTCATAACGCTACTTCACCTAATTGTCTTTAGATTTAATCTAGAGCCGCTGACCTAATATTGATTAGTTCGTAATTCACACGTTTCCAGAGTCGACTGGTAGTTTCATAAACTCACTGGAAAAAACTTTAAACACTTACACCTTGGAGGTTTTAATGATTTCCTCCCGAACAAATTGCGCTCAGTTCTATCTGCTTGAGCCTACGCTAATAACACAGTTGGCTTAAACACTGAGGAAATATGTGAGCTCTGGCTCACCCAACTGTCAAACTATAACTCTTTAAAGTAACTGTTTCTGGTAAACCTAACATGTCTACCAGTCTACCGGCTCACAACACCGTCCGCCTTCAGTAAGTGTCATATCTAGACTGTTGTGCTTCTAACCTGTGGTTTTCACTAAACCTTTTTCTGATCGCTACTCACCTTTTCACGAGAACTCGATGTTTTTATCTGCGTTAACTCTTACCACTTTCCACGTTGATTCTACCATACTCCCCTACTGTCATACAATCTGTAATCACTGCTACTCTTGAATAGGACTCTGAAACAACGGTTGTGGCGATATTTCACACAATCCAATCAACTGTATTATGTCCGAGTCCTACCCGCCCCCACATCGAAGTTATAGCCACTCGTATCACAGAAGTATAAAAATGGCACCGGTCGACGTCAGCAGAGGCAATCAAGAACATGTGTGGATCACGATGTATAGTAACAAATGCAGCTTTAAATTTGAAAGACCCCTGTATAAGACCAGTGATCGAGTTAGACTGGTCCAGGGCAGAGCAAATTTTAATTATTAAAAAGATTATGCTCCGGTTTGGACGGAAGAACTGTTTACCATCTGTTGAGTAAATGAAACAAAACCCGTTATGTTACATGTTGAAAGACGATAAGGGTGATGAAATAGAGGGGTCATTCTAAACGAAATTCAAAAAGTTGGAGACAAGCGCGAATACAGAATCGAGCGTATCATAACCGAGCGTCGTATATCATTGGGACGAAAAGAGAGTTTAGTCAAGTAGTTGGGTATGATTCCTCATTCAACAGTCGGATACCGACCAACGACTTTTGTCAGATACAAAAACGAGATAAGGCAGAAGAAGGCGAAACTTTTGAAGAGCCTGTTTTGTGAGCCCTAAACTCGATAGATTGAACCACGCTCTGGCCGGTGTTTGGGAAACTATTCCTCCGAATAGAGATTGTTTTTATGTATCAAACGGTGGTTATATATGTCGTTGTCGCGTTCTCGCTGTTCAATCTGAATACTGAAAAGCTAGACACAAAGGACGAAAAATTGTGGATAGCTCTACTGAGCAGCTGTTTGGGTTATATGCTACCGAATCCAAGGTTGGAGACCAGACGGTGAATCGAGGAAACATGAGTTTTTATATCAATCCACCCAGAAACGCCTCTATGGAGATTTTTAATGATAATAACCCCGGCCACTTTTTCGTTAAACTCTCTCAGACCATTGACATTTCGACGCATATGAGATCGCGCTGGTGGAGATTCGATTTCCACTTATTTTTTTCAATGTAATAGAGGGTGATGTGTGGATTCGTTACGAACCTCTCGCTAACAACGAAATTCGCGGCTTTAGATCTCCCTTTTCCGTGACCCTGACGCCAGGGCTATACAAGATATCCGAGGCTTTCCTTGGCGCGTTGAATGCGTTGAGTTATTAAGTTATTTGCGGGTCATCGTCATTGCACTCCGAACATGTCCATATGTGCTCAGATCCCCTCCTCAACAATTCCCAACGACTGACGACTCCAGTTCTATGTTGGTTGATAAGTCTTCTTACACGGCCACTAAGTTTCTCATTTCTGGCTGTGCCAACCTTAACTCCCATTTCCATCATCCGAAGAAATGACGTGGATCTGTGTTTATCGAAGTCATGTGCTCTTCCCACATCTCGGAGGGCATTGAAGATGTCCGCCCTATCCATTGGTTGCCCGTCCTCAACGACAGCGCAGCTAGCCAACCTGTCCGCACTTTCATTTCCCCGTACTACCGCATGTCCAGGGACATAGACAAAGGTGACCTTACGTATTTTGGATTTCTGCAACGACTCTACCCATTGCATGCGTACAGAGCCCGCCTCCACTTTTTTAATCATGCTCATCGAATCACTCAGTATACATGCGTGGGGTAGTCTTGTGACTCTAACCATTTGAATGCCTTGGTCACTGCCATCGCCTCCATTGTCATGCTACTCGTGGTCATGACGTATGCACCACTGTCTTCCTTGACTATTCTGCCTGCCGAGCGTGCTGTAAATGCCCATGCACTTCTTTGGTGTCGTATTACAGCTCCGTCTGTATAGATGACTGCATCTTTCTCATCGGTGTTATCGCAGATGAGACCGTTGACCTCAGCATTAACCACGACCGGGTTCTGTTCCCTACTTTTCCTGTCGAGTGTGACAATACACGAGAAAGTCCCCTTGAATGACGTAGGCACCGGTATCCACTCCTCACAAACGCAGATATTGGTAAGCCCACAGACCTGTTTGATAACACCTTCTGCTCGTCCCACCCATGATTTGCATTCACTCTGGTTTGGATTTATTTATCGTTCCACCGGCACAGACATCTCTAGACTCGGACCAATTCATTGAAATTCGTCCGATCGCGGCCTTATCGCACGGTACACCCATCGGGTTTTTCATTTCTGGAAACATCGACGAGTATCTAGATCTTTTCAACACGTTTTTGCATCTGCGGGCCATGATCACCTTCCCCAACGGGGATAGTTTACTATCGGATGCCGATGTAGGGCCAGTCAACAATTATCTTCACAGTCTATTTTCACAAGTCGACGTATCTCTAAACGATACGTTGATTACACCATCGGAGAATACCTATCCTTTCAGAGCTGTGTTCGAGGCTACGTTAAACTACGGGGAGGAAGCCAAAACGGGACACTTGGCAGCTGCTCTGATCCACAAAGACACAGCAGGCCACCACGATAATATGAAAGATAACGAGAGATTCAAAACACGGCGCAATTTGACTTCTGATAGTAAAGAGGTTGAAATGATGGATCGTTTGCATCCTGATTTCTTTGTGCAGGATCGTTACATGTTAAATAGAGTCGACGTAAAGATCAAACTCACACCCTCTAAGGACGTATTCAACATCATTGCTCATGATAGGTCTGTGGGTTACAAGAGTGTGATCACTTACGCTGCACTCGTGGTCAGGAAAACTAAGCTAAACCCGGCGATTACTCTGGCCCACGAAAATGCTCTATTAAACGGGAATGCTCGGTACCCGATCAAGAGGGTTACCATAAAATCATTTTTCATCGCTAGCGACATGTTCTCCCACAATCAAGACAATTTTTTTTGTCTCAGACACCAACCCGTATAGTGAAAAGTCTGATTACAGCCAGTGCCTTTAATGGTGTTTATGCAGCTAACCTGTTCAATTTTCAACACTTTGGTTTGACTTATATGAACCTGACGGTCGATGGGAGATGTATTTCAGGAAAGCCTTTAACAATGGACTTTGAACGAAATCAATATGCGCGAGCCTTCTTTGGTACAAATCTGGCCATGGGTCTGATTGGTAAAGATGCTGGAAATAACGTTGGTTATCGAGAGTTCAAGGACGCATTTTGTCTATTTGGTTTCGATCTCTTACCGGCGTACTAGACGGATCCCACTTTGAGCTAGCCACAAGCAGGCCCTTGTCGATAGAGCTCAAGTTCGCCGCTTCCACAACAACTCCCCCTACAAGTTATCGTCTACTCCGAGTTGGACTCAGTGCTCGAGGTGTCCAAGATACCCCAGGTTCTAACAGATTTCGCAGCTTGAGAAAAATGAACACGGTGGATATATACAACCTCTTGATGTAGGATATTTTCTTTCGACGTTGTTCCCTTGTTAGTGTCCTTCCACGAAACCACTTACCGCCCAGCATCGACCCAACCAAGACTGCAGCATTTATCATAAACACTGACCCTGCCTACCAACCGGATGAGCATTGGGTGGCCCTCTTTTACAACGGCCTCGGAAAATCTGAGTATTTCGATTCCTACGGATTACCACCCAGACACATGGATATAATAAACTTTATCGAGAGGAATTTGGGACTTCCGGTAACATGGCGTAGCTTAGTAGCTGCTTGCAGATCGGTCTAGTGATTTACAATTTTTTGTGTATGTTCATTCACACGGATTGAGTTTTTTGTGTTGTTGTTGTCATTCCAAAGGATTTATAAAGTGATTGAAATAATTACCGATTATAAACTAATAATCATACAGTGTTTAAACTCAATGCGTGTAGGCCCATTGTAGCTTCAAGGACAAATTATTATAACCTACTTATAGCTGACAATCGCTCACCCTCGGATACTTGCCACCGACACTATTGTGTTTAACCAGGGTTTGTGTGTGTATTCAAGTGGAATGTTTTCTTCCTGGACACTGGGCCTTAGTCTAACACACCATGGACACACGATAAGTTACTACACATATGCATCGCTAGTACCGACTGTTGCTGGAAGTCACAGGGTTGACGGAAACCCGTTAACTAGAGATAACAGTTAACAGCCCGTCCAGGGCAAGGCCAACCCTGCAACAAGGAGCATAGTGTAATGCCCGACATAAATGGCCAAGGAGAGGATGGTACCCTCTAAGTGCGATAGTGCAGCTAACTGTGTAAGAAATTGCGTGCACTGAATTCACTAGCCCATCCCCAACTCATGGGTCAAATGTGTTCTTGCCTCGATCCATAATTTTGTCTCCTGTTTGTCAATCCCCTTGGACGTCAAAGGAGCGTAGCAAGGCGGTCATCGCACCTCTGACTCTGTGCAGGTTCCTTGGTGGCGGGGAATGACAGTTTTCGTCACCTCTGCAGACTGTGTCAGCGTTTCTGACGAGAGAATTATGGACCCGCTGACCCATAAGCAAGTGTTAAACTACTGGCAGGACGTGACGATCCTGGGACACCAACACACCAAGCTACTCTCCTTTGGGGATGAAAAGGAAAGCGCCCATAACACTCCCAATAATTATCATGCCTCGAATACGACAACCCACTTTATACGAGCTCGGGCGACGCCTCGGTCATCAAGGCCCGCGCTGTCCTCTGCAACCCGGTGAGGGCAGTGACAAGTATGCTACTGGACCCCAACACAACCTTTCAACTCTCCGCATCCTGCAACTCAACATTTCAGGAATACGTACTAAAAAAATGGAGTTGGCAAAGCTACTATCAGATCAAAACATCCACGTTGCACTCATCCAGGAAACAATGCTACCAAGAGAAGCTGATTTCCATATTAGAGGCTACACCGCACACAGATGCAAGTGTCGGAAATGTCAAGGGATCATGTCGCTCATTCGGAAGGACATACAGGCTGAGGTTTCCCCAGTAGAAACCAATGAAGAAACTGATATCCAAGAAGTGACAGTTTGGACAAACAACCAACCGCTAAAAATTATTAATATATACAACCCACCAAAAAACATGATCAGCCTACCACGCTTTACTAACACTGATCTTTTCAGAACTATCGTAGCAGGAGATATGAATGACCACTCCCATCTATGGGGCTATAATGACAGAACCCACTCAGGATTGATCATCGAAGAACTCATCAATACCACTACTCTTATATTACTCCAAAACTCCGATTCCCCACCAACACTCCTTCATAGAGCCAGTGGAACCTCAAGTAGACCCGACCTCACTCTGGTGACAGCGGACATCCATCCCAAGTGCTCCCTCAGTGTCTTCGATGACATAGGTAGTGATCACAGACCAATTATACTAGAAATTGCCAACAATAAAGAAACCATAAGTAGTTGTCCTACAACAGTGCCATACAATTATAAAAAAGCTGACTAGGCAACATTCCGGAAACTAGTAAACCAAGGATTCCAAGAGATTGATACAACAGCTGATATTGACACTGTCTATAACAACATCACCGCAGCTATTCTAAATTCTGCTAAACAATCCATCCCCCGAGGACGCCGTAGTAAATTCAAACCGTTCTGGAATGAAGAGCTAGAGTGCATTGTCAAAAAAAGAAAAAAAGCAAGAAGACTAGTCGAGAAACATCCACACCCCGCCAACAAAACAAATTACAACAGATTGACTGCGAAGGTTAAACTACAAAGCGCTAAAGCAAAGAAGGTCACATGGATCAAGAAATGTGAAAACCTGGACTTAAGAAAGGAAGGCAAGCAAGCATGGCGTCTTATTTCTAACCTATCAGGGAACAAAAAACGCTCGAACATTGTGCCACTAAAGGCGGGTTCGGAAGTAATACCAGCTAGTACATGGAAAGCAGAAGCCCTTAACAATTACTTCGCCAGTATCAACAAACAACGAGACAACCAAAGACTAGACTACGCTATCAACAAACTTACCAAAGAAATGGAAAAGCGCCATACAGTAAGCATTGAAGTCTTTGAAAAAGATTTCACCCTTCCAGAGCTCAAAGCTGCCCTTGATAAGTGTAAAAAGGGGAAATCAGCTAGCCCCGATAGACTGACTAACAAACTGATTACCAACCACTCAATCAAAGAACTTGATGTTATCTTAGAGTTTATCAACATAACGTGGAGGGAGGGTAAGCTGCCGGCCCATTGGAAGAAAGCAAATATAACACCCTTACTAAAGAAAGGGTACGATCCCAACGACCTCAGCAGTTTCAGACCAATATCCCTGACCTCTAATCTGGGGAAAATAGCAGAACAAATGGTCAACGAAAGGCTGTACTGGTGGCTTGAGAACACGAAGACACTCAACAAATACCAAGCAGGCTTCAGAAAGAACAAGCGTACTATGGACCAGCTGATAAGACTCACTCAAGAGATAGGTGACTCATTCCAGGAGCAAAAACACGTAATAGCCACATTCATTGACCTGAAACAAGCGTATGACAGAGTCTGGAGAAAAGGTCTTCTATTTAAACTGCAAAAACTGGGAATAACAGGACGAATGTACAAGTGGATAAAGGGCTTCTTTTGTAATCTAACAATACAAACAACATACATGGGAACAACTTCCAAACAAAGAACCCTGGAGGAAGGCCTACCTCAATGATCAGCCCTAAGTTGCACATTGTTCCTTATGTTTATAAATGACATGCCAGAATATATCACATGTCGTAAGGCACTTTTTGCGGACGACCTCGCCATCTGGGTAAGAGGCAAGAATATTCAAGTCCTTACCCATAACATAAATACGAACCTCACTACCATTGCAGCTAACTGCCAGTTCTGGAAGTTAGAGACTAGCACTGAGAAGATAGTCTACAGTATATTTACACTAAGCAACAAAGTCAAAGGGGAAGAAATAGATGTCCGGATGAACGGAGAGAAACTAAACTACGACAAATATCCGAGATACATGGGAGTTGACTTAGACCGAAGGCTATCTCTGAAACAACACATAAACAAGCTGATAGAGAAAACCACAACTAGACCCAGGATCATCAAGCACCTCGCCACTTGTGAATGGGGGGGGGGGGCAGACCAACAAACACTGCGTCAACTCTATACTGGCTACGTGCGATCAGTAATAGACTATTCACTACCTCTGTAATCTATTGCTAGCAAGACTCTACTCCAAAGCTTAGATAAAATTCAAAATCAAGCCCTGAGATTTATTAGCGGTGCTTTTAAATCAACTCCAAATAATGCTTGCGAAATACACAATAACATCGAACCTCTTGGCATTCGAAGAGAACGTGTTGTAGTGGAAACCTACGAGAGATATTTGCGGACGGAACCAGCAGGGGAAAATCGCATTATGGTAGAAAAGTGGCGGCAGAAAACTCGAATCAAGAAATCATCCTTTTTAGAACATGCAACTAACTACAGCTCCAAACATCACCTTCCAGCAGAAAAACGTCAAGATATGCCCATCCGCCCTGAAGCACTTTGCCACCAAATAGTTGTCCCTGATGTCAGGACTGAGCTCTCCGACCCCTTAGCAGATAGAAATACTCTACCTCCCATACTCAAAGCCATAGCGCTGGAAACCATTGACCAGTATCCACGCAATGCCGTCCACGTTTATACTGATGGATCTGCATTCAAGGCCACCCTAAATACTGGTTACGGTGCTGTTATCAAGTATCCCTACTCTCACCCAGACGACTACCCCCAAATTTACGGTCCATGCGGAGAATACTGCTCAAATTACTCTGCAGAAATTATAGCTATAGAGAGAGCACTCAGAAGGATATTTGTAGACTTCGAATGTGGCACCATCGCACCGGAAGATATTTACATTTTCTCGGATTCTAAATCAGCACTCGCAGCAATTGAAAGCGGACTAACATCTGAGGTTTCCAATATAAGATCTTTATCAAACCAACTCTCCACTACCTATGGCGTGGCTGTAACCCTACAATGGATTCCTGGTCACATCGGCATTATGGGAAATGAGAGAGCGGATAGGTTGGCTAAACTGGGAGCATCTCTACCACAGCTTCCTGTTCAAGATAGCCTCAAAACATACAAGCAAATTTTGAGAAGCAACTACCACGAGGAATGGTTGAATATTTGGGCTTCAGCAAAGACTGGACGCCTACTCTACAGATATCAAACAAAACCAGACCCCCTCGACCCTGTGCGGGAGCTGGGGCGAAGGGATCAAAGCCTGATATTCCAGCTGAGAACAGGCCATGCTCCTACCAATCAACACCTGAGCAGAATAAAACCACAACATGATCCAATGTGCAGACACTGCCGCCAACAATCTGAGACAGTAGATCACCTGCTACTACATTGTCCCCATTTACAAAACCGACGGAGCATGTTACTCACACTACCTCCATCCATCAACAGCACACTGTACTCTGCAGCTGTACAACTTAGAAGGACCTGCGCCTTCATGCGAGAGGCATTAAGCTGTAAAGAGCTCACAGCTCACGGCTAACAAGGGGATTAAGTCAAGTCAAGTCAAGTCAAAATCGAGAGGAATTCACATGTTCTATTCGTCTACAATCCACGGGTGTTGCAGAATTTTTTTAGCAACACGTGTGGTCTATATTGTGTTTATTATATAATTTTAAAGTGTCGTGGTGCGAGGCTTAACAGAATTCTCATGCCATTTTTGTCGAGACAACACATTAACGATCGTATCATTTATCGTTTCCTCACCCCGTGGATATTTCGGCTTGGGGGGGGGGGGGGGGGGCAAGGATGCCCAGGGTGATTCAACAGTTACCAGTTACCTATCCCGTCTTTGATCAAGGTTTTGTCAATATGGAGGGTGGTTGTGTTTTGAACGCTAACCAACCTTCATATGCACCTGTGTTTGATAGACATGTAACACAAACAGACAATGCCAGTGAAAAAGGGAGCAAGCCCAGACGGTTAAAATTAATAAATTCTGCAATTGGATTGTAATATATTTTTTATTTTCAAATATATGTTCTCTGCTGTATTAATAAAATCTTGATTGTGAGAAGTGATATACATGACTATATTGTTGTGTAAATCTTTTTGTCTCATATAATTGTTAAACCTCCATCGCACATCTAGAAAATATATGTTCACTGACATGTTAATAACGTCTTTAATGTGACATTATATAGAAAAGCGACATATTTGTTTTGTTTTATTTGACTTGGTTTAATTCAAATGTGAAAGAGTGGGTGAGTTAGAGATAGAGAGAGAGAGGGGGGGGGAAATGATGATGAGAATGAAGTACATGATGATGAGAGCGCATGACTTTGGTGATGTTGAGGGGAGGAGATAGTTCACATGATGATGATGATGATGCTGATGAGACACATGATAGTGATGTTGAGGAGAGGGTATGGTGCATGATGATGACATGAGAATAATAATGGTGCATGATGATGATGATGATTCTGATTCTAGGTATTTACGCTGTCACAATCGTGACATTTTTAAACAAAACTTTATTACAAAATATCATTCCTATAACAGCAACATAAAAAAAAATATATTTCTATACCACAACTTTAAATTCCACACCTGGCCGCCTATTTAGCAACACTTGGCTTTTATTCCTATTTAAATTCAACAACACTTGACTATTGTCCCATTGTTGCTGATGAGGGTACGTTATGGCACATGATGATGATTTAAAGTTTCCACAACAAAACCACAACCAACCAAGTAGCAAGGTCACCGAGATAACACGCGAGACACCGGTCACCGAGAGGGGTCACTGTTCTCTGATTTATTAGTAAAATCTTTAATGTGAAATTATATAGAAAAGCCACATATTGTTTTATTTTATTTGACTTGGTTTAATTCGAATGTGAAAGAGTGAGTGAGAGAGAGAGAGAGAGAGAGAGAGAGAGAAAGAGAGAGTTATGATGACCATGAAGTACATGATGCTGAGGATGCTGATGAGAGCACATGATGGTGGTGATGTTGAGGGGAGGGTATGGCACATGATGATGATGATGATGCCGATGAGACATATGATATTGATGTTGAGGGGAGGGTATGGTGCATGGTGATGACATGAGAATGATAATGGTGCACGATGATGATGATGGTGACGATGCTTGGTATTTACGCTTGTCAGAATCGTAACATTTTTAAACACAACTTTATTACAAAATATCATTCCTACAACAATAACATTTTTAAAAAGTTATTTCACACCTGGCCGCCTATTAAACAACACTTAGATTTTATTTCTATTTAAATTCAACAACACTTGACTATTGTCCCTCTTGATGCTGATGAGGGTACGTTATGACACATGCTGATAATTTAAACAGTTTCCACAACAAAACCACAACAAACCAGGTAGCAAGGTCACCGAGATAACGCGCGAGACACCGGTCACCGAGAGGGGTCACCGCCACACACCGGTCACAGAGAAAGGTCAGGTCACCAAGATAACACGCCAGACATCGATCACCGAGATAACGCCGCCGGGGTCAGCTCACGGCCCACAAAAAACAATAAATGTTGGGGTAGGTCCAACATAAAAAAATGTTGGGCACACTTTTTATATAGAAGAAAAGTGGGGGTCGTGGTACCCTTTACGGACCGACAACCCCCTGCATTACTACTATTAAAGATGCATATTGTTTCACTTCTATTGTTATCCCTTGTGTTACCGGGGCCTCATTACCAGGGAGGTAAAGAATAGTGACACTGTGACCTTCCAGGCATGTCGTAAGAGGCGACTAAAAGGGTTGATCGATGGCTTGACAAGCTGTCATTTTAAAAAGTATTGTTATGGAAACAGCGCCATAGATTTTAGATCAGTGATCTCTGCAATATGTGTCATTTTGGCACGCAAGGTTTCTGTTTTTGAGAGTGTGGTTCTGCCCTATGTGCCGTCTTCGGCTCGAAAGGACAATAGATAGATAGATAGATTGTTAAATGCACAAATAAAATAAACAAAAGAGTAGGTAGGGGAAAAAGTAATTCTAATGCCATGAAAAATATACTAACATTAAATACAAATAACACCAGAGCCAAAGTTAAAAATAGCAAGATGTTATATTTTCACAATATTCCTGTATGGTGCAGAAACATGGACATTAGACCAGAAAACATTACAGAAAATTGAAGCCTTTGAAATGTGGAAGGCGTAGGCGATCATGTCCTTCCACAATCCTCTTTCCGCCGTGCATCGTATCAATTATGCTGTTGACTGTTTTCCATGCCATGACACCAAGATATCTACCTCTCTTTGTCGTCCGCGATCTCTCTTTCCTTTTATTTTGCCAGTTGTAGCCAAGTATTTTAATTTTCCTCTACTCATGATGTGCCCAATAAATGTTGATTATTTCTTTCTGATGGTTCTTATGAGCTCCCTTTTTATGTTGGCCTCTTTGAGAATTTCCTCGTTGGTCTTTCTAGCTATCCTGCGAACTTTCAACATTCTTCTGAGAAATCCCGTCTCTGTGGCCTTTAATCGTCCTTTCATTTGCTTGTCTGCTGTCCATGATTCGCATCCATATGTCAGAATTGGCTCAGAAAAATTTGATGGAAAGAAAAGAAAACAAACTATGAAATCCTAAAAGCTAAAAACGAAAAACTAAAAATGGAACAAAGAACTATTCAACACAATTCAAACAAGACAAATGAGATTTTTGCGGTATGTTAAAAGACACAGAAGCCTACTAAAAGTAAACTTGAAAGAGAAAATACATTTTAAAAGAGTTAGAGGTAGACCTTGATTAACATGGACGAGTAACATAAAACGATGGTTAAGTCAGCCCATGACAACTTGCGCTATTAAGATAAGAGACAGAGCGGAACGGCGCTACATGGTAGCCAACCTTCGATACGGAGGCAGCAGTCAATGAAAAAGAACTGCAAGAGACATGTAGAAGGTAAATTTTATACACTTTTTTTCAGAAATGCAGCCTGTGCTTATTCGGCATTTATAAATAAAACCAACTTGCATAATCTGATAGATCAAAGTCACTTCCATGTAAGCTAAATAAGTACTTTGAACTTTTGCGCTCAGTATCTCACTTTCAGTTTTTTTCACAAAATAATCAAAGTGATCGCTTTATTCTCTCATCATCATCAAGTACCGGGCCTACTAGCGTAGGTGATCATGTCTCTCCACAACCTTCGATCTCGGCAACTATTTATCATTTCTGTTGTTGACCTTCTGCCAAGCCATTCTCTTAAGCTGTCTGTTATTTTTTCTCTTTGCTTCCCTCTATCTCTTCATCCCCCCAAATTTTCCAGTTGTTACAATATATTCCAGTTGTTCTCTTCTCATTACATGGCCAAAAAATGATGATTGTTTCTTCCTAATATTGGAAATTAGCTCTCTTTTTGCTTTGACCTCTCTCAGAACATCTTCATTACTCTTCTTAGCTGTCCATGGTACTTTCAACATTCTTCTGTAAAGCCACATTTATACAGACTACAGTGATTTTCTTGTCTGTTGTCCTATTGTCCATGATTCGCATCCATATGTTAAGACTGGTTCTACATAACATTTAAGAACTCTTTTTCTTGTTTCTGTTGTCAAAAATACATTGCTTAGTATCTTCCTCATTTTTTGGAAAGCTGCTTTTGCCTGAGCCATTCTGAATTCTCACCTCTTTTGTACATCTTCCGTCTGAGGTTAACAAAGTTCCCAAATATTTAAATTAATTTACCTGTTTTAATATTGTTCTACTTGTCTTTATTTTGCACTGAGGTGATGTCATGTCTTTTTCTTTGTTGTTACCATTACCTCTGTCTTTTTGCTATTATTCCTTCATTTTTGCTTTCTTTCACTATAATGTCGAACATTTTTTGTAACTCATTTTCACTCTTAGCGATTAAGACTGTATCATCAGCATACCTTAGATTATTTATATTATGACCTCCAATTGTTATTCCAGGCATGTCCCTTATGGATCTTAAAATAATCTCACTATAAATATTAAACAAATCTGGTGACAGCACACAACCTTGTCTAACACCATGTTTTATTTGTTGAAACATTCTCAATTGGTTTCCAGTTCTTTGGCCGCTGTTTGTTGCCAGTACATATTCTTTATTATTCTTAGATCTTTGCTGTCTACGTTTATGCTTTCTAAAATGTTGATTATTTCTTGGTGCTTTACTTTGTCAAATGCCATGGTGTAATCTATGAAACATAGGTATAGATCTATTTTCATCTCTATGGCTCTTTCTACTAAAGATCTTATGATATAAATGGCATTGCTTTCTCCTTTATCTCTAACAAAACCACACTGTTCATCGCTAATTTCTGGACTGATTTTATTTCGCACTCTTCGCATGATGATTCTTAGTATTATTCTCTACTGATAGATTAAATCACAATTGGGGGTGTCTTGCTTTAAATGACAACAACAATAAAGAAAATCATTCTCTCTCTCTCTGTGTCTGCGATCAAGACTCAATCAGAGTAGGATTCCATACTCTCTCATGAAGTCAGCTGTCTGTTTAAGTGAGGCGATTGCCCCACATAGTTTCTCTTCCAGGGAGGTTGGTGTGGACCACATTACTCTTCTCAGGTCTGTGTACTTGGGGCAATCCTGTAGAACATGTTTTGTAGTCATATTGTCAAGTGTACAGTGGCATAGACTGGTTGTACCTATTTTGAATTTGGTGAACATGTGATGTCTCATTCTATTGTGGCCAGTGCGTTGGCGAAGTATGATGACTTGATCATTTTTTAAATATAAGGCCATCGTCAATGTATTAGGACATTAATTGTTCAAATTTCAGCAAAATCAAAACAAAGAACTCTCACACATGAAGATTAAATGTAATAACTAACATCGTACAAAGAGCGAAAGCGTATTTCTGTTCATTGGTTTAATATTATTTTGATTTGAAAAAAAAAAAGAAAATCTCTCTCTCTCTCTCTCTCTCTCTGCGATCAGGACTCAATCAGAGTAGGATTCCGGACTCTCACATGAAGTCAGCTGTCTGGTTAAGTGTGGTGCCATGATACCAAGCTATCCAGTATTGTCTCTCTTTGTTGTCCGCGATCTCTCGTTCCTTTTATTTTGTCAATTGTAACCAAGTATTCTAACTTTCCTCTTCTTATGATGTCCCCGAAAAAGGTTGATTGTTTGTTTCAGATATTTATTAGGAGCTCCCTTCTTTGTGTTGCCCTTTTTGAGAATTTCCTCATTGGTTGTTTTAGCTGTCCAGGGAACTTTCAGCATTCTTCTGAGAAATCCTATCTCTGTGGCCTCTAATTGACTTTCATTTGTTTGTCTATTGTCCATGATTCCCCTCCATAGGTCACAACTGGTTCTATATAGCACCGTTGAACTCCCTTTCTCACTTCTATTGACATAGATTTGTTACATAAGATATTTTTCATTTTCTGAAATGCTATTTTAGCCTAAGCTATTCTGCTTTTTATTTCTGTGGTGCATCTCCCATCGGATGTTATTATTGTGCCCAAGTATTTGAAACGTTCTACCTGTTTCAAATGTGTCCTGTTCATTTTTATGCTGCATGCTGGTGATGATTGTTTCTTTGATATGAACATTACTTCAGTTTTCTTACTATTCAGACTCAGACCTTTCTTGTTGCCTTTTTTAAATATTATTTATGTCATTTCTTGTAGTTCATTTCTGTCTCTGCTATTAAGACTGTGTTATCCGCATATGGCAAACTATTTATGTTGTGACCGTTGACTTCAATTCCTTTTTTTCTACTATTGATATCATAATATTTTCGCTGTAAAGTGAAAACAAAGCCGGCGACAGAACACAGCCTTGTCTGACTCCTTGTTTTATATATTGGAATTGTCCTGTTTGGTTGCTAATTCGTGTAGCTGCTGTTTGTTGCCAGTACATGTTTTTTTATGATACGCAGATCTTTGCCACCAATGTTTAATTTCACCAGCATATTGATTATTTCTACAAGCTTACTTTGTCAAATGCTTTTGTTTAGTCTATAAAGCACATATATAGATATTTCTTCACCTCTATAACGCTTTCTATCAATGTTCTTAAGATGTATATTGCATTATTGGTGCCCTTTCCTTCCACAAATCCACATTGTTCCTCACTTATTTCTGGTTTTATTTTGTTCCATACACGTCTCATGATTATTCTTAGTAATATTTTAGTCAAATGGCTCATGAGACTAATAGTGTGATGGTCTTCACAATCAGTGGCGCCTGACTTCTTCGGTATGGCTACAAAGTTAGATTTTAGTAGATCTTCGTATATGTGTCCGCTGTTATATATGTCATTGAGTAGTTTTGTTATGACTTGTACTCCCAGCTCTCCTAATGCATTTACCTCTTCGATTGTTATATTGTCGGGACCTGGAGCTTTGCCTCTTTTCATGTGTTGAATTGCCTCCTCCACTTCACTTTGCATTATTGGTAGGCCTGTGTCTTTTGTTTGAATTGTTAAGCTCTGGTTTTTCATCATCATCATCATCGAGTGCCGTCTCCGCAACGCTACCATGGATCGCCATTCTACTCTGTCTCCTGCTTTGATGGTGCAGGTTGTCATAGATTGACTTGTCCATCTTTTGATGTTACTCGTCCATGTTAGTCTCGGTCTGCCTCTGCCTCTTTTACCTTGTATTTTCCATTCCAATATTACTTTTATGAGGCTGTTGTGTGCCCCAAAAATTTCATTTGTCTTGTCTTAATTGTATTTAGTAGTTCTCTTTTTATTTTTAGTTGTTTTAAAACTTCATTGTTTGTTTTCTTTTCATTCCATCCAGTTCTACCTATTCTTCTATAAATCCACATTTCAAAGGCTTCTGTTCTATTTTCTTGTCTAATGTCCAAGTTTCTGCACCATACAGGAATATTGAGAAGATGTAACATTTTGCTATTCTTATTTTCAGCCCTGCTGTTATTTGTTTTATTGTTAGTATATTTTTCATGGCATTAAAATTACTTTTTTGCAATATCTATTCTTTTATTTATTTCAATTTTACATTTTCCATCATTGGTTATAATATGTCTAAGGTAGTTGCAGCTCTGAACTGTCTCCAGATGTATTCCTTCAACGGTGATATTTTTTTGTAGGTCTTGAAAATTTTCTTTGTTTATGATCATAGTTTAGGGAGCCGCGATAGCTTAGTGGTTAGTGAACTGGACTACAAAGGACAAGAGGTAGGGCTCGATCGCAACCGAATTGGCTCACCCAGCCTTTAATGGGTACCGGATTTTTTTCTGGGAAAGTAAAGCGGCACGAGCGTAATACCTACCACATTACCCCAAGACACATTAGTCGTGTGTCTGTATCGTCTAGATTTATATCTTTTAGGCAGTCTATGAGTTGGATATGGTGTATTCTATCGCAAGCTCAGGTGTAGTCTATGAAGCAGGCATATATTGGTTTGTTTACTTCTATGTACTTTTCAATCAATGTTCTCATGCTAAATATGGCTTCTTTTGTGCCACTGTTTTTCCTGAATCCAAATTGCTGCTCATCTATTTCAGTATTGATTTTATTCTGCATTTTATTTTATTATATTATTATTTTATTTTATTCACTGTATAACTCTTAGTAAAATGTTTGTTACCTGCTCATTAGGCTTATTGTTATAAAATCACTGCATTCATCTGCACCATTCTTTTTCATCATCATAGAGTTGACTGATATATTCTGTCCATTTTTCCATTGTCTTCTCCTGTGAAAAAAACGTAGTAAAGTATCCCGTCACGCCAAGTGGCGTATAGGGAATATGGAGTTATAGTTCGTTTCAAATCATGTGCCCAACTTCAAGACGCTATTACGCAGTAAACATTTGTTAAAGACTGTTGAAATTTTCCAAATGTTATTAGAATGCAAAAGACCCTTTAAATGTATATTTAACAAATATCTTGCAGCTGCAGTTTTCTTAAAGCGGCGAATTTCTTTGATGTTTGTCACAATTGTAAATTGTGAAGCCCTAAAGAATAGAAATTACCGTAGTTGCTGGTCTATGATTAATTTTCACTAGGTAAAGGCGTGGCCGTAATGGGGAAATAATTGGATAAGACAAAACACCAGGAGAATTATTGTCTGCTCAGTTCGAGGACGGCTTCGCCGCTGAATGAACGGAAATGGAACACACAATGCCTCGTGTTTTCTACAAGTGTCTAATTGTGTCAGAAAACCCACGTTGAAAGCGTGCAAAATCGTCAATTTGACCGTGTATGGATTTTTAATCGCTATTTTTAACTTAAATACTGTAAACATTAAGTTTTGACTACATCAATGGGTCGTTATAAATTTATATAAATCAAATAAGCAACAATAATAACCAAATGTTTTTTTTAATGAAATTAATTCCCTGTTGGGTTCTAATCATTATAACTTTACATGCAAATTTTGAAAAGCTTATAAAAAGCGGTTTAAAAGATATCGATTTTAAAAGTTGGGCACGACTTATGAAACGGACTATAGTAAACATTTTACAGACCTTCGTCACATGATTATCTGGGTAATGTGGTGGGTTTTACGCCCGTGCCGCTTTACTTTCCCAGAAAAAAATCCAGTACCCACTAAAGGCTGGGTGAACTGGAGGCCGTCGGTTGGGATCGATCCCTACCTCTTGTCCTTTGTAGTCCAGTTCACTAACCACTGAGCTAGCGCGGCTCCCGTCTTCTTCTGTCCCATTATTATATTTCCTTCCTTTGATTTCACACACTCTGAAACTTGGACTTCTTTTCTTCCTGTTAATTCATTTAACTGATTGTGCATACATTTTGAATCTTTCTGTTGCTGTTTTTCCATTTGTTCACATTTCTGCTTTAACCATACTTTATTTGCTTCTATAGATTTGTTTTGGATCTCTTTGTGCAATATTTTGTATGTCCGTTTTTCTTTCTTATGTTTTCGTATTTCGTCCATTAGTTCTGGTATTTCTTAAGTCATCCATTTCTTTTTGTTGATTCTTTTAGTCATTGGTATTACTTCTTTTAATGTTTCGATGTGTTCGATGTTCTGTATTTTCTCAATAGCATTATATATATTGTGTACTATCGTACTGTACTTATCACTCATCTGTCTATCTACTTTAAGCATATCTAGTTATAATTTCATATTTCTTTTTGCTGCTGGCCTAGTTTTAACAAATGTTAGCCCATTCCTGAATCTTCTCTGTAGCAGTATAAAATCAGTTTGATTGTGTACTTTTTTGTGTGGGCTTTACCATGTCCATAGTCGCTAGGGTGTTGTTTGAACCAGGTGTTACCTATAAACATTTTATGTGTCTTTGCCCAATCCACAAATCTATCCCTTCTGTCATTCGTCTCTCCAAGGCCATGACCTCAAGTCATATTTTTCACTTTAGCTGTTCCTACCTTTGCATTGAAATCCCCAAATATAATAGTTATTTCTTGGCATTTACACTGTTCCATGGTCATCTCTAGCTCGTTGTAAAAATGTCAATGTCTTCTTCTTCGCTATTACTTGTTGGTGCTTAAGCTTGAATTATGTTGATATCAGATCCTGATGAAAAACAGGACCATATGTGTGTTGGGCCACATAAAAGAGATAACCCGTTATGTTTGATCTTTATTGCGAAGGACAATAATATCAAATACAGGAGCCATAAATCGGTCTTCATAAATGTCATGAGTTTCACTGGAAACTACTATTCGCTAAATTTCGCCCTATACCTGTTTGTCTGCAACGCAAACATTCAGCCCTAGGGGAGATACTTGTTTCAATATTAAAATACAAATATTCAATTTACTCCCGTGTTGTGTTCGTAACCCTAATGTATAGTGATGAGTACGCATGCGTGAAAGACATTGCCAATGAAAGCAACTTTTTTAGGTTGCTTAGTATGCTTTAACTCAGATTTCTCGTCTCCAGACGCTGTGTCAAGGATTACGGGTTCGATCCTGCTTCGGGCTGTCTATCCATGAAAATCCGAGAAATAAATATTTTAACATAAAAAACAGGACCATATTTATAAGGTGACCATTCGTCCCGGATTGTCCGGGACAGTCCCGGAATTTGACATTTTTTGAACCTTTGTCCCGGATTAGCTGCCGTACCGGTTTTGTCCCGATTTTGGCATATTTTTTAGCTTTTGTCCGGATTTGATAAAAAATAATTTGGGACACAAACGTTTACCAATTTTGCCATTTTGGTATACGGCGTACATTTCTTCAATTAAAAAATATATTATTCCGTTGCTGTGTAGACAATTTTGTTTAATATCAAAACAGTAGAATGCGCTCCTAGTTTTAAATCTCGTATATATTCGTTGTGTTACTAACTTTCACTTTCACTTTTGCAAAAATGGCACCGAAGCGTAATTGTAGTTTTAATCAAGATTTACAAAAGGAGTACCCTTTTATAAAAAAGTCTACATCGTCATCAGACTTCACTGTAAGATGTAATATATGTTCATCCGGGTTTACTATTAACCATAGTGGACGTGGTGATATTAAGAGCCACATAAATAGTGATAAACATAAGAGAGCCGTCACTACTGCTGCATCAAGCTCGTCGTTGACAAATTTTTTTCGAGCTGAACAGGTTGGTGACAAAGAAGAACAGTTAGCTCCTACAGAAGGTGGATTTGCATATCATACAGTGATGCACAATCACACGTTTAGATCTATGGACTGCACATCAAAATTGCTTCAGGTAACTTTAGAACCAAAATTTGCTTGTGCACGTACGAAAACAGAAGCTATTATTCGGAATGTGTTCACACCCCAGGCTCTAAACGAGTTGAGATGTGACCTAGAAAACGTAACATTTATCTCCATACTGACAGATGCCTCCAACCACAAAGAAATCAAGATTTGTCCTTTGCTTGTCAGATACTTTGATCGCAATAAGGGACTGAAAGTTAAAATATTAGAGTTGAAGTCATTGCCGGGTGAAACATCTGATATAGTAAGTAGTTTTCTTATTGACTGTCTAACGGAAAATGGTTTAGAATTGAAAGTAGTTGGATTATTTGCAGACAACACAAATTCTAATAATGGGGGCGCTGAAAGAACTCCTGTGTGTTACCGGGGCCTCATTATGAGGGAAGTAAAGAATAGTGACACTGTGACCTTCCAGGCATGTTGTAAGAGGCGACTAAGGAGGTTGATCGATGGCTTGACAAGCTGTCATTGTAAAAAATATTGTTATGGAAACAGAGCCATAAGTTTTGGAAGCAGTGATCTCTGCATATATGTGCCATTTTGGCACGCAAGGTTTCTGTTTTTTTCAGATTGTGGTTCTGCCCTATGTGCCGTCTTCGGCTCGAAAGGACGATAGATAGATAGAAAGAAAAGGACAGAACAATGTTTTCACAAAACTGAAAGAAAACCTTGGACATAGTTTGATAGGTGTTGGGTGTGCTTGCCATATTTTCCACAACACTGTTCGAGCAGCTGCAGACGTATTGTCTGTTGATGTTGAAATGACTATTGCAAAAATTTATATGTACTTCAAATCATACACAGTTAGAGTTGAAAGTCTCAAGGAGTTTTGTCAGTTTGTCGACACAGACTTCCAGATGATTTTAGGTTATGCACAAACTCGGTGGCTTGCGCTCTTGCCTGCTGTTGAAAGGGTTCTTTACATGTTCCTGCCTCTAAAATCATATTTTCAATCTCAAGACAGATGCCCAGTTTTTATACAGGAATTCTTTGAAAACCCACTGTCTGAGGCATGGCTTATTTTGGTTCAGTCAGGCATCCTCTTTCCACGAAGCAGTGCAGAAAGTAGAGGGACAGATGGTCACTGTATTTGAAGTCATTGACGACATCAATAGGTTGAAAGCTATCTTGGAGTCCAAGCTGGAAGACGGCTTCTTGCCATCAAGAGTTCAGATAATCCTTAAAAAGCTGGAAATGGAAGGATTTCCACGTGATGATGTGAAAAAGTTTAACGCCAGCGTTTCTTCATTTTCTGAAACAGCTTTAAGTTATTTGAAGAAATGGGATGCAAATAATTTTCAAAACCTAGAGTCTTACAGCTGGGTAATGCTGAACAGAACACCAAATTGGCAAGATATTGAGAAGTCTTCATCATTAGTGAGTCAAACAGTGCCTTCAGTCGACTTTCCAGAAAATGAAATGTATGACAAATATGTCTAAATGAAACAGTTCGTTACTTCACAAAAAATTAGTGAGTTTAGTCTTAATAAAACATTACCAGGGCAGCGTTGGGTTGAACTAGCTTCCCACTTCAGAAACAATCATGTGCCCGTTTCACATATTCTGAAGTTGGCAGAGTTCTTTTTGTGTCTACCTGGAACAAATGCTGCAACAGAACGAGTGTTTTCTCTGATGAACAGTTTGTGGACAAATGATAAAACACAACTAGGTGTTGAAACTTTAAAAGCCATGTTGATCACCAAAGTGAACTATGAGGGAACATGTGTCGAATTTTATAAGATGCTGCATACAAAGAAGGACATTTTACAGAACATTCACTCATCTGAAAAGTACAGCATCTCTGTTTCACCTTCAATTAAAGTGAGTATCACTGTTTTTTTTTATCTCCTGATTATCCTGATAGCGTATTGTAGGTCTATATTATTAGATGTTTTAAAATGTATGTATTATTCACTTGAAAATGACAGCAAGAAGAAATGTAATTTTATTGGTGGAAAATTGAAGTAAAATTATTCCGTCCCGAATGGGATTTCACAAATATGGTCACCTTAATATTTATGTTGGGCTACATGAAAGATATAGCCTGTTATGTTTGATCTTTATTGCGAAGGACAATAATGTCAAATGCAGGAGCCATAAATCGGTCTTCATAAATCTCATAGATACAACAGAATAGAGCAAACGTATATTTAAAAAAAAATGAAATCAAATATTCAACCGCATCAATCTATATTCCAAGCTCACTGTACTGGAATGTACAATGGAAGAAACATGGTCTGAGTGGTGACATGTGGACGAGAGAATGCTCAAGAATGAGAGAGAAGATGAGTAGATTAACATAGTTCAGAAATAAATTTCTTAAAATATCTGGGAAAATCTAATGAAGAAGTACAGAAGGCTATTAATCATGAAATCAGTATTAAATGTCTGACAAATATACAGAAGGATGAGTATGAAAGTGATTACCAAATGTCCAATTCCTTCCTTCTCTCCTTCTTACTTCTTCTATTTCTTGTTCTTCTTATTGTCATTAATGTTATTGTTCAACTATTAACATTTGTTATAAATCTGGACTGGTACGGTACATGAAATGTGCGGTCCGCTTGTTAATTTATAGGTTGCAGTGTATATTTGCTTTTATGTAGGTAAACCTTTCGATCACTGACTGTAAAGAACGGGGCAGTCTAGTAGTATAAGTTAAGACTTTGTTGACTGACACAAAGAACGCAGGAAGAGAAAAAGGGGTGAAGATTTGCGTCTAAGGTATTTGTCTCAGATGAATCTAGCTATTATTAAAAAAAAAAAACCGTGTTGAATGAAAGACAGTGTCATTGGCGAGGCAAAGAGCGATTACAATTATCTTAACTTGATAGACACACCTTATCTCAATGATCTTGAAATTATACCCGGAGATGTACGAAAAGTTAGTCCCCAGATTTATTATGACCATCGTCACATTTTCATATAATCTGTCCAACATTGCACTAGTGCCTTTTTTCTTCCATAAAAAAAATCAGGTAGGCACTTGAGACTGCATAAAGTTAGAAACCGTCGAAAAGTATCTGTGGCATAAAAAGTGATGCACTGTTTAGACAATGCTGACATTCTCTCTCATACTCTAAGTAGCCATAGACTCATAAAAGAGACATGGTGTTTTCTGTACAAGTTTTTATAAGGCACATGCAAGCCCTTTAATCTAGGAGTGAGACTGTTGTTCGTTTGTTTAGCACAACAGACTTTACCACTCTAGCACATTGTTTGTGGGATGCTCAAATGAATAGAGGAGGCTCTAAAAACAGTTGCTGGTAAACCTCACAGCAGAGTTACGTCCACGGTTATCGTAACTCTCATCTATGTTTAGCTTTATCTATTCAAAATAAACACATACAGCTTAGTGAAAGTATAACCAACGAGACTCACATGAGCTCAACTTTGTGGGTGGCAGTCTAACACACTGTATTGGATCATACAGAAAAGAGATGGTCGTTGAGTCAAAAAGACTGCCGGAAATTACAAAATGGTATCGATAGAATCACAAGGTCAATCCAATAGGGCCCGTATCTTGTAAATGGACAAGCTTTTGAATGACAGGACAGATATAAATATTCTAGAGTACATTTTTACGGAGGTTAACTTAAATATGTGGCGCAGAGATGCAAACGTATTCTGGTGCCTTTCTAAATAATATTCACTGCACATTTGTTGCAACACAGACTTTGGTTCTTTGGTTATGGAACGCCCCGGTATCACTGCAAACGAATTAAAATCCATAATTGCTCAACCGCCTGTGCCAGTGGAATAATCTGAATTACTAACTCATTTCCCTATACTCTGATTAATATTGAAAAAATCTATATATATATTATGATTAGTTTGTACCACATACAAATTAATAATTGATTAATATAATCATTATATATATATATATATATATATATATATATATATATATATATATATATATATATATATATATAGAAGACAGTAATATTAAATCAAGGTGACCTCAAACCTCTATCTATTACTCTAAAAGACTGCCCACTAGAATCAGTACAGAAATTTACATATCTTGGATCCACAATTACACAAACCATTTCTCTTGATGAAGAAATAAACTGTCGAATTGGTAAGGCAGCTACGACCTTCGGCAAACTCACAAAAAGGGCATGGAACAACACGAAACTAACTCGAAAGACTAAACTCCTAATATATCAAACATGTGTGCTTAGCACACTACTATATGGATCCGAAACCTGGACAACATACTCAAACCAGGAAAAAAGACTAAATGTCTTCCACATGCGATGTCTCCGCAAAATAATGCACATCAAATGGCAAGACAAAATAACCAACTTAACTGTCCTGCAACGTGCTAAGACCCTAACAATCATGTCGATGCTCAGAAGTCGAAGGCTAAGATGGCTGGGGCATGTCCAACGGATGGAAGAAAAACGCATTCCTAGGCAAATACTATATGGTGAGCTAAAACACGGAAAAAGACAAATCGGCAGACCTAAACTACGATATAGAGATATCTGCAAATCATCTCTGAAAGACTTCTCCATCTGTGAAAACGACTGGCAACATCTGGCAAGTGATCGCACATCATGGAGAGCATGTATAAGGAACGGTATAACAACATTTGAGACTGTGCTAAGACAGGACTTAGAAGAGAAGAGACTCATGAAAAAGGATGGTAAACCCTGTGGATCAGCGAGCCTGACCTGTTCATTATGTGACCGCGTGTGTTTGTCAAATATTGGTAGAATTAGCCACGAGAGAAGCTGTTCGGCAAAAACAATACCTCAAAAAAATACGCAATAGCCTCCACTAGACCGTCTGACAAGACGAAAAGGGCCATATATATATATATATATATATATATTACAAATTCTGCCACACGATATCATACAACCCTTTCATACAACTTAATAATTTAACACAGACTTACTTCACCACTTGGTATGGTGATGAATTAATTATAGACACCCTCTCAGAGTCATAGACGAAAACTAACATGTAGAGCGTTCTCAAGTTGAGAAACGAATAATTCCACTAGAGACTTTTCTGTCACATTAATTATTACGGATTGCTGAAACTTCTCATGATCAGGACTTCCGGTCAATAAGGTGGATATGCGGCAAGACCCGTTGAGGCACTGTCTGAAAAGTATTCCTTGTTGCAGTTTCCTCGTATTTCAAGTCCGCTTGGTTTCCGGAGCTACTGAGTTTAGTGCTCTGTTCACACCTTAAGTTGTAATTTTCATCCTGATGGTGTTTCTAAATTCAGATTGCTTACGATGAATGATGATTTCCTATGACGAAAGACAGTTCAGCTGCGTTCACTGTCGGCGTTGATACGCCTTATGTCTTTTGACGTGTGCTGTGTTTGCTATGATGGGGACTGCACAGCTGCCTTTCTTTGTTTGGATATTCGATGAGATGTTAATTCGGGTGATTCCATTATCATGGGCGATTGAGCAATTATGAATTTTCATTCGTTTGCAGTAATACCGGGGCCTTCGATTAACTACAACTATTCTCTTGATTAAAGCTATACATCTATTTCTCTAGCTAACGTCTGCTTGTCCGTTATGGAGGCCCACAACATATGAGCTGTGTACGAGAAAAAATCAGACCTAAAGAGAACACATCATCGATGTAGAGAGTAAGTAGAGAAGACGACTGGACCAGCAGTCATTATAGTAGGGTCTGTTGTTACAAGAGTTAAATGGGTCGACGCTAAAGAAAGCAAACCACACTATCACTGAGTGATCATCATCCTTGACTGAGAGTGTAGCAAATAGTGCAATAGCAGAATAGGTAAAGGAATAGATGTCTGTGGTTGCTAATGAGAAGGAAATAATCTTTTCCAGGCATGAATCGGTGATACGAGACAAACAGTCAAGATGGTGGTTTACTGTCTGCGTGAGTGGCTGAATTACAACTGAGAGACATTGGAGCCTATGCTATTTATATCTCAAGTCTAATGGAGATTTAAAATAACATGGTAATAATGTCAGATTTTCAACCAATGCTGAGGAAGGTACATTTTGGATATTAGCAATATGAGTGGTTGATATACATGATTAACTGGAAATCCCTTGAACTTGGTGTAATGCGTTAGTTAAACGGGTGTTTATAACGATGAAAAGCGAATGCGGAGGTCCAAAATAAAACAGTGATGGGAATCCTAACGAGCATTGCAGAGAACACTGAGTACATTCATAGAGTATACGTGTCATTTGATGAATCTATCGGTCTCTGACATTCGGTATACCAGAGTAGACGAACTATGCCTTTAATGTCAAATAGTTCAGTTATGACAATGGGTGACGCTGAGAAACGTTATTTATATCTATAAGAGCAAAACAGTCGGTTTTATCGATACACCCACAGATGCCACATCAAATAATTAACAAAATGCATGAAGACTGATGCCATATAACGATTTTTAAAAAAAAAACGTTTCGGCTCAGTGTGGTCCTTTAGATCAGATGTCAACACTGTCGGATATTGTATGAATCCTCAGCTCACTTCATATTTAGTTATCACTGCGCAATAAAAGAATAAAAAACTGTTCAACCAATGTCACGAGCATTCATCTGGCAGGTCAAGTGTTGAAAAGGTGAAATAATATGAACTTGTTCTAGTTAAATCTAAGATGTTATTGATTTCATGATCACTTTCGTGAACAACACGCTATTTGTCTGTGCAGACCTTAGCTTCGCCCTCTCTCTTACTTGTTCCTTCTATTTCTCTCTCTCTCTCTCTCTCTCTCTCTCTCTCTCTCTCTCTCTCTCTTAGGCATATAAATAAATTGAAGTGGATTTGGTTTCCAAAACATTTAAAAAAAAATCATGGACTTCTCACTTTATAGCACCCGGTGTGTGTAATTTATCGGTGGTAAGTGCACAGGAAGTATCTATTTTGGATGTTATTTATCTGAAGTTGAGAAGTTTCGCATTAAAATAATCTTCTTCGCAATTGTATAAGAGAAAGATGGCACATTTTACATTCAATAAATTTCCAGCTATATGTCACATTCTATGAGATGTCTGGTATAAATGTAACTGTTTCCTTAAATGCCCACCATGACGCTATTTGAAACTTAATGTCTATAATGAAGCAATTAACTGGTCTGGTTGTTTTACCATTAATACTGATCATGTTCTCCAGCTGGAAGAGAGTATGTTTCTGTCTTTCTACTAGTGTAGGTTACGTGTCTCTAATTAATAGATTAAGGGATATCAGCCAATCATCTTTTTTTAAAATGTTGTTTCTTCCATATTATATGATGTATTGTCTTGAACTGCAGCATTCATTCAACTATTATATGTAAAATACATATAATTAGGACTTCCGGAAAATATGGCGGATAGGCCTCAGGGAATCGTTGAGTCACTGTCTCAAAATTGTTCCTTGTTGCAGTTTCCTCATATTCCAAGTCCGGCTTGCTGCCGGAGCTATTGAGTAGACTGTGCACACCGTGAGCTGTGTGCTTCATCCAGATGGTGTTTCTATAATCAGATTGCTTACGGTGAATGCTGATATCGTAAGACGAAGGACAATTCAGATGCGTTCAATTCGGTGCAGAAACGCCTTATGTCTTTTGACGTGTGCTGTGTTTGCTACGATGAGGACTGTAACTGTCTTTCTTTGTTTGGATATTCGATGAGTTGTTAATTCGGATGATTTCACTGGCATGGGCGGTTGAGCAATTATGGATTTCCATTCGTTTGCAGTGATACCGAAGCCTTCGAAGAACTATAACCATGTAACTATAATTGATATTTGTCTAGTGTTCTGATTATCCTAGAGATTATTTCCGATTATTTTTGTAATAATAAGCCTAATTTTAATATAGATATTATCCTTTAC
This sequence comes from Megaustenia siamemsis, assembly GCA_032433765.1. Taxonomy (NCBI): domain Eukaryota; kingdom Metazoa; phylum Mollusca; class Gastropoda; order Stylommatophora; family Ariophantidae; genus Megaustenia; species Megaustenia siamemsis. The sequence goes on from JAVIAB010000051.1 coordinate 87,650,028, forward strand.
TCATATATAGGTCTACTGATAGTATACTTTACCTCAGTAATTTGGACACAGATAATTTTTCAACTGCAAGAGGCCCTTCACACAGTTTGCTGATATTAGTAGGATGTACACTCGGTGTTTTCTACATGAAATATTGTACTCTAAGAATATGAATTAGAGTAGGTCAACATATTGGATTGCTTGAAATGTAGGATTAATGAAATATAGTTTGTATTCTGTTGTGCATAATTTGATTCTTTTGGTCGATTCACGGCTGCAGATTCTATGTAAGTGACGCGCAAAATGTATACACAAATAGACGCACTGACACTGGTGTATATATATTTATTCATCTAAATTCTAAATAATCAAAGCAAATATTTCACATACAAACGTAGTTTATGTATAATACTTCACTTGAATACCTAGTGTAAATGTAAACCATTACTTGTATAACTAGTGTAAACGTAATAATTCACTTGTATACCTGGTGTAAATGTAAACCTTCACATGTATACTTAGCGTAAAGATAATCCTTGATTTGAACGCATGGTATGGAGGTAATCCTTCACTTGAACGTCTGGTGTGAAGATAATCCTTCACTTGAATGCCTGGTGTGGAGATAATCCTTCACTTGAAAGCCTGGTGTGGAGATATACTTTCATTTAAATACCTAGTGTAGAGGTAAATCTTCATTTGTTTACCTGATAAACAAATAATCCCTTACTTGAAAACCTGATGTAGAGATAATCCTTCATTTAAACACCTAATGTAGAACAATACTTCACTTGAACACCTGATATAGGATAATCCTTCAATTGAACACCTGATGTAGAGATAGTCCTTCACTTGAACACCTGATATAGGATAATCCTTCAATTGAACACCTGATGTAGAGATAATCCTTCAATTGAACACCTGATGTAGAAATAATCCTTCACTTGTTACCTGGTGTAGAGACAATCCCTTACTTGAACTCTGGATGTAGAGATAACCCTTCACTTGAACATCTGATGAAGAGATAATCCTTCACTTGAACACCTGATGTAGAGATAATTTTTCACTTCAACACCTGGTGTAGAGATAATCTTTCACTTGAACACCTGATGTAGAGATATCCTTTCACTTGAACACATGATGTAGAGATAATCATTCACTTCAACACCTGATGTAGAAATAATCTTTCACTTGTATACCTGGTGTAGAGATAATCCCTTACTTGAACACTGGATGCAGAGATAACCCTTCACTTGAACACCTGATGAAGAGATAATCCTTCACTTGAACACCTGATGTAGAGATAATCCTGCACTTTAAAACCAGATGTAGAGATAATCTTTCACTTGAACACTTGATGTAGAGATAATCCTTCACTTTAACACTTGATGTAGAGATAATCCTTCACTTAAACATTAGATGTAGAGATAATCTTTCACTTCAACACCTGATGTAGAGATAATCTTTCACTTCAACACGTGATGTAGAGATAATCCTTCTCTTGAACACCTGATGTAGAGATAATCTTTCACTTGAAAACCAGATGTAAAGATAATCTTTCACTTGAACACCGGATGTAGAGATAATCTTTCACATGAAAACCTGATGTAGAGATAATCCTTCACTTGTACACCTGATGTAGAGATAATCCTTCACTTGAACACCAGATGTAGAGATAATCCTCCACTTGAACATTAGATGTAGAGATAATCTTTCACTTGATCTCCTGATGTAGAGATAATCTTTCACTTGAACACCTGATATAGAGATAATCTTTCACTTCAACACCTGATGTAGAAAAAATCTTTAACTTGTATACCTGGTGTAGAGATAATCCCTTACTTGAACACTGGATGTAGAGATAACCCTTCACTTAAACATTAGATGTAGAGATAATCTTTCACTTCAACACCTGATGTAGAGATAATCTTTCACTTCAACACCTGATGTAGAAATGATCTTTCACTTCAACACCTGATGTAGAAATAATCTTTCACTTCAACACCTGTTGTAGAGATAATCTTTCACTTGAACTCCTGATGAAGAGATAATCCTTCACTTGAACACCAGATGTAGAGATAATTTTTCACTTCAACACCTGGTGTAGAGATAATCTTTCACTTCAACACCTGATGTAGAGATATTCTTTCACTTCAACACCTGATGTAGAAATAATCTTTCACTTGTATACCTGGTGTAGAGATAATCCCTTACTTGAACATTAGATGTAGAGATAATCTTTCACTTCAACACCTGATGTAGAGATAATCTTTCACTTCAACACCTGATGTAGAAATGATCTTTCACTTCAACACCTGATGTAGAAATAATCTTTCACTTGAACACCTGTTGTAGAGATAATCTTTCACTTGAACTCCTGATGAAGAGATAATCCTTCACTTGAACACCAGATGTAGAGATAATTTTTCACTTCAACACCTGGTGTAGAGATAATCTTTCACTTCAACACCTGATGTAGAGATATTCTTTCACTTCAACACCTGATGTAGAAATAATCTTTCACTTGTATACCTGGTGTAGAGATAATCCCTTACTTGAACATTAGATGTAGAGATAATCTTTCACTTGAACACTTGATGTAGAGATAATTCTTCACTTGAACACCTGATGTAGAGATAATCCTTCACTTAAACATTAGATGTAGAGATAATCTTTCACTTCAACACCTGATGTAGAGATAATCTTTTGCTTGAAAACCTGATGTAGAGATAATCCTTCACTTGTACACCTGGCATAGAGATAATCTTTCATTTGTATACCTGGTGTAGAGGTAATCCCTTACTTGAACACTGGATGTAGAGATAACCCTTCACTTGAACACCTAATGAAGAGATGATCATTCAGTTGAACACCTGATGTAGAGATAATCTTTCACTTGAATACCTGATGAAGAGATAATCTTTCACTGGAACACCGGATGTAGAGATAATCTTTCACTTGAACACCTGATGTACAGATAATCTTTCACTTTAATATCTGATGTAGAGATAATCTTTCACATCAAGACCTGGTGTAGAATTAAACTTTCACTTCAACACCTGATGTGGAGATAAACTTTCACTGGAACACCTGATGTAGAAATAATCTTTTACTTCAACACCTGATGTAGAAATGATCTTTCACTTGAACACCTGATGTAGAAATAATCTTTCACTTGAACACCTGATGTAGAGATAACCCTTCACTGGAACACCTGATGTAGAAATAATCTTTCACTTGAACACCTGTTGTAGAGATAATCTTTCACTTGAACAACTCATGTAGAGATAATCTTGCACTTTAAACCAGATTTAGAGATAATCTTTCACTTGAACATTAGATGTAGACATAATCTTTCACTTGAACACTTGATGTAGAGATAATCCTTCACTTGAACACTTGATGTAGAGATAATCCTTTACTTAAACATTAGATTTAGAGATAATCTTTCACTTGAACACCTGATATAGATATAATCTTTCACTTCAACACCTGATGTAGAGATAATCCTTCTCTTGAACACCTGATGTAGAGATAATTTTTCACTTGAACACCAGATGTAGAGATAATATTTCACTTGTACACCTGATGTAGAGATAATCTTTCACTTGAAAACCTGATGTAGAGATAATCCTTCACTTGTACACCTGGCATAGAGATAATCTTTCACTTGTATACCTGGTGTAGAGGTAATCCCTTACTTGAACACTGGATGTAGCGATAACCCTTCACTTGAACACCTAATGAAGAGATAATCATTCACTTGAACACCTGATGTAGAGATAATCTTTCACTTGAATACCTGATGAAGAGATAATCTTTCACTTGAACATTAAAAGTAGACATAATCTTTCACTTGAACACTTGATGTAGAGATAATCCTTCACTTGAACACTTGATGTAGAGATAATCCTTTACTTAAACATTAGATGTAGAGATAATCTTTCAATTCAACACCTGATATAGATATAATCTTTCACTTGAATACCTGATGTAGAGATAATCTTTCACATCAAGACCTTGTGTAGAATTAATCTTTCACTTCAACACCTGATGTGGAGATAAACTTTCACTGGAACACCTGCTGTAGAAATTAACTTTCACTTCAACACCATATGTAGAAATGATCTTTCACTTGAACACCTGATGTAGAAATGATCTTTCACTTAAACACCTGTTGTAGAGATAATCTTTCACTTGAACTCCTGATGAAGAGATAATCCTTCACTTGAACACCTGATGTAGAGATAATTTTTCACTTCAACACCTGGTGTAGAGATAATCTTTCACTTGAACACCTGATGTAGAGATATTCTTTCACTTGAACACATGATGTAGAGATAATCTTTCACTTCAACACCTGATGTAGAAATAATCTTTCACTTTTATACCTGGTGTAGAGATAATCCCTTACTTGAACACTGGATGTAGAGATAACCCTTCACTTGAAAACCTGATGAAGAGATAATCCTTCACTTGAACACCTGATGTAGAGATAATCCTGCACTTGAACATTAGATGTTGAGAAAATCTTTCACTTGAACACTAGATGTAGAGATAATCCTTCACTTGAACACTTGATGTAGAGATAATCCTTCACTTAAACATTAGATATAGAGATAATCTTTCACTTCAACACCTGATATAGCGATAATCCTTCTCTTGAACACCTGATGTAGAGATAATCTTTCACTTGAACACCAGATGTAGAGATAATCTTTCACATCAAGACCTGGTGTAGAATTAATCTTTCACTTCAACACCTGATGTGGAGATAAACTTTCACTGGAACACCTGATGTAGAAATAATCTTTTACTTCAACACCTGATGTAGAAATGATCTTTCACTTGAACACCTGATGTAGAAATAATCTTTCACTTGAACACCTGATGTAGATATAATCCTTCACTTGAACACCAGATGTAGAGATAATCCTGCACTTGAACATTAGATGTAGAGATAATCTTTCACTTCAACACCTGATGTAGAGATAATCCTTCTCTTGAACACCTGTTGTAGAGATAATCTTTCACTTGAACTCCTGATGTAGAGATAATCCTTCACTTGAACACTTGATGTAGAGATAATCTTTCACTTCAACACCTAATGTAGAAATAATCTTTCACTTGTATACCTGGTGTAGAGATAATCCCTTACTTGAACACTGGATCTAGAGATAACCCTTCACTGGAACACCTGATGTAACAATAATCTGTCACTTCAACACCTGATTTCGTAATGATCTTTCACTTGAACACCTGATGTAGAAATAATCTTTCACTTGAACACCTGTTGTAGAGATAATCTTTCACTTGAACACCTGATGTAGAGATAATCTTGCACTTTAAAACCAGATTTAGAGATAATCTTTCACTTGAACATTAGATGTAGACATAATCTTTCACTTGAACACTTGATGTAGAGATAATCCTTCACTTGAACACTTGATGTAGAGATAATCCTTTACTTAAACATTAGATGTAGAGATAATCTTTCACTTCAACACCTGATATAGATATAATCTTTCACTTCAACACCTGATGTAGAGATAATCCTTCTCTTGAACACCTGATGTAGAGATAATTTTTCACTTGAACACCAGATGTAGAGATAATCTTTCACTTGAACACCTGATGTAGAGATAATCTTTCACTTGAAAACCTGATGTAGAGATAATCCTTCACTTGTACACCTGGCATAGAGATAATCTTTCACTTGTATACCTGGTGTAGAGGTAATCCCTTACTTGAACACTGGATGAAGCGATAACCCTTCACTTGAACACCTAATGAAGAGATAATCATTCACTTGAACACCTGATGTAGATATAATCTTTCACTTGAATACCTGATGAAGAGATAATCTTTCACTTGAACATTAGATGTAGACATAATCTTTCACTTGAACACTTGATGTAGAGATAATCCTTCACTTGAACACTTGATGTAGAGATAATCCCTTACTTAAACATTAGATGTAGAGATAATCTTTCAATTCAACACCTGATATAGATATAATCTTTCACTTCAACACCTGATGTAGAGATAATCCTTCACTTGAACACCTGATGTAGAGATAATCTTTCACTTGAATACCTGATGAAGAGATAATCTTTCACTTGAACACCGGATGTAGAGATAATCTTTCACTTGAACACCTGATGTAGAGATACTCTTTCACATCAAGACTTGGTGTAGAATTAATCTTTCACTTCAACACCTGATGTGGAGATAAACTTTCACTGGAACACCTGATGTAGAACTAATCTTTCACTTCAACACCTGATGTAGAAATGATCTTTCACTTGAGCACCTGATGTAGAAATAATCTTTCACTTGAACACCTGATGTAGAGATAATCCTTCCCTTGAACCCCAGATGTAGAGATAATCCTGCACTTGAACATTAGATGTAGAGATACTCTTTCACTTCAACACCTGATGTAGAGATAATCCTTCTCTTGAACACCTGTTGTAGAGATAATCTTTCACTTGAACTCCTGATGTACAGATAACCTTCACTTGAACACCTGATGTAGAGATAATCTTTCACTTCAACACCTGAAGTAGAAATAATATTTCACTTGTATACCTGGTGTAGAGATAATCCCTTACTTGAACACTGGATGTAGAGATAACCCTTCACTGGAACACCTGATGTAGAAATAATCTTTCACTTCGACACCTGATGTAGAAATGATCTTTCACTTGAACACCTGATGTAGAAATAATCTTTCACTTGAACACCTGTTGTAGAGATAATCTTTCACTTGAACTCCTGATTTAGAGATAATTCTTCACTTGAACACCAAATGTAGAGATATACTTTCACTTGAACACATGATGTAGAGATAATCTTTCACTTCAACACCTGATGTAGAAATAATCTTTCACTTGTATACCTGGTGTAGAGATAATCCCTTACTTGAACACTGGATGTAGAGATAACCCTTCACTTGAACACCTGATGAAGAGATAATCCTTCACATGAACACCTGATGTAGAGATAATCCTGCACTTTAAAACCAGATTTGAGATAATCTTTCACTTCAACACCTGATAAAGATATAATCTTTCGCTTCAACACCTGATGTAGAGATAATCTTTCACTTGAACACCAGATGTAGAGATAATCATTCACTTGCACACCTGATGTAGAGATAATCTTTCACTTGAAAACCTGATGTAGAGATAATCCTTCACTTGTACACCTGGCATAGAGATAATCTTTCACTTGTATACCTGGTGTAGAGGTAATCCCTTACTTGAACACTGGATGTAGAGATAACCCTTCAATTGAACACCTGATGTAGAGATAATCTTTCACTTGAATATCTGATGAAGAGATAATCTTTCACTTGAACACCGAATGTAGAGATAATCTTTCACTTGAACACCTGATGTAGAGATAATCTTTCACTTGAATACCTGATGTAGAGATAATCTTTCACATCAAGACCTTGTGTAGAATTAATCTTTCACTTCAACACCTGATGTGGAGATAAACTTTCACTTGAACACCTGATGTAGAAATAAACTTTCACTTCAACATCTGATGTAGAAATGATCTTTCACTTGAACACCTGATGTAGAAATAATCTTTCACTTGAACACCAGATGTAGAGATAATCCTCCACTTGAACATTAGATGTAGAGATAATCTTTCACTTCAATACGTGATGTAGAGATAATCCTTCTCTTGAACACCTGTTGTAGAGATAATCTTTCACTTGAACTCCTGATGTAGAGATAATCTTTCACTTGAACACCTGATGTAGAGATAATCTTGCACTTCAACCCCTGATGTAGAAATAATCTTTCACTTGTATACCTGGTGTAGAGATAATCCCTTACTTGAACACTGGATGTAGAGGTAATCCCTTACTTGAACACTGGATGTAGAGATAACCCTTCACTTCAACACCTGATGTAGAAATGATCTTTCACTTGAACACCTGTTGTAGAGATAATCTTTCACTTGAACTCCTGATGAAGAGATACTCTTTCACTTGAACACCTGATGTAGAGATATTCTTTCACTTGAACACATGATGTAGAGATAATCTTTCACTTCAACACCTGATGTAGAAATAATCTTTCACTTTTATACCTGGTGTAGAGATAATCCCTTACTTGAACACTGGATGTCAGATAACCCTTCACTTGAAAACCTGATGAAGAGATAATCCTTCACTTGAACACCTGATGTAGAGATAATCCTGCACTTGAACATTAGTTGTAGAGATAATCTTTCACTTGAACACTAGATGTAGAGATAATCTTTCACTTGAACACTTAATGTAGAGATAATCCTTCACTTAAACATTAGATGTAGAGATAATCTTTCACTTCAACACCTGATATAGAGATAATCCTTCTCTTGAACACCTGATGTAGAGATAATCTTTCACTTGAACACCAGATGTAGAGATAATCTTTCACTTGAACACCTGATGTGGTGATTATGTTTCACTTGAAAACCTGATGTAGAAATAATCCTTTACTTGTACACCTGGCATAGAGATAATCTATCACTTGTATACCTGGTGTAGAGGTAATCCCTTACTTGAACACTGGCTGTAGAGATAACCCTTCACTTGAACAACTAATGAAGAGATAATCCTTCACTTGAACACCTGATGTAGAGATAATCTTTCACTTGAATACCTGATGAAGAGATAATCTTACACTTGAACACCTGATGTAGAGATAATCTTTCACTTGAATACGTGATGTAGAGATAATCTTTCACTTGAATACCTGATGTAGAGATAATCTTTCACATCAAGACCTGGTGTAGAATTAATCTTTCACTTCAACACCTGATGTGGAGATAAACTTTCACTGGAACACCTGATGTAGAAATAATCTTTCACTTCAACACCTGATGTAGAAATGATCTTTCACTTGAACACCTGATGTAGAAATAATCCTTCACTTGAACACCTGATGTAGAGATAATCCTTCACTTGAACACCAGATGTAGAGATAATCTTTCACTTCAACACCTGATGTAGAGATAATCCTTCTCTTGAACACCTGTTGTAGATATAATCTTTCATTTGAACTCCTGATGTAGAGATAATCTTTCACTTCAACACCTGATGTGGAGATAATCTTTCACTTGAACACCTGGTGTAGAAATAATCCTTCACTTCAACACCTTATGTAGAGATAATACTTCACTTGAACACCTCGTGTAAAGATAATACTTCACTTGAACACCTCGTGTAGAGATAATACTTCACTTGAATACATGGCGCAGAGATAATCCTTTATGCCTATATCTAGTTTTGAGAAAAACCTACTACTGCATGGTGTAAAGAGACAATTTCCTTGCATACCTGGATGAAAGCTTTTTTATCCAATAGCAGCAAATATGTTATTAAATAATAATGAAAATAGTATAGCAGGGTCTAATCGACCCGCATTTGCCCCATAAATTAAAAAATATATATAGTAGGCGCATTTAGCGCCTAATGTACTCGAGGCGCGGGGGGAGTTAACGATGACCTCTCGTGTCGCGGTGTTGATCTCTTGTCTCGGTGATCCCGGAAATGATCTGTTATCCCTGGTGGTCTTTGGAGTTCTTGATGTACTGGATCGATAGTGATAGGTTAGTGGATTATACAAAATCAATTAAAAACGGTCAATATAAAACAGAAGACAAAGATATATTTTATTATTTTATTATCTCAGTAGATGTATAGTATATAGTGGATATTATATAGTATTACAAAAATATTTAGTACACTGAGCAAATATATAGTACAAGGATAACATTTATTTATAGCTATGTAGTTGGGTGTCTGCTTAGCTCTATGTGATAAGTGAACCATTAGGGGTGAAACTGTTAGAGATCGCTGGTCAGTCTAAGCTGGTAGTGTAAAGAGTTAAATATCTAGAGGCGTAGTCGAGACGTTATCAGCTACCTTTCTTTTTATATAGAAATAGGAAAGAGCATTTCTTGTTTGACTGTAGGAAAATATGGAATTATTTAGGACTTTGAAACCTACATTTTTCCCACCCTTGGCCTTTTGCGTGTCGAGAACCTCTAAAAGCATATCTTTATCTAATCTGACGACTTTTGAATTACCGTAGGGTGACTTTTGAATTAGCAGAGGACGACTTTTTAATTAGCGAGTACGACTTTTGTATTAGCAGAGGAAGACTGTTGAATTAGCAGAAGCGACTTTTGTATTAGCATAGGACGACCTTTGTATTAGCAGAGGACGACTTTCGAATTAGCAGAGGACGACTTTCGAGTTAGCGGAGGAGGACTTTCGAATTAGCAGAGGACAACTTTCGAATTAGTAGAGGAGATCTTTCGAATTAGCAGAGGACAACTTTCGAATTAGCAGAGGAGAACTTTCGAATAGCAGGGGACGACTTTTGAATTACAGAGGACGGGTTTGTAATAGCAGAGGATATGTTTGTATTAGCTGAGGACGACTTTGAAGGTGTTAGAAGACATGTCTGTTTTAGCCGAGGACGTTACGAATCAGCAGAGTACGGATTTGTAATATCAGAGGGCGTATTTGTATAGGCATAGGACGACTTTCAAAGGTGTTAGAAGACGTGTTTGTATTAGCAGATGACGACTTTTTTATTAGCGGAGGAAGGCTTTTGTAATGACAAAGGAAGTGTATGTTGGGCTGACTTAATAATCGAGTTGGACATTTTATTCGTGTACTTATCTTAATTGCTTTGGAATACCATATATTTATCACTTCAACGAATGACAGACAACAGTAAGGGTGATCATTTCAGGTCACAAAAACTTAGTTCCAACTCCCAAAAATTTGGCTTATATTCAAAAAGTTGAACACGAACTCTAAAGATTTAGTCCCAAAGTTATAATTGTTAGACTCAAAACCACAACAACCAAAAAAATCTTACATGCATATTCAAAAACATATCCCAAAACTCAAAATTTTGTCTCATAACCAAAAGGTTGAACTCAAAACCCTAAAATGCAGGTCCAAAGTGATACTAGTTAGACTCAAAGCCTAAATATTTATATTCAAAGTCCAAAAAGTTAGTCCAAAAGACAAATAATTTAACACCGAAACACAAAAATTTCATCAGATTTTCAAAAAGATGAACTCAAAACCCTAAAAATTTAGTCCCAAAGTCACACAAATTAGACACAAAACAACAAAAAAGTATATCCATAGTCCAAAAAAAAAATAGTTCAAAAGACAAATATTGTAATACCAAACCCAAAATTTCGACTCATAGTCACAAACTTGGACGCAAAAGCCTAAAAATTTAGGCCCAAAGTCAAAATAGTTAGACACGAAAGGCCAAAGAGGTATATTCAAAGACCAAATTCTGCGGCCAGCCAGAGATTATTCCTTATGAAAAAAGTCTAGCCGGAGATTTTCTGATCCGGCCGTTTTTCTTTTCTTCATATGAGAGTTTAGCCGAACATTTTTTTTTCCACGGTCCTATATGTCATACTTCACTACTAATTTTTAGTTAATTTTTAATGTATATTTCATACATGGGCGTGTCAAAAATAAAGTTGAGGTAACCCTAGAGGTTAAATTTACTAATTTTAATTGTTTTATAGGCGTATCCCTCAAAAAGCGTCAGGGGTAAAATCATAAAAGTGATTTTTAAGTAAATTTTTGCTACGGGATTGTTTAATATACACTTTGGGGTAAGCCTAGAGGTTAAATTTACCATTTTTATCGATTTCATAGGCGTAGCCTTCTAAAATGGTCAAGCGGGTGAAAATTTTAAAAGTGATTTTTAAGTAAATTTTTGCTACGGGGATACCTAAAATAAAGTTTGGGGTAAGCCTAGAGCGTAAATTTGGATTTTTTTTTCGATATCATAGGCGTATCCCTCAAAATGTGGTTGGGGTAAGGAACAAAAAAGTGATATTTTAAGCAACTTCTTGATATGGGGATATGTAATACAAAGTATAGGGTAAGCCTAGAGCGTCAGTTTACTAACTTTATCAGTTTCATAGGCGTAGACACCAAAACGTAGTGGTGGGAAAAATCATAAAATTGATTGGTATTACATCATAGGTCAAAATCTATTTTTAGTAACTCCTCGGGCATTGCATCATAATTTAAAATCTATTTTAGTAATTCATACGGTATTGCATCAGAGGTCAGTTATATTTTTAGTAACACCTCCAGCCCCATTGCCCCCACTGATAGATGCCAGGTCGGTTTTTTAGTGGTAAATATAGCACCGCTGTTAATCTTGTAATCAGACATATGTTTACAGTTGTTGATGAATGTGTCTCGCGACTTCAAACACATAGAAGTAAGTGAGATCTTGGTTCCTTAATTTTATAGTATGTTACTTAGTAACTGATTTTCAATACGTTAGGTTTTTTAGTACCCACGTGTTATTTATGTATCTCGTTTGTATCATAGGTCAAAATCTATTTTTTAGTAACTTAGGTCAAAATCAAGATACATTACACAACCTGTATTTTCAACCATTTGCTTATGAGACGCGATTATTGGACTTTGGGTATATATTTTTCGCCTTTTGTGTGTAACTAGTATCACTTTGGACCAACATTTTTGGGTTTTGAGTTCAACCTTTTCCTTATGAGACGAAATGTTTTTTTTTTTTTTTGCATAAATTAATTTGTCTTTTGGGGTAACTTTTTTGGACTTTGGCTATAACTTTTTCGCCTTTTCTGTGTGACTAGTATCACTTTGAACCTAAATTTTATTGTTTTGAGTTCATCTTTTTGAAAATCCGATGAAATTTTTGTATTTTGGTGTTGAATTATTTGTCTTTTGGAAAAACTTTTTGAACATACCTCTTTGGCCTTTCGACACGAAAGGCCAAACGACACTAACTATTTCGACACTAACTATTTTGACTTTGGGCCTATATTTTTAGGTTTCTGCGTCCAAGTTTGTGACTTTGAGTCGAAATTTTGGTGTTACATTATTTGTCTTTTGAACTATTTTTTTGGACTTTGGATATACCTTTTTGCTGTTTTGTGTAACTTTGGGACTAGATTTTTAGGGCTTTGAGTTTATCTTTTTGAAAATCAGAAGAAATTTTTGTGTTACGGTGTTAATTTATTTGTCTTTTGGACTAACTTTTTTTACTTTGAATATACATTTTTAGGCTTCGAGTCTAACTAGTATCACTTTGGACCTACATTTTAGGGTTTTGAGTTCAACCTTTTGGTTATGAGACGAAAATGTTTGGGGATATGTTTTTGAGTATGCATGTAAGATTTTTTTTTTTTTTTTTGTGGTTTTGAGTCTAACAATTATGATTTTAGTACTAAATTTTTAGAGTTCGTGTTCAACTTTTTGACTATGAGCCAACATTTAGGGAGTTGGAACTAAGTTTTTTTGACCTGAAATGATCACCTTACTATTGTCTGTCATTCATTGAATGATAAAGATATGGAACTCCAAAGCAGTTAAGATCAGTACAAGAATAACATTTCCAACTCGATTTTAAGTCAGTCCAACATAACGTCCTTTGTCATTACAAAAGCCTTCCTCCGCTAATGAAAAAGTCGTCCTCTGCAAATACAAACACGTCATCTAACACCTTCATAGTCGTCCTATATTAATTCAAACACGTCCTCTGCTATTACAAACCAGTCCTTTGCTGATTCGAAAGGTCCTCTGCTGAAACAAACACGCCTTCTAACACCTTCAAAGTCGTCCTCTGCTAATACATATAAGTTCTCTGCTATTACAGAACCCGTCCTCTGCTAATTCAGAAGTCATCCTCAGCTAAGTCGAAAGTAGTCTTCTGCTAATTCGAAAGTTCTCCTCTACTAATTCAAAAGTTCTCCTCTGCTAATTCGAAAGTCGCCCTCTGCTAATTCGAAAGTCGCCCTTTGCTAATTCGAAAGTTGTCCTCTGCTATTTCAAAAGTTGTCCACTGCTAATTGGAAAGTCGTCCTCTGCTAATTCGAAAGTTGTTCTTTGCTAATACAAAAGTAGTCCTCTGCTAATTCGAAAGTTGTCATCTGCTAATTCAACAGTCGTCCACTGCTAAAACAAAAGTCGTCCTCTGCTAATACAAAAGTCTTCCTCTGCTAAATAATAAGTCGTCCTCTGCTAATTCAAAAGTCGCCCCACGGTAATTCAAAAGTCGTCTTACTACAATTCAAAAGTGGTCTCACTGTAATACAAAAGTCACCCCACTGGAATTCGAAAATGGTCCTCTGCTAATTCTAAAGTCCTCCTCTGCTAATTCAAAATTCCTCCTCTGGTATTCCGAAACGTCCTCTGCTAAAACAAACACGTCTTCTAACACCTTCAAATTCGTCCCCTGCTAATCCCGGCCTATCAATACCTGGCAATACAAATACATCCGCTAGTAACGCAAACACTTCAAGTGCTAATAAAAAATACGGCTTCTGTTATTACAAACACATATTCTAACACTTTCAAACACGTCCTTTGTCAATACAAACATGTCCTTTGTCAAATTTTGAGTATGTATATAAGATTTTTTACTTTGCGTCTAAATTTTGTTTCACTCTGAGTCTACCACTTTTTGACTATATACCTATGGGACTTAAAAATCGGTTTCTTCGTCTATCAATATGCGAAACTTCGCTAATATATACCATATGCTATATATCTACTGAGATAATAAAATAATAACATATATCTTTGTCTTCTGTTTTATATTGACCGTTTTTCATTGATGTATAATCTACTAACCTATCACTATCGATCCAGTACATCAAGAACTCCAAAGACAGCACACACCAGGGATAAACATGTCATTTCCGGGGTCACCGAGACAAGAGGTCAACACCTCGACACGAGAGGTCATGGTTAACTCCCCCCCCCCCCCCCGCGCCTCGAGTACATTAGGCGCTAAATATGCTTACTATATATCTTTGTTAATGTATTTGGCAAATTCGGGTCGATTGTACCCTGCTATACTGCTTATGCATCCTTTCTACTACCTTTCAGCTCCCTGTGGAACATAGATCTTCAACAAACACTTTCCAAGCCTTTGATGTTACTCGTCCATGTTAGTCTTGGTCTGCCTCTGCTTCTTTTACCTTGTATTTTCCCCTCCAGGATTACTTTTAGTAGGCTGTTGTGTCTTTTAACATGGCCCAACCTATGACAACCTGCACCATCAAAGCAAGAGCCAGAGCAGAAAGGCGCTCCATGGTAGCCAACCTTCGTTGCGGAGAAGGCACTCAATGATGATGATGAATTCAAATTGTTAAAATGTTTGTTCTCCTGCCTGATTTGTTATGCATCAAATTAGAGCTCGATATATAGATTTGTTATTGAAGGAAATTCTTAAATAAAAAACGTCGGTTTAAAAAAAAACACGTAATCGATTTCTTGAGCGTTTGAAAAAGAATATGTCTGTACATCCAAATGTACTCTTCCATTGCTGGAAAGGAAGAACTAATAAATGTTTGTAGATCACGATTTTAGCAAGAGTTCTAAAACTCTTTCTGAGTAAAAATACGACGTGATTATTTATATTAGCTCTTCCATAGAAACATTGATTTGTTGGAGCAGGTAATTGCCTGGAAGTTTTTGTTAGCGTCGTTATTTCTAATAACACGCTGATGTGTCGAAGAGCGCGGGTTCTAAACCTGGTTCGGGCCCTTTAATGCTTTCTATATTTGTCCATTTGTTTGTGAATTTATCTGCTTACTCTAAGAATATATGTGTATCCGTATAATTTATTTTTTTTCTCGTCTCAGAATTTCCCCCAAAACAATCTGCTTATTTTTATCATTTTCTTTTTTAATGACAACAAACTTTCTATTGGCATAAATGTCAGCATTTGCTTATTGTATAATTTCTGTGCAGGCTTACCTGTTCAGCAATAATGATGTACGCTAGTGGATTCTCAACAGAGATTGTTTATTATAGCTAAATAGTCATATTCTAAGATGAAAACCTCGTTCACATTAAAAAAGATGTAGTTGTGTGAAGAGGATGACGCTGCTGATTTTGCTGTTTTTGTGTTTACGTCTTATCTATTCGTGCCATGTATGGTGTCACTCTCTTCTTCTTCTTCTTCCTTCTAACTCCTTGTCGAGCATGAGTCTTCAACAAACACATTTCAAACCATTTCATAATATTCATCTCTGCTTCCACATGTCATTTCCAAGTATATTTTGATCTTCCCCTAAAATTACTCCCTTTGGTATTCCCCATAAAAGGCTTATCTTGTAAAACTCTCAGCTTGGAATCGTCGCCAGTGACACCTATTAAGGTAGCATGGTAGCTGACCTTGTCAACAAAATTTGCCAACGCGCTTTGGCGGCAAGTTTGTCATCAGTAGCGTGGATGTAGGGAATACCCGACTGCAGCGAAACTGATTCCATGAACAGAATAGAATTCTCAGCTGATTTCCGCAGTGAATGTTCTATCCCGCCCCATCGTCTTTTTCTTATTTATTTGCCCACTGGTATTTGTCTAATACTTTCCAATTATTCTAAGATGGTGATTTTGTTCTATCATCTCCATTCTTCTGCGCAAGTATCCATTAATGAAAGTATGTATCTTCGTGATTATCATTTTTGTTATGTTACACACCAATATAATAGGGATGGTTTAACATTGGAGCTGACCATTCTTATGTTTACATTTAACCAAATTTCTTTGGATTCCCATGTCTCTAAGTGCAATGAATGCTTCTTGTTTGGACAAAGAGCCGTTATATTTCTTGGACGGCGGATATACTTTTTTTTTCTTTCTTTGACTTGTTCTTGTTTGTAAAGATTTTACGGCTTATTTTTTTACAGTACATGATAGCCAGTCCCATAACCAACCCTCCTTAGTCGCCCCTTACGAGCATACCTGGTAGGGAAGAGAGCTACAATTCTTGACTCCCCTTTCGGGCCTCAATTTACGCCACGACACTCTTTTGCGTACCATTTCTGTTTGTCTGTTATTGAGTTATTTGCGGTTCATCATCATTGCACTCCGAACATGTCCATGCTCAGATGAGGTGCTCAGATCCCCTCCTCAGCAAGTCCCGCAGTGTCCACCGACTGACGACTCCAGTTCTGTATTGGTTGATAAGTTTTCTTACATGCCCACTAAGTTTCTCATTTCTGGCTGTGCCCATCTTAACTCCCATCTCCAACATCCGAAGAAGTGACGTGGATCTGTGTTTATCGAAGTCCTGTGCTCGTCCCACATCTCGGAGGGCATTGATGATGTCCGCCCGATCCATAAGTTGCCCGTCCTCAACGATAGCGCAGCTAGCCAACCTGTCCGCTCTTTCATTTCCCCGTACTCCCGCATGTCCAGGGAGATTGACAAAGGTTACCTTACGTATTTTGGACTTCTGCGATGACTCTACCCATTGCATGCGTACAGAGTCCGCCTCCACTTTTTTTTTTATCATACTCATCGAATCACTCAGTATACATGCGTGGGTGTAGTCTTGTGACTCTAACCATTTGACTGCCTTGGTCACTCCATTGCCATCACCTCCATTGTCATGCTATTCGTTGTCATGACGTATGCACCACTGCCTTCTTTGACTATTCTGCCTGCCGAGCGTGCTGTAAATGCCTATGCACTTCTTTGGTGTCGTCTTACAGATCCGTCTGCATAGATAACTGCATCTTTCTCATCAGTGTTATCGCAGATGAGAACTTCGACCTCCGCATTAACTACTCCCGATTTCTGTTCTCTACTTTTCCTGTCGAGTGTGACAATACACGAGAAAGTCCCCTTGAAAGACGTAGGCACCGGTATCCACTCCTCACCAACGTTGATATTAGGAGACCCACAGACCAGTTTGTTGACATCTTCTGCTCGGCCCACACATAGTTAGCCACTTTTTAGCCTGGCACCTTTCCCTGTGTTGAGCTCGTGGTGTAATGGATGCTCTTTATCTGCACTAATCTCCAGGTATGCTCGTGTTCTCCAGATCTTGATTCTGTCATCCATGGTTGGAAAGTCAAGAAGTTGCCTCATTGCTACACAGCGAGTGTCCCTTGTACATCCCAAGATAATGCGCATGGCTTCATTTTGTATTTTCTCCAGCCTATCAATTTGAGTCGTACTGACAGTAAGAATTGGCAGGTCATACTCGATTGGTGCGAGGACTAATCCCTGGAACAGAAGAGTAAGTTGCCTCTGCTCGATGTCGGCATCTGCCATGACATTCAAGGTGGCTAATCGGGATTTGCTACCATATGGTTGACGTGGTTCCGAAAACACTTGCTGCTTTCAACGTTGCATGCAATAAAATCTATTGACTGACTGACTCTGGATAGTACACGGAACATGTTTGTCTGTGCATATTGGTATGTGTATGCTATTGGTATTGAAATGTTTCTGTCGTGCAAACAGGTATCCTTTAAGAGAGAGCTGGTTGGTCAACAGGCTATGTTTTTAGAAATTCTGCCATCTTTCCCATCTACTGGAAAATTTAAATACGAACTTAATGCAGACATTAATAGTACAGTGTGTAGTATAGTCTATTCTATTAATCAAGTTGATCAAGAATTTTGGAGATGATTAATGCTATTCTAGATTATTTTTAAAATGTTAATCTTGCTCTGTTTATTTCTGCTTCGCATTTTCTGGCGATAAATATTGTATACTCTAGGAAAACAAATATTTTTGCATCATTTGAAAATTATAACTGTTACTAGGTTTATTTACAAGTTCTGTGCGTTTCTTTCATGTATTCCCATTAGTGTTCGTAATATTTATTTCAAGTCTATAATCTTTATTTTTTGGACTTCCGGTTCCAAGATGGTGGAACGAAGTTCATGTTCTGTCGACTGCTGCAGGATTTGCATTTGGGGACTGATTAATTACAGCTCTCCATTGCAGATTTCTGCGTTAAAGTCAACCTGATATTCCATTTGACAGATTTTCACCAATGATGCGTATCCGTACACATGGCAATATTCCTCTTTGGCAGGTCAAGTGTTGTGAGTGCGACCTTCCCCAGTTTTGGAGTTGATATGCGGTTTACATCATCATATTGAGTGCTGTTCAAAGGCCGTCGCTGGAATTGTTTGACGTCAAAAATTTACAGGTTACAACTCATTAATACAGACTGCTCTGCCAAGTCAATCGAATGTTTCACTTTAAGGATTTTGCACCATCATTACCATGTCTCGTGCGTTGTTGGCAGCATTCACTATATTAATCGGTTGTTTGTTGGCGCATCCATTGGTGTGTGTGGTACGTCATCATGATGGCTGATCGTTTATACTTAAACCGGAGCTGTACGCTTATAATGAAAAGCGAAATGACTGAGGTTTGTTCGTGATTTTGCAGCCCCAGTGTGACTCACGGAGTTTCTTGTTGGTCAGGAGGGAAGTTGTCTAGATTCAAGACTGTGAGATCAAGGGTAGTCTTGTGGACTGGTTTATCATTTCACAGATTCGCATTGCAGGAGAGATCTCAGCGCTTGGGCTGTTGTTCAATATAGGATGTGGATAATCCGACGAATAACTGTGCTTCATATTCTCGGATTTGGAGACAAAAACGATGTCCTAACATCATCAAGTGCTATACATTTTTTTAAAAATAGGACGATCAA
This sequence comes from Megaustenia siamemsis, assembly GCA_032433765.1. Lineage (NCBI taxonomy): Eukaryota > Metazoa > Mollusca > Gastropoda > Stylommatophora > Ariophantidae > Megaustenia > Megaustenia siamemsis. The sequence continues at coordinate 87,669,521 of JAVIAB010000051.1, forward strand.
CATTTTCAGGAGGACGTGCATTTCAGATCAATATGGCGGATAGGCGACAGGAACCGTTATAGGCTGTGTCTGAAAAGTGTTCCTTGTTGCAGTTTCCTCATATTCCAAGTCCGGCTTGCTGCAGGAGCAACTGAGTTAAGTACTCTGTGCACACCATGAGCTGTGTGTTTTATCCGTTTTGATCGTGTTTCGATATTCCGATTGCTTACGATGAATGATGATATCGTATGACGGGAAACAGATGGCTGTGTTCACTTTCTGTGCGGTTTCATTTATATCTTTTGCCATGTGCTGAGACTGCTATGATGAGGACTGCAGCCTCCTTTCTTTGTTCGGGAGATGAGATATTAGTTCGGATGATTCCACTGGCATGGACGGTTGAGCTATTATGGATTTTAATTCGTTTGCAGTGATACCGGGGCCTTCCATAACCATAACCATAATCTGTATTTTTGTGTGCATTTCTTGTAGGTCTTCGCCGATGTTAAGGAGTATGTGTTTCTGACTTAAAACAATCTTCCTTTGTTTTCCCTATCATGATCCGAGTTGATGAATATTGGGAGGGAACACAGGGGAGGGTATCTCAGCACTATGGAGTTTTTCGATGAACATATCGCATGTTCGATGAGCATGTTCATATGTCGACTAAACTAATCTCTGGTTTCTTTGTTTTTGTAACTAGATATGACAACTCGTTCGTGCTTTCTATCAATAGTAAAGCGCCATATGAAATCTTGATTGTAAATATACATGTACTTATATTAATGTTTAAACCCGTTATTAATGAGTTATAACTACATCGTCCCAACACACATTTACACACGCGCATTCGTACATAAAGTGAACAAGAAAACAGAGTACAGATGTTTTGCAGACTGCTATTTTTACTTCAATAGTTGCAGCTTCCTTTCTGTCTCTGTCTCTGTCTCTCTCTCTCTCTCTCTCTCTCTCTCATACTATTTCTCTCTCTCTCTCTCTCTCACGCTCCCTTTGTCTCTCTTTCATTCTGTTACTTTCCTTCAACAACACACCATATCTCATTGCGGGTTGCACGCGAATCTAATGTGCCATAGACTGTTTCATCGTCAAGCATTCTCTGTAATGTTTAAATGTCACTTCATCGATAGCTTTGACACAATGTAAAATGCATAATAGCTGATTTACTTTTGTATGTATAGTTCTCAATTAGTTGTCTCATATAAAAGATATCTTCTCTTGTTCCACATTTTTCCTAAATCAAAGTTACGGTTGACCCACCTCCATGATCAGAACATTTGCGATTCTATCCAATATAGCTAGTGCAGTTTGTGCACAATTGTTTGTTCGGTCAACCTGTTGTTCCTACATCGCCCGTTTACTTCAGAAATGCAGTCGGTAATTGATGCTTTTAGATCCATCCTGTGGTACATAACGTGTGCTATGCACATTTAAAAATACGTTATGATCTTTTCACTGCCAAATTTTAAGTTGCTTCTGTCAACTCTGTGTACTGTCATGATATGTATACTGTCATGATCTGTGTACTGACATGACCTGTGTACTGTCATGATATGTATACTGTCATGATCTGTGTACTGACATGACCTGTGTACTGTCATGATATGTATACTGTCATGATCTGTGTACTGACATGACCTGTGTACTGTCATGATATGTATACTGTCATGATCTGTGTACTGACATGACCTGTGTACTGTCATGATATGTATACTGTCATGATCTGTGTACTGACATGACCTGTGTACTGTCATGATATGTATACTGGCATGATCTGTGTACTGACATGACCTGTGTACTGTCATGATATGTATACTGTCATGATCTGTGTACTGACATGACCTGTGTACTGTCATGACCTGCAACTGTTATCGTTGTTCCAATTTATGATCATGTTAGATAACGTAAATTCTAAGGCTGGTCTGTCAAACCTTTTTGTAGTCGAACATTAATGGCATATATCCCTACAGTATGATGTTAATAAAGTTGATTGCTGTTAGCGTCTTTTATTTAACGCATACAGTAACAACTCTAACAATAATTGTTTTTTCTTCATACCTTTATATGTGCACATCCTTCATAAATTTTCTTTCATTTCCATTTCTTTTATTTCAAAATATTCTTTCTCTCCCCCCCTCCACCTCTCTCTCTCGCTCTCTCTCTCTCTCTCTCTCTCTCTCTCTCTCTATCGCACACTAAAATAGCATCTACTCACAATCCATCTCATCATTAATCAAAAAATCTTCATAATATATAAATTCCATGTGAACCAGGGTAAATATGATTACATTAACCGTCATTGTGTCAGACATGTACGTAAGACAAGTCAGACTGTAAGACTGTATCTGATATAGTGTTGCATTAGTATGTTGGCGCCCACCTGAGTGAATTTGTAAACCTCTTCGCTACTTGTCTTCCACGTTGGAAAAGAATGACAAAATGTTTCCCAAAAAATCTTTGATTTAAATATTCATTATCAGTAAATATTGACTTTAAAGGATCCCACAAATATATATAAATACAGACACAAGCCATAACGTTATTGTAATAAGAAAAATAGCAATATGCGACGGTGAGTCAATGAGGTTTGCACTTCGGTACACAGGAATCATGGTATGAACCTACAATTTAATGTGCACTTTAGTCCTTTTCTACGTACTCACCTTTCAAGACTATGCACCTCTCCTACTGATCCTTCAACTTTCTGAAGTTCTGGTGTACAACTTCTTTGTCAACTCCCAAAAGCTTGTCTCCAGTTTAGTAATCAATCCCAAGTCGTTCGAAAAACTATATTTTATTACAGGAACGGAAGAATGTTTAAAATTGTGCTGTAACTGCGACATTAAGAAACCACTTCATGGACGCTGTTTATAGAGTAACAAGAATTTGATTCAAGAACCGGAGGCGTGGTCAGGAAAAGTTCCACTACCAGGGCATAAGGAAAGTGAAGTAGCGAAGGTATATGTACATCGTTGTGAGGGGAGAATACACGTGAAGAGGAACTAAAATCACCAATTATCAGGTACGTGAATTAACTAAATTCATACTATAATGCAAGTTATTGACCACGCTCGTGCACAAAAAAGGACACAAAGAAGAAAATGCAAAAAAACAAAAAAAATAGAAACTCCCGTTTTTTGCCACAGGTGGTGGGAATTTTTAGAAACTTGGCTTAACCCTCCCCTGGTTTCTGAGAAGTTAGATCCAGTGGCTTGCCCTTTCAGAAAACTTCGAAAAACAGGAGGCCCCTTTTAAACTCGGAGAACGTTAATTAATATTTTGCAATTAAAAGTCCAAATAAGCAGGCCAAAATGGCAGCTGACTTGACAAAATGAAGTACAGTAAAGTCTCGATTATCCGGAATGCTCGGGGAAGAACCCATTCTGGATAATTGAATTTTTCTGGATAATCGAGAGTAAGAAAACCAAACTCAAAATTTATGAAAAAACATGATTGAAAAATTGCAATGCTCAGAAATATTTAAATTCGTGTGACATTCACTAGCTTTCTCTATCAACATGGGTCCTGATATTGGCATTCCTTTTCTTCTTCTTTCTAAAAACCACACATAAAGGACGTCGTCGAGTTTTTCAAATTTTGGCCGTTTCATACTTCGTCTCTGGTGTATATTGTTGCTGCTTTCAGACTCCGACGCAAACTTAAACAACTCATCTTTTTGATTTCGTATGTCATATAATGTTGAAGAGGCTATGCCAAATTCAGTCATCAAAACGTTGCGATTAACGCCTTTTTCAAGTCTACTAGCGATTTCAATCTTCTGGTTCAGTGTCAATACAATTCGCTTGCGTTTACCTTTGCGGGAAATTGAGGTGTGGTTTGCACTCGCAGAGGCCATTATTTAACACAAAAATGTATTCCGTTAAAAAGTATGCACACATGCGTTTATAGCATATCATGTATAATTTATACTGATGGAACGAATTTCAGCTTGCACAAATGTCTGAGACAAACTAACGTCAAACTCTGTATCTTACTCTTTTTGAATTTCCAGTCGGTAATTTTTGAACCCCTCCCCCTTTCTTCTCACCATCTCTATGTCACTGCACGCCGGCTGCTCAACCTTTGATTTATAATCATCAAAGTTATGGGCTCTTCAATTTTCACAAACAATACGTCTGCTTCTAATGTTCGGTCAGACTGTCAAACGCCATATTTTTGACAAATTCATGACCAACTTTAGATCTAAAGTAGGCTATGAGAAAATTAAGCAAATTTGTAAAATCATGTAGATAAGTGTTTTTGGCACGACTAAGATTTCCCGACAAAAACATTTAGTCGGGGGAAAAAGTGAAGATATAGACTGTCTGTCGCTTTTACTTGGAATATTTGGAGACACAATGTCTGGATTGAATAAAATATGTTCGCTCCTATTTGAAGTATATTACTGTAAATACACTATTGTAAACGCAATATTGTGTAATGATAGAGCCTGTAGAAGTAAGCGCAGCGCACAAACCGTGTTGTAGCGTTTTCGATTTCCGGATAAAGGCATTTAATTTAACTGAACAAAACATGATTCAAGCTTTCTCCCTATAATAATTAAAAAAAAAAGTCCGTTAAATTGAGAATTCCGGATTATTGAGTACCGCATAATCGAGACTTTACTGTAATTAAAACTCTTTCATCACCGAAGACGGATGTATAGAACCGGAAGCCTGTCGCACACTAGTGAAAGAACTGAAGATGGCACAGTGCTTGAATTCCGTAACACCGATAAAGACCTTGATCCGGACCTCTTTGGTGGCCTCCTACGGCATGCATTACAGATGACAGTGTTTCAATTCTTTCTCCTCTGATAGTGCTCAATGTCCCAACGGGACGCCAACGTGTAATATTTTCAAACTGCTTTTAACAAATCTTATCTACTTTTAAATACACCTCCATTCTTCACACGTATGTGTACACATTAAAAAATAGCGTGTTACATTTCAAACTACGTATAAAAGAAATTAATTAGCCACAGAGCTATAAGACACAAACCGACAGAGAACATAGACTCACAAGATTAAATCAATGGTTCATTCAAAGTTAATGATTTTTATGCGCCAACACACACGTACACACACATACACACACATACACACATACATATGCCACATACATTCACACAAGCACATACTTACGTTTACGAAGATTGAACTTTCCGTCAGTATGGCGGATAGGCGGTAGGAACTGTTATAGGCTGCTTCTCAAAAATGTTCCTTGTTGCAGTTTCCTCATATTCCAAATCCTGCTTGCTGTTGGAGCTACTGAGTTAAGTGCTCTGTGTACACCGTAAGCTGTGCGTTTCATCCGTTTTGATCGTTTATCGATATTTCGATGGCTTACAATGAATGGTGGTATCGTATGACGGGAAACAGATCGCTGTGTTCACTTTCTGTGTGGTTTCATTTATATATTTTGGCATGTGCTGAGACTGCTATGATGGGGACTGCAGCTACCGTTCTTTGTTTGGGAGATGAGATATTAATTCGCATGATTCCACTGGCACGGGCGGTTGAGCAATTATGGATTTTAATTCGTTTGCAGTGATACCGGGGCCTTCCATAACTATAACCATAACATACGTACGACACTAGATTCTACGATAATATTGGTTTTTCTTCTTTTTTCTCACAAACGTTGGTATTTCTGTATTACACTAAAAGGCATATCTCTTTCAGTGTTACATGTTCAGCGTCCTACAAAGCAATGTATTATCTGCGTACATGTGACTGTTCGTTGAACCTTTACGCGAACGCATGCGGCACTAAAATACGAGAGTGGGCAACCTTACTCGCAAACAAATCAAAATAGTAAACTTCTTAGATAATTTTTTTTTTTTAGCGAAATAATGGTCAATTATATATTAGATACCCAGCCAGTTGTACTTAAAGATGTATACTTAAAGGTATGCCGATGATACAGTCATAATCGCTAAGAGTGAAAATGAGTTACAAGAAGCGCTAGACAGTGTAGTGAAGGAAAGCAAAAATGAAGAACTGAGCTTTAATAGTAAAAAGATAGAAGTAATGGTAGCAATAAAGAAAGAGACTTCATCACAATGCACAATAAAGACAAGTTGAAAAATATTAAAACAGGTAAATGAATTTTCATAGCTGGGAACATTGTTAATCTCAGATGGTAGATGACAGACGTGATAAATGACTGTCCAGATCGAAATTTTTAAAGAGACGTGATCACCTACGCCAGCAGGCATGGTAGTTGATGATGAGTTGTACTTCAAAGTAAAGCCTTTGCGATATGATCTCTCAAAACCCAAGATTTCATCTTCCTAGCTGACCTGTGAAATATGGTTCGTTTGAACTGTATTTATGCTGAAAACTATGGTGGTGGGGTGGGAAAGGGCGGTGTTCCCTCTTGACACCACCAAAAGCGTGCATAGCCTCTCAGTCACCTGGTGCTGTGGTTGCTGAATGGCAAGGGTCATTTCTTTTCTTCTGGTTGGCCTCAATTTTATACCACTGCACTACTGCACCCAAGGCCACATCTACAAGTGTCCCCCCCTGTTGTCACAAAGGTGGTCTTGGGTGCGACCAAGTTCCCAGCGGTAGGTCGGGGCAGGGAGGAGGTGAGCCCCTTTAAATGAAGTTCCAGACCCCACCGGTGCGTAGAACATGCCTTGATCCTCATTCACGTAGCCTCCTCTCTTGAGTGAGTGTCTTTTTCTTCTGTCTCAAAAGGAACTCACTGTGGACGGGGTGAAGTTTGCTGTTCCAAAATCGCTTTCAGACCCCCAACCGGCGCACACTTAGACCGACGTCTTCTGCATGATGAGAAGACCACCATCACCTATCCCAAACAAACCTGTGGTATTTCGCACAGACATAACTGGCCCAGGACATGACGATCATCTGTCAGAACAAATGATCTACATATGATATCTCTGAAAGAGCAGGGCAAGTGCAGGTAGGCAGTTAGTGGTGTCGAATGGGCCAATTTAAATTCTGCCTGATTCCACATCGTGGATGAATGAAACCATGGATGGCCATCACGTCAGCAGAGGCAGAGCCACAGTGCTCCAATGAGAGAAGTTGCAAGACGATGAAGTGGTTGCACATTTCATCCAGGGGTGGGAAGATGGTTCACACACTCCACAGATTGACAATGACAATAATGCAAATTATTGTGTGTTTTTTAACTCAGTTAGCGGGGTAGAGGTAACCCATACCAAAGAATTAAGGCGTTTCCTTTCCTCCAATAGTCTACGTTACATCTTTGGGCAAGGTGGAGTTTTCGTTTAGTCTCCTTATCAGGTTACGTGGAGTCATGGGAGCAGATAGTGGATGGCGTTGTGGGAGTTATGGTCCCCATTCCGTGATGGCAGACAGAATATCTCTTTTGTGGACACAATGACTTCGATTTCTGACCAGTACTGCTACTGCCAGGAAGGAAAGGAATGGCAACCTACCTTCATATAGAGCCGAAAAATATTCATGTCATTTTAAACAATTTAACATTTACAGCTAACGACGTTAAAAGGGACAACAAATAAGTCAGCTCGTCTGGTAGTGAGTGTCATGTGGTACATGTGACACCCGATCGTCATCAAGCTATTGGCCTCAAGATCAACAATAAAGAGACAATAGCAATAGGAACTTGGAACATTAGATCAGCATTCCAGGTTGGCAAACTAGAAAACATCAGCCAAGAAACGTTGTTGTTGTTGCGTTCGCCAGCTTTCATCTCTGACGAAGTCCCTGGAGACTAGGAACTGAATTTTGCGTGTTAATCCATTTTTACATGGCAGCCGTTTGCACAGGGGTCCCTCGCCGCACAGGCAGATAACTCCGACTTCGGAGGTACTCATGTTTTTTTTTTCCGTAGATGAGTAACTGACATTTCAAGCCGGGCCTCGCTGCTGAGACCAGGGGTGGTTGTCGCAGAGAGAAATCATAAATACAAATCCCAACAGATGGAGCCGAGATTTGAACCCACAACCTCTCTGTCCCGAGGCCGGCGTCCTGCCTCGAGACCAACCAGTCCCCCATGGACTTGAATATGAGGAAACTGCAACAAGGAACACTTTTCATGCATGGCCTGCAATGGTTCCTGCCGCTTATCCACCATATACCAGAAACTCACGTCCTCCCGAAAGTGATGATCGTCATATTTCTTTAAAAATGTATAGCGCTTGATGATGTTAGGCCATCGTTGTTGACTTCAATTTCGAACATATAAACACACAGTTAGTCGTCAGATTATCTCCGTCGCACATCAAACAACAGACCGTAAGATTAGCGTAAGGCCGGTCTAGGGATTTACGATGAGCCATTACGATGACGTAGCACACATAACAATGTCGCAAGCACAACAATGACGCGCACATTAGATTCTTGATTACTCTAGTGAATGTAGCCTACGACGAACAGAACACAGTGCAAATTCCCTAAAGAGATAAAACTGCGGCTGACGAAGCATTTCACATTAATAAGTAACATGGAAATAACTTGCGTCAAGCAAATTCAACAACGGTTATGAACAGCACCAATGTGACGTAAAGCGCAGACCAAGTCTAGACAATGGAAGGTCGCATTCCCAAAACTTGATTTGTTGAAAATGGAATATCGCCGGCGTACGACATTGTTTTATCAGCGCAGATGTAATAAGCAGATCATTATCTTGACTTTAACGCATAGGAGTGCGATGGAGAACTTAAACTAATCTGACATCGAATGCACTTTTTGCAGCGATCGAGAGAACGTGGACTAGATCCGCCATCTTAGAAACGGAAGCCAAGAAATAAAGAGAATGAACTTGAACATCTTGGCACGGTGTGAAATGAGATGGAAAGGTACAGCATTATTACAACGCGTTAATTGAAATCTCTCTCTTTCTCTCTGCGATCACGATTCAATCAGAGTAGGATTCCATACTCTCTCATGAAGTCAGATGTGTCTGTTTAAGTGATTCCCCATATAGTTTCTCGTCCTAGGAGGTGGGTGTGGAACACATTGCTCTTCTCAGGTCTGTGTACTGGGGGCACTCATGTTGAACATGTTTTGTAGTCATATTGTCCAGTGTACAGTGGCATAAACATGTTGTGCCTATTTTGAATTTGGTGAAAATGTGATCTCTCATTCTATTATGGCCAGTGCGTAGGCGAAATATGATGACTTGACCCTCCTTGATAGTTAGTGGTATCCGTACCTCTCGTTATGCTTTGGGTGTTCTCGTTCCATTTTTCATGGAACTGACCTTTGAAGATTGATTTGGCTTCATTATAACTGAGCGGATGGTTCTCTTGTGGTAATCTTCCCCCTCTTTAGCTAATTTGTCTGTGCGTTCGTTCCCGTGTATATTACAGTGTGATGGTATCCACACCTCCTCCTCCATTTCTGGTGGCATTTGTAGCAGAGCCATCTGTGTATATGTGGGACCAAGAGTCCTGTGGGTAGGTATCGTGTATGTGTGTTTCTGCTACGTGTTTTTTTTTTCTGTGTCTGATTGGGTGCCTTTTTTCATAATTCCTGTTATATTGTCCTTAAGTTCTATAGCTCGTTTCAAATCATATGCCAAACTTCAAAACGCTATTACTCTCTAACCGTTTGTTAAATACTTTTGAAATTTTCCAAATGTTATTAGAATGCAAAAGACCCTTTAAATGTATATTTAACAAATATCTTGCAGCTGCAGTTTTCTTAAAGCGGCGATATTTCTTTGATGTTTGTCAAAATTGTAAATTGTGAAGCCCTAAAGAATAGAAATTACCGTAGTTGCTGGTCTACGATTAATTTTCACTAGGTAAAGGCGTGGCCGTAATGGGGAAATAACTGGATAAAACAAAACACCAGGAGAATTATTGTCTGCTCAGTTCGAGGACGGACGATAATAATATCAAGGTATACCTGTATGTCCAATTTTCATAGTTGTGTGGTCCTGAAAAGGGCCGTTTGTTGAAATAATTTAAGGTAATATAGGGGCCAACATTGTGAGGGCTATATACTTTCATTCTGAATCAGACGAGTCTAAAAGATTAATAACTGTTTGGGGTTGAACATTCCACAAACCATCATTTTTCCAATATTCCTCTTCCTGTTTTAAGACGTGGTCTTCACATTTAGCCCAATAATCTTTGTCTATATTTAATAAAGCGAGATTAGCAAGAGTCTTTACATCGCATAATTTGAATGTTGTATTTTCATCTGCCACTTGTCCTTTTAATTTTGCCCAGATTAGTTCTATTGGATTTAAATGAGCATGGTAAGGTGGCAGCCTCAAACTTATATGACCGTGCTCTTGGATAATCTTATCTATTTGAAAAATCTGTGTCCTCTGTTTTTGCTTTACTAGAGATAGTAATTCAGGTTTTAAGTACATGTTATTAAATTGTATGTGCTCCTTTGTGAGCCATATCTTAATAGTATCTTTTGTACTGGATGACGTCGGGACTTTATCTTCAAGTGCAACAATGTTGTGGTACGCTGCATTGTCCATTATTAGGCAAGATGGTCGATCTAGTGCTGGGAGAACAGAATTTTCAATCCAATGTCTAAATATGTGACCATTCATCTCAGAGTGATAATCCCGATTGTCTATGGATTTTGAAAGAAAAATGAGCTCTGCATTCTGTATTTGTCCATGTTGTCGACTACCTGCATGAGCAATTATCAAGCGCTGTCCTTTGCTGCTAGGTATTAATCTCTTAATCTTTCCATCTGATGACTGCCATTCCCTTTGGTTAGTGTGGTGAGCATTGATCCAAGTTTCATCCAAGTACACAATATCATAACCTTGCTTGCGCACCTCTTTTACTTCACGTAAGTACTTGCTTCTCATGACTACTATATGTGGCTTCTCACAGATGATGTTTCGTCCATTGGAATACTTTCTGAATGTAAAGCCTGCAGCTCTCACATTCCTCCATAATGTAGACTTTGATATTTCAATACTGTTGTTCTTTTTAATCGATACTTTTAATTTTCTTATTGTAACAGTTTCATTCATACCCAACATTTTGCGAATTTCACTTCTAATAAGTTCACTGTCGAAATTATCTAACATTTTTGCTCTTCCTTGTGATTTTGTATATTTGGAACATTGACGGTCACGTGCTTGAATCCAGCGATTAAATGACCGTTTGGATAAATCCAAAATGTGTCTTGTCCTATTCTCAGGGTTTTCTAAAGAATTAAATAATCTTCCTCGTTTAGCCTCTTTGCAAAAATAGTCATACATTTTTATTGCGATGTTTTGTAAACTGCAGAATTTCATTTTAAGACTCATGATAAATGTTAATGTTCCACGTTACGCCGCTGAATTAACGGAAATGGAACACACAATGTCTCGTGTTTACTACAAGTGTCTAATTGTGTCAGTAAACTCACGCGGAAAGCGTGCAACACACGTAAATTTGAGCGTGTATGGATTTGTAATCGCTATTTTTAACTTAAATACTGTAAACACTAAGTTTTGACTACATCAATGGGTCGTTATAAATTTATATAAATCAAATAAGCAATAATAATAACCAAATGTTTGTTTTTAATGAAATTAATTCCCTGTTGGGTTCTAATCATTATAACTATACATGCAAATTTTGAAAAAATTACAAAAAGCGGTTTAAAAGATATTGATTTTTAAAGTTGGGCACGACTTATGAAACAAGCTATAGTATTTTATGTTTCCAATGAAGAGACATATCAAATGGGCCCAAGGGTTTCGATATTGTTTGGGAAAGTACTGGGTCTCCAGTAGTTAGTTCATTGGCGATTGCAGCGAAGTTGCTCCTCTTTAGTCATACAATTCCGAAACCAGTTATTCTGAGGTGCATGGGGTGGCTAAGAAGCCTTCTGTATTTCTCCGCTTGTTGAAATACTTTAGTGACCCGTCTGTCATCTAAGGATTGTAAACCTGTAACCGTTTAAGAGTCTTGATAGGTGTAGATTTCATAGCACCAGTGACGATACGGGCAGCTTGGTTCTGTGTTCTGTTAATTTTTCTAAGGTGTGATTTGGAAGCCATAGCCCTAGCTGTGACTCCATACTCTAGAACTGGTCTGACTCTCCCCAGTCCGTTGCTCCCAATTTCTCCATAATATTAGTTCGTTTTCTGGCTTTTTTTTTGCTCTGTCTATCTGATTTTTCTAAGTCATTCGGCGATTCATGGTGACGCCAAGATATGATGGGTTTTGGTCAATAGGGAGTTTATGGTCTTTTATTTTCAAGTTTGCAGAGAGTGTGTTTCTTGATAGGCTGAAAATTGTATATATAGTTTTTTTTCATTAATTGGTAATAACGAGATCTTCGTCCATTTTTTAAGTTCACCTAGGACATCTTGCATCCTGGATCCAGCCACCGACATACGTTCCTCGCGAGCCCATAACGCCAGATCATCTGGGTATATTGCTGAGTGTATTCTGGGTGGAATGTCATTACAATGTCATTTATGAAAATTAAAAAGAATGTTAGGGACACGACTCCGCCTTGAGGGACACCTTGTTCGATTGTGACCTTCTTACTTAGTTGACCTTGCACTTGTACTCTGGCCGTTCTATCCCGAAGGTATTGAGAGACCCAATTGAATAAACGATCCTGGATGCCAAGTCTAGAAAGCTTGTTCTTTAAACCTTCTCGCCATACCCTATCAAAAGCCTTCTCCATGTCGACCCACACTGCCAATGTGTGTTTCTTTTCTTGGAGAGCATCCTCTATTTCCTGTGCGATGTAGGTGACCAGGTCTTCAGTTGATCTGTGCTGACGGAAGCCACTTTGTTGTAGTACGATTTGTTGTTTTGTCTCCAAATGTCACATAAGTCTTCTGTTAACCAGCCTTTCCATGAGTTTACTCAGGCAGCTCAGTAGGCTAATTGGTCTATACCTGCTTGAGTCTAGTGAGTCTTTTCCACGCTTGAGGATGGGCACCTTAATAGCTTCTTCCAGATTGCCGGCACATGACCTCTCTTCCAGCTGGCATTCATTATCCTTAGAAGCGGGCCCTTGGCTTCTGTCCCAGATTTATGAGCTTTTCGTTAGTGATTCCATCTTTACCAGGGGAACGTTTGAGGTTCAATCCTTTGAGGGCAACATCTAATTCAGTTGGTGTAAAGATGTTCGTCTGATGCTCTTCTGGTGCTAAAGGCATGTGTTTCGCATCTTGGCTTGCCCGTCTTGCAGCTTTCTGTTTGTCTATTGGAATGTTTATTCTACTAATTTTATTGTAAGTCTCTATCAGCAGATTTTCTGCCCTTTTGCCTGTGAGGATGTTCTGGTTGTGTGCTAATGATATTGAAAGTCGGCAGTTGATTTCGTCGCTCAGAGCTTTCGCAAGTTTCCATAGTTTATGACCATTTTTGTCTAGATTAAGGCTCTCTGTTTTGTCTATCCAGCTCCGTCTTGCTCATATCATGACCTCACGTCTGTATTTAGCAGTGGCTGCTTTGTAGGCAATGTTGCTCTCTGTGCTGTGTCATGTTTCAGCTAGTTCTCTGGCAGAGTCGAGTTCCTCTTCTAGTCTTTGTATTTCCTTGCTCCAGTATGGCTTGTAGTTTCTTTTTGCTCCTCTAGGAATTAATTCTTTAGCAGCTTTCAGGATTCCATTTGTTAACCGCTCTATCATATTATTGACCTTCATTTCGTGGGTGTTGATAGGCGCAGTATATGCATCAGTGAGCCTGGCAAACTTTTCCCAATCTGCTCTCTTATAGTTCCAGCGGGGAAGAGGTAACTCCTGTTTGTGAGCAAGATCCACTGAAAGTTTGACTGGTCTGTGGTCACCATCTCCCAGTTGGTTCAGCACTTTTCTGGTTATTTTGATGGATATGTCTCCAGTTGCAAATGCTAAGTCGGGAGTTGATGTTGTTTTCCATCTTCTTGAGTAGAAGGTTGGGGGTTTCTCTCTAGAGTTTATGAGAAATAGGTTGTTGTCTATTTCCCTTTCTCTCCACTTTTTCACCTCGAACATTGGTCTTCTTATATTCCCATCTTTCAGAGTGGCTGTTAAAGTCTCCTACTACCAGACTCTTTGATGGTGTTATTTCCATTGACTCCAGCTTCAGTAATTTGTCATTTGGACAGTATATGTTAAATATTCTTATACTAGCGGAGTTAATTTATAGGTCTGTACCAATGATCTCTGCCTCTCCGTTTGTTACTACCTCTATCAGTTTTGCTGGGATGGAAATTTTAATAAGTATAAGAATTCCACCCTTGTGATTTTCCCTGTCTTGTCTAAATGTTTGGTAGCCACTGATCATAAATCTGTGCAGAGGATTAAAGTGAGTTTCCTGGATGCAGGCAACTTCTATCTCCTCCTCTGCTAGTCTGATTGTTAGGGCTAGTTTTTTTGTGGTATATGCCCTCCTCATTCCAGTGTATTATATTCAGCTGTTTCTTGAAGCCTTTCCGGTCAGCGGTAGTTTCTCTCTGGTCCCATTTCCTAGCTCTCCAAAATGGGTCAGGGTGACCACCAACTAACTTGGGGTGGACCCCTTCGTGGCCTGTGGCCAAGCATTCCACCTACTGGGGGGACTCCACAGACAGAACATCATAATTAGAGTCTGTTAGATCCATTCTGATTGAATATCTGTTAAAACGTTGCACTGTGTTCTGCGCCAGTGGCCCAGTGCATCCGATTTCCGCCAGCATTTTATTCAGGTTTGTTTTCCTTAGCCTTTGATTGTCCCCAATCTCATTGCAAGGCAACCACAACTCGTGGTTGGAAAAAAAAATACCGCCACGGTCGACCCAGCAGTTGGCAGAAATGGGTACCAGGGTAATTACCCTGGGAAGGTGAGGAATGTCGCTTCGCATCTGAGTTTCGATGCTTGAGGCGACACTATACATAAATCTCCGAGCATTTCTGGATAGGCGGCCGAGCACATATGGGTGTAAACTCGCGTGCTAAGACGCCGGTTCATGTCTCGTACTTTATCTTTACCTTTACTTTTACCTTTCCTGCAAGGCAGCAGATTGTCTTTTCTGTAGGGGGGTTCTGCCCTTACATGGTCAGCCCTCCCAGGTTTAGAAGCACCGTCTTTCCAAGCTTGATGTAGTTATTAGTTGACCATTAGACCATCACCATCACACATCAAACAACAGACTATAAGTCCCTCCTAACTAACACAAACCTCCGGGAGTCTCACCGATGCTCACCAGTCATGTACGAAACCTTTCATTGATTAGAGTACGACCGTCCAAGGGCTATGCAACTAACTTGATGACGTAGCTCACACAACAATGGCTGCACTAACAATATCCCAGTTACTATAGTAAAAGCAGCCAACAGCACACGAAAAGCTGATGCACAATCTCCAAAGTGAAAACTCCTACTGACTAGACTGAGTAGTGCTTAGCAAAGAGTTGTACCATTCAAGAACTTGCCGTCAAACAATTACAATGACGGTTTTGGAACATCACACGATGTGTTGACGTAATTCGCATATAACGCTAGGCAGGGGAAGGTCGCATTCACAAGCTTTTGACTTGACAATGATGAACAATGAGGTGAGTACAACCTGTCATCATCGGCTAACTTTGCTAACTGGATCAGTTGATTAGCTCAGACGCAGAAAATTACGCTGTAGAGCCGAAGCTAATCAGTTCCCTAATGTAACTTCTGCAGCGGTCCAGTGAACGTGACCTCATTCCACAATGTTTGGAAACGGAAGTTGTTAATTGAAATGTAATTTACTTTGGAGTAACCGCACACGAAAGGAGTAGGCATCATGTTAGAGAAAGAAGCAAAACAGTGAAAGGATTTTGCTCAGTATCAACAGAATAATGCTAGATTCCTGAGCTGAGATACGCTGATATCACAGTTCTCCTCTCAACCAGTGCAGAAGAATTAAAAGAGACAATTGGGTGAGCTTAAAAATACAGTGAAGAGCAAAACCTCTATCTAAACATACAGAAAATTAATATAATGTTTTTATTCATTATATGTTTATTGACAACACAAATAGCGAACCCACAATCATCATCAACAGTGAATCACTTGAAATTGTAACAAACTATGAATATCTGGAATCTATAGTAACTAACAATGGAGACTCTCAGAAAAAGATCAAAAGAAGATTAGCAATAGCAACGCAACAGTTAAACCCCATGAAAAACATATGGCACAATACCAGCAAGGCAGTAAAATTAAAATTAGTGAGGACATGTAGTAGCATCATATGGTTATGAAACTTGGACAATCTCGATAACAGTAATGGAAGAAAATCAATTAAATCCAAACAAAATGCTACCGAAAAATCCTTAAAATACTTTTGATAATAAAAAAAGAGCAATGAAGACAAATTGCAAGATTTAAACATTAAAAGGAACTGGCTTTTAAACAGCATTTTACAGAGAAAATTAATACTACGGTCACGTCAAAAGACACAACAACGGGCTGAAAGAATAATAATGGAAGGCATGGTTCCTGGTGACGCGTCAGGGGCAGACCAAGAAGAAGGTGCTTTCAAGACATCAATGAGACCTTCAACATGACAACAAGAAAAGCGGGAGATCAGGCTAGAGACAGTGATTATTTTAGGCGGGTTATGGTGAACGCAATGTTCTGCAAAGGACATGCTACCTGATGATGATGATGATGATGATGATGATGATGATGATGATGATGATGATGATGATTTTTAAAAAAAACCTTAACAGGTACTTGAAAAATGAGTGATATCTATTCTTAGGCGTGACGCCTAATTATAAACAAGAAACAGTTGGGATAAAGAAACATATAGAAAGTTTGTGTAAGATGAAGATTGTAAAATCATAGCAAATGTTAAATAACATTTAGATAACACTTTATTTGAGACAACAGTTAGGTCTGTTTATGAAAAAAATCTTACACAGTTAATGTCACGTTTGGTTTTCTTTTAAATGTACACGTATAAAAATTACAATTTATTAAAATACTTTCGCAGAACTGGCTTAAAATATGTTGGGGAATAATAGAACAAAGAAGTATGTGTTAGCACTCGGAAAAATTGACAGACAAACAATAATAGAAAAAAACGAAGAACAATATATGGTCCGAAGTGGGATCGAACCCGTACTCAGTGGCACCGCGCCTTGCCACGAGAAGCCGAACGCTTGGCACACTGCCACGCAGTCAACTAAAAAATTGGCTATTGTAGCAGTGTCTTACACGATGACGTTCTCAATGACTATAGCATAGGGTAACGATCACATACCGGAAATAAATTGTATATTTGTACCTTCCTATTAATGCAAGTATCTCCCAGTAGGGCTGAATACTTGTGTTGTATAGACAAACATTTATTGGACGAAACAGCACGAATAGTAGTTGTCTCTTGTCAGAGGCTTAAAATATGTTGCTTTATCAAAATTACTTACACGCTGTATTCTAGTGAAATGAATGTAAAATATTTATTTAGTGAGCGACAATTACGAAATGTCATCACCTTCTAGCATTTCACTCTTGAAACTAGCGCACCCCCCCCCCCTTTTTTTTCCAATACACCATTACTCTTCAGTTATTATTTCTGTCCTGTGCGCGAGTCCAGCGTCAGCAGCAGTCTGTGATATCTTGCAGTCATTATTTTCTTGGTCTTCCCTGATTGCGTCTTCCCTAATATCATCTTCCCTAGACTTTCATGTCACTTTATATGATCAAGATGTTATATTTTCCCTATTTTTAATGTTGTTTATTAAATAATCGTTTGAAATATTAAGTTGGTGCAAAATGCAAATGTTCCTTCCTTACTCTACCCGTGGTATTCCTAGTATTTACTATAGTCCGTTCAGAAATTCATAATCACACCTGAATTAGTTTTGCGTGATAACCGCTTGTTATTTTAGTTTCAAAATTTGCATGCAATCTTAGAATATTGATGACGCAAAGATTTTGGTATTTTTTATTCCACAAACACAACAGATTTTGCACATCAGCGAATTCCTTTGATCTTTTATGACGATATCACACAAGTTGATTCAAATTTTAGAGTTTACAGTAATCGTGTTAAATTGTCCAGTTTACTGGAATTCTTGTCAGAGGCGTATCTACATAGTGCTTAATTGTGGGTGTTGTTCGTTATGTGTATTTGCAAACATGAATTCAGTTGGTTACAACTGCTGATATAGTAAAAAAGTAACCTTTTGCATAGTTATAAATTTGCATTTCAAACTCATTGTAATTTTGATATAAATGTTGGTATTTAAAGTCAACATATTGTCTACTGAGTCTTCACAAAATTAATAAATATACACCTTCCCTTCGGTAATTAATGCCAAGGGCGTGGTGCATCATGTCGTTCAATAACAATTCAGTTTTGTGCACGGGATTTTCCTGAAGTTAGTGTTTCTGCAATAGCCAAACTATTTTACGTCAACGACCGCACCAAATTAATGTATATATCCTAAAATGGTGTCTAATTCGAACAGGGTGAATTTAATATATCCTAAAGAAGAAACTTTTTAAACTAGATCAAATTTGTCAGAGCAAAAAATATTTCTATAACGTCATCAATATTCTAAGATTAAATACAAAATTTGAAACCAAAATAACAAGCGGTTATCACGCAAAACTAATTCAGGTGTGATTATGAATTTCTGAACGGACTATAACACTTGTTAACACTATTATACTACTGACACTTGTTAACACTATTAAGTTATTAACACGTGTTAATACTATTATGATATTAACATTTTAAAACACAACTGTGCTACTAACAATTGTAGTCGAAGATATTTTATCATTTTTTAAAGCAGATTTGGCCCCAAGTCCATGCTTCACAACCATAAGATGGTATGAAAACAATACAGGATGTCATTTATACACCCGTTTCTCGCCATAAACTATCCAGTTATTTAATTTATGTATAACTGTTAAGTCTTTTTGTTATTTCTTGTTAGACGGTGTTTTTATCGATGAGCCAAGATATTCAAAATTGTTCACTCTTTGTAGACTTTGTCCTTGAATGCATATATGAGTTTTTATATAGTCTTTTCTTATGTAAAAGAATTGTGTTTTTCTTGCATTGAAATACGTAGTGTTTTTAACATTGAGAATTGATGTTATAAATTGCTCGTTGTCAATTAGTGATGTAGATAAAAGTATTCTTCTTCTTCTACCTTTTAGCTCCCAGTGGAGCATAGGTCTTCAACAAACACTTTCCAAGTCGTTTTGTTTTTGCAATTCTTTTAAGATCATTCCATGTCTTCCCCATCATCTTCATCTCTGCTTCGATCTGTCTTCTCCAAGAATTCGTTGGTCTTCCTCTTTGTCTTTTCCCCTGGGGATTCCAAAAAAGGGCCTGTTGTGTAATACTCTCAGTTGGCTTCCGTAGTGTGTGCCCTATCCATCGCCATCGTCTTCGCTGTATCTCTTTATCCACTGGTATTTGACCGGTACATTTCCATAATTCCACGTTAGTGACTTTGTCCTGCCATTTCCATCCCTTTATTCTGCGTAAGCATCCATTAATGAAAGTCTGTACCTTCGTGATTGTCAATTTTGTTATTCTCCATGTTTCACAGCCATATAATAGGACCGACTTAACATTTGAGTTGAAAATTTTTATTTTTGTATTTAACCTAATTTCTTTGGATTTCCATATGTTTCCCAGTGCAATGAAAGCTCCTCTTGCTTTTGATATCCTTATTTTGGTATCATTTTCTGTTTCTCCCTCTTTATCTATATTACTGCCCAGATCTGTGTACGATTGTACGTCTAGTATGGTTATTGCAGTATTGCCAACTGTATTAATTCTCATAATGTTGGTCTTATCTCTATTAATCTTTAGTCCTAGCTGTTGTGATCTCTCATCTAATATACTCATTTTATCCTGCATCTGTTGATGGCTGTGTGATAGGAGAGCTATGTCATCAGCAAAGTCTAAATCATCAAGTTGTTTGGTCAGTGACCACTGGATCCCATTTCTGTTGTTTTGAGTTATTTTCATAATCCAATCTATGGCCAGTAGAAAGAGAAATGGAGACAGAAGGCATCCTTGCCTTACCCCTGTTCTTATTTCAAATGCTTCTGTAAGCTGTCCTTCATGCACCACACTACATTTCGTTCCTTCATACATTGTTTTTATCAGGTTAATAAACTTTATGGGGATTCCGTAATGACTCAGCAACTTCCAAAGCATTCTTCTAACTAAACTATCAAATGCCTTTTCGTAATCTATGAATCCAATAAAAAGTGGGTATTTTAGTTCTAAACTTTGTTCAACTATTATACGTAGAGCAGTTATTTGAACAGCATATGATCTGTTCTTCCTAAAACCTGCTTGTTCATCTCTCAAGTGTTTCTCTATAGCCTCCTTTAGTCTCTCCAGAATGATTCTGCCTAATATTTTTCCTGGCACTGATAGTAGCATAATTCCCCTATAATTTGTGCACTCTTGTAAACTTCCTTTCTTTGGTAGTTTGATCATATAACCTTCTCTCCAGTCTTTAGGTATTTCTTCCCTCTCCCAAATTTTATCCAATAGATCATGTAACATCTTGGTAGAGGTGTTAATATCTGCTTTGATGACTTCCGAAGGAATTTCATCTGGTCCTGTGGCTTTACCATTTTTTAATAGTTTGATGGCTTTCATTATTTCTTCTTTGCTTGGTTTTCCGCAGTTAACGTGTAACTCTTCCTCTGCTCGTAGTATATCTGGAGGATTATTTGAGCTGGGTCTGTTCAAAAGTTCTTCAAAGTGCTCTTTCCATTTGTTCCCTTATATTACTAAGCAGATTTCCTTTCTTATCTTTAATAAAGGCGTTGATCTGTTTGTATTTTCCACCTAATTTCTTTGTGCTGTTGTACAGTTCTGTCATATTCCCTTTATTTGCTGCTTCTTCTGCCTCTTTAGCTAGTTCATCTATATATTTCCTCTTTTCCCTTTAAATGCATCTTCTCACTTCTTTGTTCACCTCTGTGTAAGGTTCCTGTGTCTTGGCTTTATTACTTCTTGTTTTGCTTTTATTTATGTATGCTTTTTTTCTTTCTTTCTTTAATTTTATCCAGGGTCTCTGCTGTCATCCATGCCTTATTCTGGCGTTCTCTTTTCCCCAGTGTTTCTTCGCATATCTCTTTCCATATATCTTTTACCTGTTTCCAATGATCTTCTATATTTATTGTATTTTCTAGTTGTTGGAGGACTTGGTATTTTTTTGATATTGTGACTGCGATTTATCTTTAATTCCTTGTTCTTCAAGAAACCCTACATTGAAATACTTTCTACCCTTATTCGTTGTAGTATACCTTTTTAATTTAATTTTAAGTTTGGCTAACAGAAGATGATGATCAGAAGCTACATCTGCCCCTCCATATACTTTTACATCCTGTAAGGATGACTTTGTTATTTCCTTGTTATTTGGAATTGTTATGGACTTCATAATGAAGAAATGCTGCACTGGTAATAAAGGCATCGAATGGATACAAGGAGACCATTTGGAGGACCTCGACTTTGCTGATGACATAGTTCTCATCAGCAGTCAGATAAAAACGATGCAGGAAAACACAAATGAACTATCATCAATAGCCAGCAAAATTGGGCTTGAGGTCAATCATGAAAAGACTAAAGTCATGAAAAGTTTAATTCCAACAAGTGACAAAATATACATGGAAAACAAACCAGTAGAAGAGATCGATCACTTTATCTATCTTGGAAGTCACATTGATCGAGAAGGGGATACGAGCAAAGAAATTAGAATCAGACTGGCTAAAGCAGCAATGTCTTTCAGAAGCCTTGAAAAGTTGTGGAAATCAAAACTCATTAGCACAAACACAAAACTTAGGCTATTCAAATCAAATGTACTATCAACCCTTACGTATGCGTGTGAAAGCTGGAAAACAACAAGAGATATAGAAACAAAGTTGAACGCATTCGAAAATAAATGTCTAAGGAAAATACTTGGTATAGAATGGAACGAATTCAAAACAAACGAGGAAATTAGAGAAATCGCCAATCAACCACTAATATCTTCAGTAATAAAGAAAAGACGATGGTCATACGTTGGACATGTGATGAGAAGAGATAATAATCGAATAGCAAAGCAAGCCCTCATATGGGAAACAACAGGTAAAAGAAAAAGAGGAAGACCCAGGGAGACACTGAGAAGAACATTGATGAGAGAGGCAAGAGCAGCAGGAATCGGCTCCCTCAATGAGATAGAACTGCTTGCACAGAACAGAGACAGATGGCGAGATTTGATAAAATATCTTTAAAAGAAAACTGCTAGAACAAAAATTCATATAGGAGAAGGTGTATCTTGGTCTACGCCCTATGGGCCGGTTACGGCTCGAAAGGTCAATAGATAGATAGAAGGATGACTTAAACTTATTATTAATACATATGTGATCAATTTGATTTTCCGTTCTATGATCTGGTGACACATATGTAGCTTTGTGTATTCTTTTATGTTGGATATTGTTCCTCCTAGGCTCATTTGATTAAGGGCGCAGAAATTCACAAATATCTCTCCATTCTCGTTTATATCTCCAAGTCCATGTTTTCCCATAATCTCTTCGAAGTCTCTGTTGTCTGATCCTACCTTAGCATTTAGGTCTGCCATCAAGATTATAATATCCTTGGCTCGTCTTGCATCCATCTGACATTGTAGCTGTTTATAGAAATCATCTTTAACTGAATCATCCTTATCGTTGGTTGGTGCACAGCATTGTATAATGTGTAATTTTATTTTGTTTTTGGTTGTTTTAAATGTTGCTCTCACCAGCCTTGGTTCCACTGCCTCCCATTCTATTAGTGTCTTCTGTGCATTCTTTGATAGCATTATAGCTACCCCTTCGCTATGTTGTGCTCCTGGTTCCTGGTGTCCTGATGATGAAATCATCTCCCCTGTATTCAGTTTTATTCTGTCCGCTCCCAGCCATCTTGTTTCACACATTCCCAGAATATCTATCTTGTAGTTAGTCAATTCTGCTGCCACTTGTGCAGCTTTTCCCTGTTCGTTAAGGGGACGAACATTCCAGGAGCCAATTCTGGAGGATTTCCTGGTAGACAAAGGGTGAGTCGGCAACCCGGACTCCTTACGGCTTTCTGCGGATTGCGTCATACGTCTCTTAGACAGAGAGCCCTTCTCTTTCCTGGTTGACGGATTAACTTTATCTCTCTTTGACTTGTCCATGTTTGTGAAGTTTTTTCGGCTAATTTTGTTTTTACAGTATGGGATAGCCAGTTCCATGCCTAACCCTCCTTTCTCTCCTCTTACGAACATGCCTGTAGGGTACAGCGCCGTTATTCTTTACTCCCATTTCGGGCCCCGGCAGGGCACGGGCGAGATAAAAGTATTGCATCACAGATATTGCATTTCTGGTTGTGTCTGACTTTTAATTGTAAGAGTATTTCATATAAGGTAAATACTAGAATATTCTTCTTTATTAGAGGTCACGTCAGACATACGCACAAAATTATGTAAAAAAATATATGTTCTAAATACTTTGGTAATTTTTGTGAGAATTTTTATTATATTAAAGTGTCAGCATGACAAGCGAGAGAGTTCAGCAGTGCTATATAAGGCTAATTCTAATCTATTGAAGTAAATCGTGAAGAGTAGAGATACAAATGAAAAGATGACCAGAGGCCACAGAGATGAGATTTCTCAGAATAATGCTGAAGTCCCTGACAGCCGAAAATACCAAAGAGGACATTCTGAACAAAGCAAACACAAATAGACCCCCCCCCCCCGGAAAAAAAATAAAGAAACAATCTATGTTTTCTGGGTACATAATCCCCATGAGCAAAGGAAATCTGCAATATTTGGTTATTACTGGGAAGGGAAATACAAGTATGGGAGCGGACAACAAAGAGAGAAGGTCTAATATAGCTTGGTGCCCTTTCACTACAACATAATTCAAACGATTCACTAAGGACAGAACATTGTGGAAGCACATAATGGCCTGCCAGACGGTATGATACATGATGATGACTATTTCTGTATCAATAGAAAGTAAGAAATGAGCACGATCCTTAAAAATTAGAACTTATTAAAAAGTGCGCTCGCTTACGATGGCTTAGAAACATCTCATTGAACTAACAATAATATTATCTATGCAGCATGAAATTGCAATCTACAACCCGATGTTGATACATTTTATTCAAAACCTTGACAAAGCAAAAAATACGTAGAAGAATTTATTTATACATATTTTTAAAAAATTTTCTTGCTAAACAGATACTACGAGTGATTATATGTACATGTATCTGTGTTAATTAATTTTTTATTGTACGTTCATCATCATCGAGTGCCTTCTCCGCAACGAAGGTTGGCTACCATGGATCGCCATTCTACTCTGTTTCTTGATTTGATGGTGCAGGGTGTCATAGATTGACTTGTCCATCTTTTGATGTTACTCGTTCATGTTAGTCTTGGTCTGCCTCTTTTACCTAGTATTTTCTCTTCCAATATTACTTTTAGTAGGCTGTTGTGTCTTTTAACATGTCCCCAAAATTTCATTTGTCTTGTCTTAATTGTATTTAGTAGTTCTCTTTTTATTTTCAGTTGTTTTAAAACTTCATCGTTTGTTTTCCTTTCTGTCCATCCAATTCTACCTATTCTTCTATAAATCCACATTTCAAAGGCTTCAATTTTCTGTTCGGTTTTCTTGTCTAATATCCATGTTTCTGCACCATACAGGAATACTGAGAAGATGTAATATTTTGCCATTCTTAGTTTCAGCCCTGTTGATATTTGTTTTGTTGTTAGTATATTTTTCATGGCATTAAAATTACTTTTGCCATACCTATTCTTTTGTTTATTTCAATTTTACATTTTCCATCATTGCTTATGGTATGTCTTAGGTGGTTGTAGCTCTGGACTGTCTCCAGATGTATTCCCTCAACTGTGATATTATTTAATTGTAGGTCTTGAGAATTTTCTTTGTTTATGATCATAGTTTTAGTCTTTTTGACTATCTATCTATATCTAGTCTATATTTTTTGCTTTTTATGTTATCACATTAAGCAATTGTTGTAGGTCTTTAGGATTTTATGCTAGTAGAACAGTATCATCAGCATACCTTAGGTTATTGATTATCTATTTATCTATTTATTTCTACAAACATTTACAATCTACATTTGTGTTTGTATATGGCCTATACTGTACGAGTGGAAGTATGATTATTGTATATATACACAAGCAAATATACAATGTATAGGGGCGCCCAAGTTTGTCCTATCTAGGGCCGGGCGTCAAATACTTTTTGCCATAACAACACCAGTGCCATAATTTTGACACTTCCTTTATTACTCTAGATAAAATTTCAACATATCGCAATTATGTCTTGTACAAACAGATGTTTGTAAACTTATCATGGCAGTTCCCATAGCAGTATGAGATTAGTCATTTGTCTCAGACAACTTAAACGGTGTTTATAAAGTCACAGTGCAGTGACTTGAACAATATTTTTTTTTTAAATACGTCACCAATTGATCTTATTAAGGTACTGTTAAACAAAGAACGATCAAGGGAGGTAAGATAACAATGACGTTAAAGTTGTATAAATTTAGTACTTCTTTCCCTTTGTTACAATTTAATTAAGAACTTTAATTTGTAAACAAGTTGTAATTAATTTTAGTGACACTTAACTAGGTGTTTTATTAATTTTCCTCAGCTACCATTACATTTAGCATTCATTTTTGTATGTAACCACCTAAAGTTTTATTTTTAGGGCATATTGTGTGACAGAGTTCTTCAAAGTGACAAACTGACATCGCATTAACGGTTTTATGTGAATGTTTACATTATCAATTGCACATAAAATATGACCACTTATATAGCATTTGGAAGGCCTCATTGACAAATATGAACCTATCGTTGTAGGGCTAGGATAAAAATGTACACAAAGCTGAACGTTGACAGCTTGGTGAACAATAAGGAAGGAACACAACAGTTTAAAATGAGCACAGACTATAATTAGTCAAGACAATATTCAGCAACAAACAAATATAGGTTTACTAACGTCTGTGACCTGAGAGGGACATCACAGAATCACCAAAGGTTTCCAACGTCTTCTGCTATACTAGCCATAGACGCCTGACATCGTTTTATCCACAACCACCCTTGCTTGCAAATTTGAAAACGTCACAAACATTGGGTGTTTTCATTCAGCGGATCTTAATTAATACTATAGATGGCTGTGATCGAGAGTACAAAGAGTAACGTTAAAATTAGAACAAGTGCGTAGGGTGGATTGCCCGGACAAGAAAAGTGTATTGTGATTGCTATCGTCCCGGACAAGACAAGTATGTTGTGATTGTCTTCGTTTGGGACAAGACAAGTATATTGTGATTGGCATCGTCCCGGACAAGACAAGTATGTTCTGATTGTCATCGTCCGGAAGAGGACAAGAGTGTTGTTATTGCCATCGTCCGGGACAAGACAAGAGTGTTGTTATTGTCATCGTCGGGGACAAGACTAGTATGTTGTGATTACCATCGTCCGGGACAAAACAAACATGTTGTGATTACCATCGTACGGGACAAGACAAGTAAGTTGTAATTGCCACCATCCGAGACAAGACTAGAGTGTTGTGATTGTCATTGCCAGGGACAAGACTATTATGTTGTGGTTGTCATCGCCGGGACAAGACAAGCATTGCACCCTTAATTCTCTGTCTATGAATTTATTATTGCTACATTTTTCATTTGATATTTTCTGTCTTTAAAATGTGTGCGCCAACCGAGGCCCATCTCTCAAGCAACATCGCTGATTAGCCAACGCTGGAGCATGCAATGCATGAAATATGGTAAAGGTAAAGTACGAGACTTTAATCAGCGTCTTAGCACACGAGTTTTCACCCATATGTGCTCGGCCGCCTATCCAGAGGTGTTCGGAGACATCTGGATAGTGTCACTCACGATGCGAGGCAGCACTCCTCATCCTTCCCAGAATATGAACCCAGGTACCCATTACTGCTAGAGGCTGGTTCGACCACGGGGTTTTTTTTTCCAACCACGAATACACTTCACACTGCTTCAAGCGGGAATCAAACACGAGTTGTCCGAACGTCCGTAGCCCAGTCGGTTGGTTTTCCCAACTATAGCTCGTTTCAAATCACTTGCCCAACTTCAAAACGCTATTGCTCAGTAACCGTTTGTTAAAAACTGTTAAAATTTTCCAAATGTTATTAGAATGCAAAAGACCCTATAAATGTATATTTAACAAATATCTTGCAGCTGCAGTTTTCTTAAAGCGGCGAATTTCTTTGATGTTTGTCAAAATTGTAAATTGTGAACCCCTAAATAATAGAAATTACCGTAGTTGCTGGTCTATGATTAATTTTCACTAGGTAAAGGCGTGGCCGTAATGGGGAAATACCAGGAGAATTATTGTCTTCTCAGTTCGAGGACGGACGATAATATCAAGGTATACCTGTATGTCCAATTTTCATAGTTGTGTGGTCCTGAAAAGGACCGTTTGTTGAACTAATTTAAGGTAATATAGGGGCCAACATTGTGGGGGCTATATACTTTCATTCTGAATCAGACGAGTCTAAAAGATTAATAACTGTTTGGGGTTGAACATTCCACAAACCATCATTTTTCCAATATTCCTCTTCCTGTTTTAAGACGTGGTCTTCACATTTAGCCCAATAATCTTTGTCTATATTTAATAAAGCGAGATTAGCAAGAGTCTTTACATCGCATATTTTGAATGTTGTATTTTCATCTGCCACTTGTCCCTTTAATTTTGCCCAGATTAGTTCTATTGGATTTAAATGAGCATGGTAAGGTGGCAGCCTCAAACTCATATGACCGTGCTCTTGGATAATCTTATCTATTTGAAAAATCTTTGTCCTTTGTTTTTGCTTTACTAGAGATAGTAATTCAGGTTTTAAGTACATGTTATTAAATTGTATGTGCTCCTTTGTGAGCCATATCTTAATAGCATCCTTTGTACTGGATGACGTCGGGACTTTATCTTCAAGTGCAACAATGTTGTGGTACGCTGCATTGTCCATTATTAGGCAAGATGGTCGATCTAGTGATGGGAGAACAGAATTTTCAATCCAATGTCTAAATATGTGACCATTCATCTCAGAGTGATAATCCCGATTGTCTATGGATTTTGAAAGAAAAATGAGCTCTGCATTCTGTATTAGTCCATGTTGTCGACTACCTGCATGAGCAATTATCAAGCGCTGTCCTTTGCTGCTAGGTATTAATCTCTTAATCTTTCCATCTGATGACTGCCATTCCCTTTGGTTAGTGTGGTGAGCATTGATCCATGTTTCATCCAAGTACACAATATCATAACCTTGCTTGCGCACCTCTTTTACTTCACGTAAGTACTTGCTTCTCATGACTACTATATGTGGCTTCTCACAGATGATGTTTCGTCCATTGGAATACTTTCTGAATGTAAAGCCTGCAGCTCTCACATTCCTCCATAATGTAGACTTTGATATTTCAATACTGTTGTTCTTTTTCAGCGAAATTTTTAATTTCCTTATTGTAACAGTTTCCTTCATACCCAACATTTTGCGAATTTCACTTCTAATAAGTTCACTGTCGAAATTATCCAACATTTTTGCTCTTCCTTGTGATTTTGTATATTTTGAACATTGACGGTCACGTGCTTGAATCCAGCGATTAAATGACCGTTTAGGTAAATCCAAAATGTGTCTTGTCCTATTGTCAGGGTTTTCTAAAGAATGAAATAATCTTCCTCGTTTAGCCTCTTTGCAAAAATAGTCATACATTTTTATTGCGATGTTTTGTAAACTGCAGAATTTCATTTTAAGACTCATGATAAATGTTATCGTTCCACATCTATACCTATGAATGAACGGAAATGGAACACACAATTTCTCAAGTGTCTAATTGTGTCAAAAAAAAAACCACGGTGAAAGCGTGCAAACACGTCAATTTTACCCTGTATGGATTTTTACTCGCTATTTTTAACTTAAAATACTGTAAACATTAAGTTTTGACTACATCAATGGGTCGTTATAAATTTATATAAATCAAATAAGCAACAATAATAACCAAATGTTTTTTTTAATGAAATTAATTCCCTGTTGGGTTCTAATCATTATAACTTTACGTGCCAATTTTGAACAACTTAAAACAAGCGGTTAAAAAGCTATCGATTTTAAAAGTTGGGCACGAGTTATGAAACAAGCTATAGGCTACCGAAGCCCCCAGTGAGCTAAATAGCTTGACACAAAACAAGAAAATTTAAGGATATACAATACAGTACATAATGGGAATTTCCACGAGTCAGGCTTCGTGCATAGACTTGCAAGAGATCAAAAACGAGATGCGAACATAAAAGCAGGTATTTTAGATCCGGCGTTTAGTTAACCTCCCACAAGCTAGCCGCTGAAAGGTGTTAGGTCAGTCATCAAATAATTAAGAGTAAGCTTGATGGAACTGTACAGGCAACAGTTTATAGTTATAGTTAGTTACGAACGAATTAAAATCCATCATTGCTCAACTGCCAGTACCAGTTGAATGATATGAATTAAAATCTTGTTTCATTGAAGGATCCAAACAAAGAAAGCCAGCTGCAGTTGTAGACGTGGGAGGGGAGAGATAGTGTCATTCATGTAGGGGAAAAGGAAATTGCACATCCAAGGCGATTAGAGACCGGAATGGTACCAAACAGTGCGAAACGGTCTTAAAGGATAACGAGGCGCGATATGAGGTGGGTTGTCAAAGAAAAAGGAACGTTAGGGACTGAGGGTAGTTTTGGGCAGTCAGTGAGAGATGTGCCCGAAAGGAAGACGTGGATTATAGAGCTGGAGTTCGCATATATGTTAATCAGTGTTCAGTTAAGCTGTACAAATAGTTATTGCTCAAGTAGATCGAACTGAGCGCAAATGTTTTCGGGAGATAATCATAAAACCTCCACGGTGTTAGGTTAATTGTGCTAGTGAGTTTGTGAAACTATAAGTCGAATATGGTGCATATGTTAGTTAGGAATTATTCAAAGTTAGATCGACGGCTCTAGGTGAAACCAAAGACAATTGTGTGAATTAACGTTAGGAGCCGGATCAGTCAGAGTGAGAGGAAATGCTTCCTATATAGACAGTGAGTGAAAGAAAGTAATATGGGCATATTTTTAAGCCCAGATCTGACAATTATTAGTAAATGTGAACAGCCGATAATCAAGTGGTTGGCTAATGTTAAAATGTTGTTCAGTGAGAAACTATTCAGCAATAAACGTGAGTTGCTGTTTTTAAGCTTGGATTTCCTTGACTAGCAAATCTCGCCAGTGTTTATATGTATGTGGACAAGCGATGAAAGAAACCTGTCGCGTGCAAAGTAAGAACTGGTCCTCAGAAGTCAGGGAAGATATTTAATCATAACAATCAACTCGAAGTACAAAGAATCACGAGTCCAATCCAACAAAATCAGTCAAGGGCTGATACGGAGGTAGAACCCTAGTTGCCAGTAAAAGAAGCTCACAGGGTAGCATCAGACGTTTCGCAGTAATCAGAACGTCCAGGCACGAACACAGTCCCCATAATAGCAGCCACCGTACAAGACATAAGGCACCGAAAGTGAACGCAACCAAACTGTTCTTCGTCATACTATATAATCATTCATCGTAAGCAATTGGAATATCGAAACAGGATCCGGTTGAAAAACATAGCTCACAGTGTGCACAGGGCACTAAACTCAGTAGCTCCAGCAGTAAGTCTGACTTAGAATATGGTGAAACTGCAACAAGGAATACTTTTCAGACAAAACCTAGTAGGTTTCTGTCGACTATCCGCCATATTTACCGGAAGTTACCCGATAGCTTGCTTGGGCGAAACTATAGTTGAATGGATAACCTAAGTAGTAGACAAGGGTCCATTTGTTTATCATTTGGCCCGTAAATTAACAAAGATATATAGTGTGGTGCGCAGCGCACCACATGTACATGAGAGACAGGGGGAGTTAATCATGACCGATCGTGTCCGGATATTTTACGCCTAATGTACACGAGAGACAGGGGGAGTTAATCGGTCGTCCAGAGGTCATTTTTTTCGGCGGCGGTCGGCGTGACTTCGGCGCACCGGCGGTCGGCGTGATCCGGTGACCTCGACCGGGGGTCGTCGGGTCGGCGCGGGGCTCGGGGTTGTCGGGTCGGCGCGGGGCTCGGGCAACATCATCATGTGTAGTAAGGTGTGCTAACATTAAATAGTGACGCTCTTTCTCTTTCTCTCTCTATCCTATTCCCTCATCGACTTCCATCTATTGTAACACTTACTCATTCTCTCCATTTAAACCCATTATCTCTCCTTCCCTTCACTAGTCTTCTCTCTCACTCCTAGACGTCTCTCCTACCATTCCAGCTTCCATCCTCTCTCTCTCTCTCTCCTAACATTCCACCCTCCATCGTACATTTAGCTTCCGTCATAGACTTCCCTCCATTGTAACACTTACTCATTCTCTCCATTTAAACCCATTAGCTCTACTTAGCTCCCCTAAATTTCTCTCTCTCTCTCAATCTCTCCTATTCCAGCCTAGATTTCCCTCCATTGAAACACTTACTCATTCTCTCCATTTATGCCTGACATCTCGCCTTCCTTCTCTCTCTCTCTCTTTCTCCCCTATCCTCTCTTAGACGTCTAACCTATCAGTCTACCCTCCTCCTCTCCCTTTATCTCCCCCGCCCTCCCTCATATTTTTAGCGTCCCTCCTATTGTAACACTTGATTATTCTCGCCATTTATACCTAGCATCTCGCCTTCTTTCTCATATGCTTCTCTCTCTCGCTCTCTCTCTTCTAACCCCTACTAGACTTCTCTCCTACCATTCTACCTTCCTTCCTCTCTCTGTTTACCTCTCCTAGCGTTCCGCCTTCATTCGTATTTTTACCTTACCGCCAGTGTAACACATTAATAACATTGAATATCAATTACAAAAAGACTTGAAATATCTACTTTTTAAACAACCAATAAGATAAACATATGAAAAACGAAGGAATAATACACTCGACAAGGCTTAACATACGTACTTTATACACATTACCATTAATGCAACTGAATATCCTTTTATTGATAGCCTACCACATCGTTATGAGATAAGAGAAAAACATTTTAAAAAATATTCAACTTACAGTATAAAATAGACCCACAACACAGACCGCTAGACTGAACATTAACATGAAAATAAACTTCCGTGAATATTTTAATATAAGCTGGTAAATAAAAGTTGGACGACACTATTCCACTCTCGACTAACATCTAGGCTAACCAATCAGAGAAGAGGATTTCTATCGGGCACCCATCAACGAAATGACTGACCCTTAGATTAACCAATCAGAGAAGAGGATTACTGTTATCGTGATAACTGACCTCATTTTCCACTGGAAGTGCTGTCGAGTCTGACGCATGGGTTACTTTAAATCGATTCGGTCCCTGATACAATCCACCTGTCGGGTCAATGGTGGGGGAAATAATACAGGTGGCGGTTACTTGAACGCGCTTTGACCCCTGATGCAATACCAGAGGAGTTGCATAAGGCCCAAAAGTTACCTCAAATCACTAAGATTTTACCACCAGAACACACAAATATAGGCTCATAAGCAAAAAGTCGATCTCAAAACCCTACAAATCTACTCCCATACTCATACTAGTTAGACACATCGAACAGATAGTTATATTCAAGGTCCAAAAAGTTAGACCAAATCGCAAATATTTTAGCACCAGAACACAAAAATGTAGACTCATATTAAAAAAGTAGACCTAAAATCCTAAAAATCTACTCACATAGTCAAAATAGTTAGACACCACGACCAGGAATTTATATTCAAGGTCCAAAATGTTAGACCAAATCGCAAAATTTTAGCACCAGTACACACAAATTTAGGCTCATAAACAAAAAGTCGATCTCAAAACCCTACAAATCAACTTCCATACTCATAATTGTTAGACACATCGAACCGATCGTTATTTCTAAAGTCTAAAAAGTTTGGCCAAATCGCAAATATTTTACCCACAGAACAGAAAAATGTAGGCTCATATTCAAAAAGTCGACCTAAAAATCCCAATAAGCTACTCACATAGTCGTAATAGTTAGACACAACGAGTAGGAAGCTATATTCTAGGTCCAAAAAGTTAGTCCAAATCACTAAAATTTTACCACCAGAACACAAAAATGTAGGCTCATATTAAAAAAGTCGACCTTAAAAACTTACAAAACTACTCCCATACTCATACAAGTTAGACACATCGAACAGATAGTTATATCCAAATTGTCCAAAACGTTTGACCAAATCACAAAAATTTTACCACCAGAACACAAAAATTTAGGTTCATATTAACAAAGCTGACCTCAAAACGCTAAAAAAAAAAATCTACTCCCATACTCATACTAGTTAGACACAACGAGCAGATAGTTATATTAAAGGTCCAAAATGTTAGACCAAATCGCAAACATTTAACTACCAGAAAACACAAATTTAGGCTCATAAGCAAAAAGTTTATCTCAAAACCCTACAAATCTATGCCCATACTCATACTAGTTAGACACATCGGACAGATAGTTATATCCAAAGTCCAAAAAGTTGGGTCAAATCGCAAACATTTTACTCCCAGAACACAAAATATAGGCTCATATTCAAAAAGTCGACCTAAAAATTTCAAAAAGCTACTCACATAGTCATAATTGTTAGACAAATCGAACCGATCGTTATTTATAAAGTCCAAAAGGTTTGGCCAAAGCGCAAATATTTTACCCATAGAACACAAAAATGTAGGCTCATATTCAAAAAGTCGACCTTAAAACCCTACAAATCTACTCCCATACTCATACAAGTTAGACACATCGAACAGATAGTTAGATCCAAATTGTCCAAAAAGTTTGACCAAATCACAAAAATGTTACCACCAGAACACAAAAATTTAGGTTTACAAAGTCGACCTCAAACCACTAAACAAAAAAAAAATCTACTCCCATACTCATACTAGTTAGACACAACGAGCAGATAGTTATATTCAAAGTCCAAAAAACTTTTATTTTAGACATCCCCATAGCAATAATTTACTTAAAAATAACTTTTTATGATTGTTACCCCCTGGTCCATTTTTGAGAAATACGCCCATGAAACTGTTAAAAATAGTAAATTTACACTCTTGGCTTACCCCAAACTTTTTTTTAGACATCCCCATAGCAAAAATTTACTTATAAAGCATTTTATACTTGTTACCCCCTTACCATTTTTGAGGGATTTTTGTGTCTAACTAGTATGAGTATGAGAGTAGATTTTTTTTTTTTTAAAGGGTTTTGAGGTCGACTTTGTTAATATGAACCTACATTTTGGTGTTCTGGTGGTAACATTTTTGTGATTTGGTCAAACTTTTTAGACAATTTGGATATAACTATCAGTTCGATGTGTCTAACTTGTATGAGTATGGGAGTAGATTTGTAGGGTTTTAAGGTCGACTTTTTGAATATGAGCCTAAATTTTTTTGTTCTAGTGGTAAAATTTTAGTGATTTGGTCTAACTTTTTGGACCTAGAATATAAATTCCTACTCGTTGTGTCTAACTATTACGACTATGTGAGTAGCTTTTTAGGATTTTTAGGTCGACTTTTTTAATATGAGCCTACATTTTTGTGTTCTATGGGTAAAATATTTGCGCTTTGGCCAAACTTTTTAGACTTTAGAAATAACGATCTGTTCGATTTGTCTAACAATTATGACTATGTGAGTTGCTTTTTGAAATTTTTAGGTCGACTTTTTGAATATGAGCCTACATTTTGTGTTCTGGGAGTAAAATGTTTGCGATTTGACTCAACTTTTTGGACTTTGGATATAACTATCTGTCCGATGTGTCTAACTAGGTTGAGTATGGGCATAGATTTGTAGGGTTTTGAGATCGACTTTTTGCTTATGAGCCTAAATTTGTGTGTTTTGGTAGTTAAATGTTTGCGATTTGGTCTAACATTTTGGACCTTTAATATAACTATCTGCTCGTTGTGTCTAACTAGTATGAGTATGGGAGTAGATTTTTTTTTAGCGTTTTGAGGTCGACTTTGTTAATATGAACCTACATTTTTGTGTTCTGGTGGTAAAATTGTTGTGATTTGGTCAAACGTTTTGGACAATTTGGATGTAACTATCTGTTCGATGTGTCTAACTTGTATGAGTATGGGAGTAGATTTGTAGGTTTTTAAGGTCGACTTTTTTAATATGAGCCTACATTTTTGTGTTCTGGTGGTAAAATTTTAGTGATTTGGTCTAACTTTTTGGACCTAGAATATAGCTTCCTACTCGTTGTGTCTAACTATTACGACTATGTGAGTAGCTTTTTGGGATGTTTAGGTCGACTTTTTGAATAAGAGCCTACATTTTTGTATTCTATGGGTAAAATATTTGCGATTTGGCCAAACTTTTTGGACTTTAGAAATAACGATCGGTTCGATGTGTCTAACAATTATGAGTATGGGAGTAGGTTTGTAGGGTTTTGAGATCGACTTTTTGTTTATGAGCCTAAATTTGTGTGTACTGGTGCTAAAATGTTGCGATTTGGTCTAACATTTTGGACCTTGAATATAAATTCCTGGTCGTGGTGTCTAACTATTTTGACTATGTGAGTAGATTTTTAGGATTTTAGGTCTACTTTTTTAATATGAGTCTACATTTTTGTGTTCTGGTGCTAAAATGTTTGCGATTTGGTCTAACTTTTTGGATCTTGAATATAACTATCTGTTCGATGTGTCTAACTAGTATGAGTATGGGAGTAGATTTGTAGGGTTTGAGATCGACTTTTTGCTTATGAGCCTATATTTGTGTGTTCTGGTGGTAAATTCTTAGTGATTTGGGGTAACTTTTTGGCCTTATGCAACTACTCTGGTATAGCATCAGGGGTCAAAGCGCGTTCAAGTAACCGCCACCTGTATTATTTCCCCCACCATTGACCCGACAGGTGATTGTATCAGGGACCGAATCGATTTAAAGTAACCCATGCGTCAGACTCGACAGCACTTCAAGTGGAAAATGAGGTCAGTTATCACGATAACAGTAATCCTCTTCTCTGATTAGTTAATCTAAAGGTCAGTCATT
Organism: Megaustenia siamemsis; assembly: GCA_032433765.1. NCBI lineage: Eukaryota > Metazoa > Mollusca > Gastropoda > Stylommatophora > Ariophantidae > Megaustenia > Megaustenia siamemsis. The sequence goes on from JAVIAB010000051.1 coordinate 87,705,464, forward strand.
TCGTTGATGGGTGTCCGATACAAATCGTCTTCTCTGATTGGTTAATCTAAAGGTCAGTCATTTCGTTGATGGGTGCCCGATAGAAATCCTCTTCTCTGATTGGTTATCCTAGATGTTAGGCGAGAGTGGAATAGTGTCGTCCAACTTTTATTTACCAGCTTATATTTAAACTAGTCGCATGTGAAACTTCGTGTTATAAGCGCGATTGATTCACGGAAGTTTATTTTCATGTTACTGTTCAGTCTAGCGGTCTGTGTTGTGGGTCTATTTTATACTGTAAGTTGAATATTTTTAAAAAATGTTTTTCTCTTATCTCATAACGATGTGGTAGGTTATCAATAAAAGGATATTCAGTTGCATTAATGGTAATGTGTATAAAGTACGTATGTTAAGCATTGTCGAGTGTATTATTCCTTCGTTTTCCATATGTTTATCTTATTGGTTGTTTAAAAAGTAGATATTTCAAGTCTTTTTGTAATTGATATTCAATGTTATTAATGTGTTACACTGGCGGTAAGGTAAAAATAAAAATGAAGGCGGAACGCTAGGAGAGGTAAAGAGAGAGAGGAAGGAAGGTAGAATGGTAGGAGAGAAGTCTAGTAGGGGTTAGAAGAGAGAGAGCGTGAGAGAGAAGCATATGAGAAAGAAGGCGAGATGCTAGGTATAAATGGCGAAAATAATCAAGTGTTACAATAGGAGGGACGCTAAAAATATGAGGGAGGGCGGGGGAGATAAATGGAGAGGACGAGGGTGGACTGATAGGTTTGAAGTCTAAGAGAGGATAGGGGAGAAAGAGAGAGAGAGAGAGAGAAAGAAGGCGAGATGATAGGCATAAATGGAGAGAATGAGTAAGTGTTTCAATGGAGGGAAATCTAGGCTGGAATAGGAGAGAGAGAGAGAGAGAGAGAGAGAGAGAATTTAGGGGAGCTAAGTAGAGCTAATGGGTTTAAATGGAGAGAATGAGTAAGTGTTAAAATGGAGGGAAGTCTATGACGGAAGCTAAATGTACGATGGAGGGTGGAATGTTAAGAGAGAGAGAGAGAGAGAGAGAGAGGATGAAAGCTGGAATGGTAGGAGAGGTCTAGGAGTGAGAGAGAAGACTAGTGAAGGGAAGGAGAGATAATGGGTTTAAATGGAGAGAATGAGTAAGTGTTACAATAGATGGAAGTCTATGAGGGAATATGATAGAGAGAGAAAGAGAGAGAGCGTCACTATTTAATGTTAGCACACCTTACTACATATAATGATGTTGCCCGAGCCCCGCGCCGACCCGACGACCCCGAGCCCCGCGCCGACCCGACGATCCCCGGTCGAGGTCACCGGATCACGCCGACCGCCGGTGCGCCGAGGTCACGCCGACCGCCGCCGAAAAAATGACCTCTGGACGACCGATTAACTCCCCCTGTCTCTCGTGTACATTAGACGTAAAATATTCGGACACGATCGGTCATGGTTAACTCCCCCTGTCTCTCATGTACATGTGGTGCGCTGCACACCACACTATATATCTTTGTTAATTTACGGGCCAAATGATAAACGAATGGACCCTTGTATACTACTAACCTATCGGAGACGGTTATTACCAAGGACCCTGATTTAAAAAAAAAAAAAAGAGTTTAATTCACAGTTAACAGTGTACGTGACACTTAAAAGGTCACACAACACTGCTTCTGGTCCAGATGGTTTTGGTACGACGGCGGAACTGCGATTTAGCTGACGACGACTTGAAAAAACTGGCCAAAGAGTTTAATTCCAGCATTCTGAGTAGCAAGTGGACTTAGACTATTAAAATCAAACGTACTATCAATCCTAACGTATGCATGTCAGAGCTCTAAAACAACAAGACACATATAAACAAAGTTGAACGCACACAAAAATAAATGTCTAAGAAAAATACTCGGTATAGCGTGGAACGAATTCAAAACAAACGAGGAAATTAGAGAAAACGTCAATCAAAGCTTGTCAAATCATGACAGCTATCACCAATATTGTCCAACAAGGAAATATCTCTAGAGGCAAAACGGGTACTCTACAATACAATCTTCGTCCCAACGTTGTGTTACTAATGCCAGTCCTGGACTATTGATGCAAGAACAATAAGAAAAATAACCTCTGCTGAAATTAAATGTGTCAGACGAATGACTGGAAAAAGTTTGAGAGATAAGACCAGAATTGAAGAACTGAGAAAAAAGCTAGGGATAGCCTCCATAGAATATATAAAGAAACAACAGATAAAAATGGTTTGGCCACGAGACACGACAGAAGGATAAAAACACAATACAACGAGCCCACAATAAACGTAGAAAGAATACCAGACCCACGGGTCGAACACGAAAAAGATGGATCGACGGAATATTAGCAGCACTAAGAAACAAGAATACCTCTTGCACATCATCCTCAAATTGGGGTTGCATCCCTTCCACATTAGATGGATTAGTTGCTGGATTTTTCCAGAGGAAGGTGATACTCAGATGTGGATGTTGGTTATCGGTCCCAACATCCATTTTTCCAGGGCTGTCACAAGGCTCACCATTGTCACTAGTTCTATTTAACGTGAACATAATAATGATCACGGAACAGCAGCTGGACGGGAGGGGAAGAACTATGACTTTTGCTGATGACATTCTGGTATATCGACAGTGAAGAGACAGGCGGGAAACCGCCTCCACAATGCAAGACGAACTCGATCGCATCTCTTCCTGGTGTGGGGCGTCAGTTGCATTAGTTAATCTTAATAAAGCATCATTTGCATGGTTCTCCCTTAACAATCATATCGTTAACACGGAAACACCGGTGGTACGAATGGGAGCTGACGAGTTTACCTGGGTCAGGTTGAAGATGTACTTTGGAGTTAAGTTTGATCGCAGTCTGTTTTTGCGGGACCACTTCGACCATGTGATAACAAAATCCCACAAATGATTAGCCGCCTTGAAGGTCATGGCAGCTGCCAACATCGAGCAGAGGCTACTTACCCTTCTGTTCCAGGGACTAGTCCTCGCATCAATCGAGTATGCTCTGGCAATTCCAATTGTCAGTGCGACTCAGATTGACAGTCTGGAGAAAATACAGAATGAAGCTATGCGCGTTACCTTAGGGTGTACGAGGGACACTCCCTGTGTAGCAAAGAGGAATCTTCTTGACTTTCCAACCATGGATGACATGATCATGATCTGGAGGACACGAGCATACTTGAAGATAAATGCAGATAAAGAGCATATATTGCATCACGAGCTCAACACAGGGAGAGGTATCAGGCGAAAAAGAGGCAAATCATGGGCAGACTGAGCAGAAGATCTCAATAAGCAGGTCAGTTAGTCTAATTAGCTGAGTGGCAGTGTACCAAGCGTTCGGCTTCTCGTGGCAAGGCGCAGTGCCATGGAGTACGGGTTCGATCCTGCTTCGGACCATATAGTGTTCTTTGTTTTTTTCTGTTGTTGTTTATTTGTCATTTTTTCCGAGTGCTAACACATACCTTTTCCTTCTATTATTCTCAGTTGGTTTACCAATATCAACTGACGGGATGGCTGAGATTACCAAGATGAGTCCTACCTTTACCTGCCCATTCATGGGTTACCCAGAACATCTCGTTCTTTTCTCGTTTAAATGCCACCTGCCCCTCGTGTAATACCGATACATCGGTGACGATTTCGGTGTGTTTGAGATTTCAGAACATGCCTTGATCCAGTTACTGCAGATTATAAGCGTGTTTCAAGTCTCCATTCGGACTTCGAGCTCTATCTCTACCTCCTCGGTTTACCTTTTTAGACATTTCGGTCTCTCTTCACCCATCAGGTCCACACACACCTCATATTTTATAAACATATGGATACTCATTCTTATCTCCTCTTTTCCTCTTCGCACACTCGCATTTGTCGCGATTCTATATTTTTCTAAACTCTTGCGCCTTTAGACGCCTCTGAGACTCAGACGATAACATTCTCAATCACGCTCACCTTATGTTGTAATTCTTTCGTCGCCTTCTTTATTCTGAATCTATTCACCAATCTTCTCTGCAAAAAGTTCTGTCTGTTATCCGAACCAAGGCTTCTAACCTCGCGTCCGCCCTCCTTCAAATAGAGCTGTTCTCTCTCTTACTCATCTCTAATACAATCTGGCTGCACTTCTGATCCTTAAACGATACCTACCTATCCTCCACTCTGCTCATACCATCTGCCTTTTATTATCTGACTCAACTTTGATAAGACAGGACTGTCAAGATATTTCGATCGAAAACCCGCTTCGTGCACGAAGGGAAATAATCGGTGTAACAGATCATGCAGCATCTTTTGAACGACAAATTCACAAAGACCTCTACCCGAATGGTCCTTTTGATATCTAGGTGGGCTTCACCTCCTACTTCAGATCAACGGATCATCTTACTTCCTATAATATATACAGTAAGGTCTCTGATGCCCACTGTCGGTTCACATTGGAGAACCGACTCATGGCCCGCTTTGACACTCTCCATCCGAGAGATTTACTTTCTTTTCACTATTTTATTTTATCACCGATGTCCTCTCCCGCTCTTTTTTGTGTCCCATCGTTATTTCTCATAGCAATATCTTTATTATCTCTCCTGCTCTTCTCCCCATCTTGCCACCTTTAACTTCTCTGTTTTTCCCTATTTTTCTCTCGTTCATCCCACCCTATGGAACATCTCATTTCATCCATCCCCATGAGGCCTACTTTCTAATTCTTCACTGTTTGGCTCCTTTTGGTCTAATTAAACTTTATCTGCCCTATTATTTAATAATCATGTTACCAACATTACGAAAATGCTGTCCATAATTTCCACAATTTTTCAGATTAGCGTTATTGTGCTTAGCTTACATGTTTGGATTTCTCTATTTTATTATTTTAAAATAGTTTGTGTGCTATACATGATGAAGGATTTTGCCGAAACGTAATTTGTTTCGTCTCTCTATCAGTTTAGCTGTTTTATAACATTGTATGTTTATTTATTTAGTTCCGTGATAGATCGATTGTCAGTCATATTCTAGTTTCTTACTGTCAGTAAGATGCAATTTTACAGCCTGAAGAAAATACAGCATAAATCTATGCGCAGTATTTTGGGGTGTACGAGGGACACTCCCTGTGTAGCAATGAGGTATATTCATCACTTTCCAATCATGGGTGACAGGATCACGATCTGGAGGACACGAGCATACCTGAAGATAAGTGCAGATAAAGAAAACCAATTGAACCACGAACTTAACACAGGGGAAGGTAAAAATAAAATTAAAATAAAAACCACCACCATCTGTGTGGGTTGTGAATCTAAGACCTTATTATGCAGAGGCCGATGTCGTCTCCAGACTACGGTGCTTCCCTCTCCTACATTTTGATGTCCGTCAAGACACGAAGTTATTTTACAGTCTAGAGTCAAGTATAACTTACTATCGACATTCAAATATATTTTAATATCTAGAATTACATAAGAAGTGATATACGGGCTTTACACACACAAAAAGTGTTACCAGGATGGCATTTATTTTTTGTTATACAAAGACTACCGTGAAAGGCGGAACTGGTTCCGCCCCTGGTTGGAAGTTTTTTGTTGTCGTGTCGGTCGGGGTCACCTCTCGTGATCTCTCGTGAAGTCGGGGTGATCTCTCATGATCTCCCGTGAAAGGAGAAATTTTGGTGCAATGGTGCCGTGCAATGTATCGTAAATATCGAGGTGACGTACCTTTCACATTCTTTCTTTGTACATTCTCGCAAAATGTTCTTATAGTTGTTTTTATTCAAGACAACTTTAATGTATGCTTAAAATGTCTTTGCATCTATTGGTAACATGTCGGCAACATGGAACTTACTAAGTGCTTGACTGAATCTGGCCACGGGGCGCTAATGACTTTAACATGTGACCAGTAAAGCGCCTTTGCTCGGTGAAATGTAACGCTTGGCCATCTACACAGCAGTCTCTGAGAAACGCACGGGTCACGCTAATGCTTTTAACAGCTTAATGCTAGAATAACAACAACGTGAACGGTAAATTAATGGACTTGTGATCGAAAGACAACTTAATAGAGTTATAGCAGGCCTGTCGTTTTCTGTTAGTGCGATATGACAGCGGCGTAACTTTCATACTGTATATTACCATTTTCTGTTAGTAGGGTTTTGACAGAAGCACAACTTTCATGTTTGATAATACTTTCTTTTAGTGGGGTTATGATAGAGGCGTGACTTCTATATTTGGTAGTAGTATTTTATTTTAGTGTGGCTATGACAGAGGCGTAACTTTCATGAGTAGTAGAGTTATGACATGGAGTGTACTAGAATTCCACGGAAGTGATCGACTTTACATCTGATCCCTCTTGTGGCCACGGTCGTACTAATGAGTTTAACAGGCAACCGCCAAAGAGCCTTTAATGGGCGAAATTGAATGCTTGACCAAGTACCTGACACCGGCCTAGTCATGTGCACGAGAGCACGCTAACGAGTTTAACAACTGAACGAAGAAATAACAACAACCTAAGAAATTCTAGTGTAGCGTTGTTTGTAAAGAACGTGGATGGTAAATTAAGGACCTTGTGATGGAAAGACAACTTGATAGAGTTATAACATGACTATCATTTTCTTTTAGTGGGATTATGACAGGGACGTAACTTTTATGTTTGGTTAGTAGTACTTTGTTTTAGTTTGGTTATGCGAGAGGCGTAACTTTCATGAGTAGTAGAGTTAGGACAAAAGGGGTAACCCCACGATTTTATAGTACCATTTTCTGTTAATAGCGCGTAACATACTTGAAGGGTTCTGGGATTAACTTTCTTCCTTCCTTCCTGCTTTCCTCCATCCATCCTTCCCTCCATCCTATCCTATCACTGTTGGTATCGGTCGAGTTAGTATGCTTGAATGATGGAAGGACAACCTGAATGATTACTCGATCAGGGGACTCTGACAATGTCACAGAACTGGTACTGGAGTCTTCTACCTTCGCATGGTAGTACCATTTTCTTTTAGTGGGGTTATTTCAGGGGAGTAATCTACTTGAGGGAGCCGCGATAGCTCAGTGGTTAGTGAACTGGACTACAAAGAACAAGAGGTAGGGTTCGATCCAACCGACGGCTTCCAGGTTCAACCAACATTTAATAGTTACCGGATTTTTTTCTGGGAAAGTAAAGCGGCACGGGCGTAATACCGACCACATTACCCCAAAAATCATATGCCGAATGTCTGTAAAATTTATGGTCACTAACACCATATTCCCTATACGCCACTTGTCGTGACGGGGGAAGTTTAGAAGCTTTTTAGTAATCTGCTTGAGATGGTTTGCGATTAACTTTTTGAACTTTTTGACTAGGCATTTTGATGAATTGAACAGCTGAACGGTAGAATGGTATTGGTGTGGAAATACAAGTGAGTCTAGACCGTCCACAGCATCGAGTTTCAGCGACAAAACCAACTATGACGACAAGAAATATTCAGATGAAGACTAAACAGCAACATAAAAAAGAAAAAAGGAAAAGGCAAAACTTCCGTGGAAAGGCCATCCTTGTAGAAAACAATATGGCGGCAGCTGAGGTTGAAATATCTGCGCGGGCCAGTGGAGAATTGTAGGTACATACAATTAGCGTGCAGAACCCAGTTCCTTTCATGGTTGTAAATGTGTCTCCCTGTAATAGGAAGGTTGTCACACAACAATGGCAGCAACTCTTCATGTTCGAGGAGGAGAATATCATTTTCTGTGGAGACTTTAATGCTAACGGTAACCAGTGAGATAACGTCATAACCAAAAAACATGGAGAAGACCTAGAGAACACACTGGTATCGGTCAATTTAGTGTGCTTGAATGATGGAAGTATGACTACTCGAACAGGGGACTCTGATAGTTTCATAGACCTGGCACTGATGTCTTCTGTCTTCGCACCATTTGCAGGTGGAGTGTAAAAGGATTCCACGGAAGTGATCACTGTCCATGTGTCCTCCTACTTGAGAAAGGCAGAAATAGAAGCCAAAAAGCAAGTTCAACACATTCCACTATGAGAACACAAGCCAGGACATCATTAGCAAAATTAGATAGGAACATGGCGTCCCTCGCAGGAGGCAGGAGACGAACACAGCCACCCTGGTGGAATGTAGGAGTTGACGAAGCTTGGCGGAACAGGACACAAACATCCAAGAGAGGGCATAAAGTCAGAAAGAATGGAAAAACATAACCTGGTCGCTTGAAGCGTCTGAAAGAAGAGGTCCACCAAAAAATTAATGCACTTTAAATTATGTGCTAAGCAGGATAAAGATGTCAAGTGGGATGTTTTCTATAAGAAAATGTGCTCGGAAAAATCCCTAACCATATTATGACGCCATCATCAGAGCATGAATGATACAATACGTCACAGAAGTATACCAGATTTTCAGAGCATAGGCAAGATATGGCACAAATCTGATAAGATCAAAGGGAAGGGTTTGCCCGCTACATTGAGCCGACTGACCAAATAAATTAAGCTGTAAAAATGATGATACGTGGGTCGCTCTCAGTATTGTGTGCTGATGCAATAGTGGGAGAAGATCTCGCAATCACAAACAATACTACTCGCACAATACTTAAAAGGTAACAGAAAACGGCTCTTGATCCAGATGGTGTTCGACACGACGACATAGGCAATCTAGCTGACGACGACTTGAAAAAAAAACTGAACAAAGAGTTTAATACCAGCATTCAGAGTGGTCAGAATAAGGTGGAGTGGCTGCACAGCTACTTACTACCGCTACCAAAACCAAACAAGGACAATTCTCAGATATGTAGACATGTCAACATCGAGCAGAGGCCTTCTGTTCCAGGGACTAGTCCTCACGCCAAGCGATATTTCCCTGGCAAGTCTTTCTGTTAGTACGAGGCAAACTGATAGGTTGGAGAAAATACAGAATGAAGCGCGATATCTTGGAGTATTCGACGGACACTCCCTGTGTAGCAATGAGGTATCATCTTTACTACAGGAATGTCTTGATTTCAGCTACGGTACAAATATTGTAATTTTTAGAACATTAGTTTCACATAAAATGTTCATACCTCTCACCAAAAGGTTAAACGACCGACCTCTCGCAGACAAATCAAGGGTATGAAAAGACAGAACCCATGACTTGTATTTGAATATATATCCCCACATAAGTCTGACGGACCAATCACATGCATGTATTCGTTCGCACATGCGCACGCAAACATATACCATCCCACATGGGTCAGAAGGACCAATCACATGCATGTATTCATTCGCGCGCATGCGCAAACATATACCGGTGCATCTATATTCAATGCTACCTTCTTTGATCTTATATTCTTCTTTTCCAGTCATCACGTTATTATTTTGTCTAATGAACATTCTTTGCTCCCATTGGTCAGAGCCGACTTTATTTACAACCAATGAACTCTCTTCCTCCCTTCTATTGTTATCCATGTTACTCTTACTCTACCTCTATTACCCTCCATTTTCTTTTGAAGCTTTTTTTAGGTTTGGTCTAAATTTGTTGGTATAATTGAGCTGTAGATTTATATAGAGATCCACTGGTTGGTATTGTGTTTACTCCAAATCACTTTAAACGGTGATTTAACTATTATAAAACCCATATAGAAAACATATATATAACAGATTAACCAACCAGAGAAGTGGATTAGTATGAAAGGCAGAGTGATTAACCAATCAGAGAAGAGTGTAACTTTGGAAATGGTTGCAGTTCCATCTTAGGGTAATTGAATTGCTCAGGTTCTCAACGAGGTTCGTGAGCGTCTGTTCATAGAATATGGACCAGTTCAGCGTGCGATAAATCATAGAACATTAGGCCGAACAGTTGGTGCCGAACCCGGTCATGAGACTCCAGGTGGCATGTGTGTTGCAAAATATTGATTTCCGGGTCACGACACCCCTCACAGTGACGATGGATTTCGTCATATAGTAGATCTGAGATTTTAGTTAATATCGTTTACACAATCTTTGAACTCTGAAATTTTCACAAAAAGAGATAGTGTTACTCAGTACCACTATATTGGGGTTGTTGGGGTACTAAAAATAGATTTTAACCTATGATGCATTAACAGAATACACATTATCCTGTTGACCAGTTGGGACTGCAATATTCTCATTCACCCCGTTATTCTCTCACTGAAAAGGAAAACTGAATTTTGGGTGTTTCTAATGAATTTCACAGTCATAGAGAAAGAATCGTAACAACCACAGGCGAAAAGTGCGATGACACTATTGGTGTGTCAATAACAATGAAGTAGCATTAAAGAAATCGTAAAAAATGTGTGATATTTCGGTAGTTGACAGATAAATCTGAAGATAAGTATGTCGAACTATAAGAACAAGGAAACAGTAATAGGACAGGTGTCAAACTGTAAGAACAATTAAACAATAACATATTACAAACCTTCTGGGAAAGTAAAGCAGAACGGGCGTAATACTGCCCACATTACCCCAAAAATCATGTGCTGAAGGTCTATAAAATATAGGGTCACTAACACCATATTTCCCTATACGCCACTTGGCGTTACTTTACTTTTTTTTTACTTTACTATATTACAAACCTAGAGCAAGTGTTAAGTCAACACGTATTTATTTGTAGCAAAAAACAGAAGGCTATAAATTTAGTAGAGGTAAACGTATACACTATGGCTCATCTACTTTTTCCGAATAAACTCAAGTTCAGAAGACGAAGACATTGATGACGGTAGTGATTGGTCAATGAAAGAGCAAACCACAACATTGTGCATATCCCCTAATGGTGATTTTAATAATGGTTTAACGTTGGACTCAATATTAAAAAAGACAACTGTTCTTGAAAGGTTGTTAAACGCTAGTGGAACCTCTGATATCTATACTACCTGTTCTCAAAACCACGGAGCTGGAAAACTGGAGAATGCAACTGAATTAATTAACAACCACTCCTCGGCTGATAATATAGAAACATACAGATATTTTAACACGGTATTGATTTTGAGAAAATTAATGCGAGGTGGAACAGACAATACCTCACTCCTGATTTCCTCTTTTTCAAAGAGCAAGGTGATGGACTAAAAGATAGAGTTAACAAGGTAGGTAATTGATTTGGAGCCAATTTACCTCTTGCTTTTGATATCATTCTCTGTTCCTCCTTCCTTATCTTTATTACTGATATATGTGATATTATTTGTGAACTTTGTTAACCTCAGACGGAAGATGTACAAAAGAGGTGAGATGCAGAATGGCTCGGGCAAAATCAGCTTTCCAAAAAATGAGGAAGATGCTATGCAATCCATTTTTGACAATAGAAATAAGAAAAAGAGTTCTTAAATGTTATGTAGAGCCAGTCTTAACATATGGATGCAAATCATGGACAATAGGACAACAGACAAGAAAATCACTGGAGTCTGTAGAAATGTGGTTTTACAGAAGAATGTTGAGAGTACCATGGACAGATAAGAAGAGTAATGAAAAAGTTCTGAAAGAGGCCAAAGCAAAAAGAGAACTAATTTACAATATTAGGAATCATCATTTTTTGGCCATGTAATGAGAAGAGAACAACTGGAATATATTGTAACAACTGGAAAAATTGAGGGACGAAGAGATAGAGGGTAGCAAAGAGAAAAAACAACAGACAGCTTAAGAGAACCCCACTAAAAGAAAGTATTACCAAACATGAAAGTTATGCCTCTGTCATAACCCTACTAACAGAAAATGGTACTATCAAGTATGAAAGTTACGCCGCTGTCATATCGCACTAACAAAAAAGAAACGGCCTGTTATAACCTATTAAGTTGTCTTTTGATCACAAGTACATTAATTTACCGTTCAGGTTGTTGTTATTCTGGCATTCAGCTGTTAAACTCATTAGCGCGGCCCGTGTGTTTCTCAGAGACTGCTGTGTAGATGGCCAAGCGTTAAATTTCGCCGAGTAAAGGCGCTTTACTGGTCACCTGTCAAAGTCATTAGCGCCCGTGGCCAGTGTCACAGTCAATCACTTAGTAAGTTCTATGTTGCTGACATGTTACCATCAGATGCAAAGACATTTTAGGCATACATTAAAGTATTAAATTATGTAAATTAGTTAAACGAAATATAATGTTGTCTATTTGAATTTTAAAAAATATAAACTTGAGAATGTTTTATTGCCTGAGAGAATGTACAAAGAAAGAATGTTAACACTATGTCACCCTGATATTCTGGACTGGCCCCCATTCCCCAAAAATGTCCTTTTTAACGAGCGGTCACGAGCGGTCAAAAGAGGTCAGGAAAGGTCACGAGAGGTCACCTCGACTTCACGAGAGAGCACGAGAAGTATGGTAGGTAGCAGTTAAACAATCGAAGAGGGTGGGTAAAAAATTGAATAGATTGGTTAATGAGTAATCTAATGATTGATGGACTCTGTACTTCCCGTCAGTTTTGACAGAGCTAATAGGCGCGAGTTTCTGTTTTCCCACTCGAGATTTAGCCACGCCCAAAGGAACCAGCGTTACCGCATATCTATTGCAAAGATACATTTATTGCATACATTATTAAATATTTAGTATATCCTTACGAGCATAAAAGGGGCTATAATTACGATAAATAGGATCATATTGAGTGAAATATTGTTGACGCTCGCTGCCGCGATGTGTGTGCATTTCAAAATTCTACCAGTAACGCACTCACCCAGCGGATCGATAAACAGTTTCACTCGCGCGGGAACTTTTACTGGGTGAGGTCTAAAAAACAATAGCATCACATAATTTAATAAATTCAAACGATCAGCACCGTTAGTTGTCTCTTGTCACGAGGAGTGAGATAACACTGACCAGCAGAACAATAGTATATATATATATATATATATATATATATATAACTAATTTACCAACGATAGATACGTTTAGTATACTAACAGATCTGTAAATCTAGCAGCATATCCTTACGGATGTTATACTAATACTAAAACACCACCGGAGAAGCAAGATGCTGCCAACAGACATTAAAACAGCAACACTATAAGATTGCTGGCTTGTGCAAGAGTGGATCCGCATACACAACACCCATAAAAGCTGCTTTTATGAACGCTCTCAGTACGTCTATTTAGCTAGTTGAGCCAAGAGAATCTGCGACCACAGGTAGGACTCTCGTATCGTTGACCAGTAGCCATCGTTTTCTCTTAGACTCTGCAAAAAAAATAACAATATGAGCGCTATGGACAATAGTGAATCGAATATTTTATAAAACGCCGACAGCAAAATTAGCATGTCTTTTCTTTTCTCTAGTGTCTTTCGGAGACTAACTTTTTAAATATATTACTTTAGGTGACGTTTGCCGAGAGTTGGTGACAGTCCATCATTTGGATGATTTTAAAGAGGATAGACGTTCAACATAGATGCAGATTGCCTGTGACAGACACAGATTTGCAAGAAAAATATCAACCTGGCTCTAGTTAAAGAGCCTAGTCTTTTACCGTTGGGCCTCTCAAAAGGTTTTACAACCATCGCAGTACTAACGTCAAAACCAGGAAAGGTTATAAATGGCATCTCTTCAAGAAATCGAGAAGGAAACGAGTACCGTACTTAGAGATGTAATATTTAAAACGAACGCCACCGAGATTTCTAAAACTATGAAACGTGCAATAAACCTAATATCCAACATTCAGTTCCATGCTATAATTGGCAGATTACCCGTCATGCATTTCGTCGATGATAATTTTCCAGTTATAATGATGGAAATATTTGCAGATAGTGTCTACAACTGGTAGAAGCGTCGCTGTGCAAGCCCTGGTTTTTTGCTTAGCGATAAACCTACGAGACTCCCTTTACGATTCTGACGTGAACGTAAAACTCGGGATAGAGCAATTTGCAACCGAGGCTACCAATTGCATCGAAGAAAAAACTACACCATGGATATTCTCAAAGGGCGGATATTTTTTCTATTAAAATGTTTTCAAAATATAAATATAAAAAAAGAAAATATAATTTTAAAAATACTTTTTTTTAAAATGTGTTTTTGTTAATATGTGTAATTTTAAATAGATTTTGTGACGTGTCCAAATAATATCAATATAATTACCATACAACGGCGAGATGAAACACGACATAAAATATAAAACAACGAGTGAGTTTTTGTTTGGATGTTTTTGTTTTTTTAAATTAATATACCGAGAATACGACACCTGTGATGACAATTAACAACAACTAATTTTAGCGATCGCTACAGTTACAATAGGGCCGCTATAAATAAGCGAACATAAAATTGTTATATCTCGATATAAGCAGTCTTATTCATATCTGATATTTTATTTTACACAAATGTCAACGGGTGGTAGCAAGCAATCATGATATACCGGTAGTTTCGTAACATATTAGTGTCCTTTGCAGGACGGTCTTATGTACACTATACGACATTAGTCTTGTATAGCTTATATGTGTGTTGAAACTAGTGTACGCTTGGTTTGAAAGTGACGTGTTCAAAGATTGAAATATTTAAAAGATCGTATATATTAACAGTGTATCTTACAGGGGAGAATAAAATACAGCGGGCATATCACATCACAGAGATTGTTGAAAAGAACGTTATTGAACTTCCGTTTCCAAGATGGTGGAACGAAGTTCATGCTCTTTCGATCGCTGCAGAAAATGCATTTGGGGACTGATTAATTTCGGCTGTCCAATGCAATTTTCTGTGTTAAAGTAAAAATAATGTTCTACTTAACAAATCTGCGCCGATGAAGCGTAGTCGTACACACGGCAATATTCCTTTTTGACAAGTCAAGTGTCGTGAATGCAACATTCAACCGTCCAGAGTTGATCTGCGGTTTACGTCAACATATTGATTGCTGTTCAATGGCCGTCGTTGGAATTGTTTGACGCAAGTTATTTACATGTTAGAACGCATTAATGTAGACTGCTCCGTCAAGTCAACCAAAGTTATTTTCTCTTTAGGGTATTTGCACCGTGTTTTGTTCGTTGTAGGCTGCATTCACTAGAGCAATCGGGAATCTATGGGCGCAGTCATTGTTGTGTGTGCTACCTCATCATAATGGCTCATTGTATATCCCTAGACCGGCCATACGCTAATCTTACGGTCTGTTGTTTGATGTACGACGGGGATAATCCGACGGCTAACTGTGTTTTATATGTTCAGAATTGGAGTCAAAAACGATGTCCTAACATCATCAAGCGCTATACATAAAAAAAAAATGTGACGATCATCATTTTCAAGAGGACGTTAACTTCCGGTATATATGGTGGATAGGCGGTAGGAACAATTGAAGGCTATGTATGAAAAGTGTTCCTTGTTGCGGTTTACTCATATTCCAAGTCCGGCTTGTTGCAGGAGCTACTGAGTTACGTGCTCTGTGCCCACCGTGAGCTGTGTGTCTCATCCGTTTTGGTCATGTTTCGACATTCCAATTGTTTACAATGAATGATGATATCGTATGACAAGGAACAGTTGGCTGTGTTTACTCTCTGTGCGGTTTCGCCTTATGTCTTTTGGCGTGTGCTGGGACTGCTATGATGGGGACTACAGTTACCTTTCTTTGTTTGGGAGATGAGTTAGTAATTCGGATGATTACACTGGCACGGGCGGTTCAGCAATTATGGATTTTAATTCGTTTGCAGTGATACCGGGGACTTCCATAACCATAATGTTATTGGCAAGTATTGATTAATCACCACGATTGTCTCGTTCTGCATCCGAGTTGTGCGTTGTAGATGCTGGTGTTACCTAATTTATTTTGTCATGTTTGTATTTATATTGCGTGTGTATGTGATTGTTTTGAAAAAAAAATATTTTAAACACAAAGCACTGTGACCACAACTGAGTCACATAACATCCGTGATGTCGATGGGTCAGGGAACACTGCCACTCAGCTACCTAAAATATTAGCTTCGTAGGCAATGTCTTTCGCGCAGGTGTTCTCATGACTATAGCATAAGGCCGCGATCATAGCTCGGAAATAGATAGTGTATCTGTATTTTTTTTCTGTTAAGACAAGTATCTCCCGGATAGGGTAGGGCTAAATACTTGCGTGCAGACAAACATTTAGGACATTGCCTACGAAGCTAATTTTTTTAGTTAGCTGAGTGGCAGTGTTCCCTAGTGTTTGGCTTACATAGCCTCTACAATTTGTTTTTATCTAAGTCAATTTTTCTTCAGTAGAGAATTTGTAGGCTATTATATTACACTACAGTACACGCCTCCGCTACACAGGCTTCCGTTTCTTAAGCAAGTTACCTCTCTAACAATGGACAACCCACTCAGAACTCATTTAGCTGTCGTAAACCTCCACCAACTATTATTGTTGTGATATACATACACTGAGGCGTGACTGATTTCTGGCCTCACGCGATCTAGTGGTTTTCAGGTTTTTACATGATGGAGGAAAACATTGGGAACTAAAGTACTATGGTTAGACTCTCTCTCTCTACCTCAACTTCTGACATCTCTACTATCTCTCTACATTGTAACATAAGAGCTATCTCGATACACACATTTAATAACATCATGTGGTGTAGACAATTACAACATTATACATTTAGAATTCACTTTACTTCACAGCCATTTTGTCAAAAATTTCTCCAGTAGCAAAGTCTATTTATAATCTATGAACTATTGTCTCAAAGATAAAATTGAAATTACAATGTATCAACTACTGCCTCATTGAATACTATGTTCATCACAATCCATAAACATTGCCTCATGAATAATAATTCATGGCTTGTTCTGCTCTAAGTCAATTCTTCTTCAGTCTGTATAAATTTTAAGCATAATATCACGATATATCTACTACTTTACATGCGACTCCTCTTGACTCGATCTTAACTTCGGGGCCTGATGTAAACCTCTTGCCAGCTCCCCTCTCTTTTGCGGTCGCTCGTCTACTGTTATTCTAAACAGCTCCTCTCTCTTCTATCATCCGTCTAAAGCCTTCTATCCTAATCTTGGTCGTCGTAAGTTCCCAGTGAACACTTACAATTAATGCTTTTCTCCTGGCATTCAGGAGTTCATACAACATTTTGTCGCCCTCAAGAAAAACCACTCCAAAAATACTTCTTTCTTAATCTCCCATTTCTTTGCGGTGAGATAACTTTAAATATTATCCTTACTCATTACAAGTGTAGCTTTCAAAAATGTCACTTCCTCTGTAGCTTGAGCTGTCATCTTAAATTTATGTAGCGACTCTAATCCCATCTATCCCAAACAATACCCAAACCCTTGAACCCATCAGGTATGTCTCCTCATGGGAAACAAAAAATACCAGAACTTAAGTGAACTATAAGAGGAATCATGAAAAAGGCACCCAATCAGACACAGAAATAAAACACGCATGAAAAAAAACGCATACACGATACCTACCCACAGGACTCTTGGTCCCACATATACACAGATGGATTTGCTACAAATGCCACCAGAAATGGAGGGGGAGGTGTGTTATTGACGCTGAATAATCAGGACGAGATCACCAAGTCAATAGCTACAGGGAAATTCTCAAACAACTTTAAAGCAGAAACTGAGGCCCTCACAGATGCTGCAACACTGGCTATTCAACACAAAAATAACATGCACAATAAATTGGTGATTCTGACTGGAACACTGTCAGTATTATCAGCTCTAAAAATCCACAAGAACAATGAACTAGATGACTTGAGAACAACCCTGTAACAACTATGCAGTAACTTCCAGAGAGTAGTCATTCAGTGGAAACCATCACATTGTAATATACACGGGAACGAACGCACAGACAAATTAGCTAAAGAGGAAGGGAGATTACCACAAGAGAACCATCCGCTCAGTTATGATGAAGCCAAATCCATCATCAAAGGTCAGTGCCATGAAAAATGGAAACGAGAAAATCGTTAAAAGTGACCAAAGCATAACGAGAGTGACGGATACGATCAACTATCAAGGAGAGGTCAAGTCATCACACTTCGCCTACGCACTGGCCACAATTGAATGAGAAATCACATGTTCACCCAATTCAAAATAGGTACAACCAGCCTATGCCACTGTACACTGGACAATATGACTACAAAACATGTTCTACAACATTGCCCCCAGTACACAGACCTGAGAAGAGCAATGTGGTCCACACCCACCTCCCTGGAAGAGAAACTATATGGGGCAATCGAATCACTTAAACAGACATCTGACTTCATGAGAGAGTCTGGAATCCTACTCTGATTGAGCCTTGATCGCAGAGAGAGATCCCATCTATCCATTTAATCTGGGGTTGTTTTCTCTCCTTTGGCTTGATATCTTCATATAACCTTCGCTTTGCAGGATAGTTAGGATTTCATTATGGGTCAGATGTACAAAAAATTAATTGCTTATTGTTCCTTATAATTATTAACTATCACGTTTTTATTAAATTAATTCGGATAGAATACACAATACACAACTTATGGACAGCCTAAAAGATATACATCTAGATTATACAGACATACAACTAATAAGTAATTTATACCGGGAGCAAACAACAATAATAAAATATAACCCCTATTGATATAAAACAAAGAGTAAGACAGGAATGCATCTTATCACCAAGCTTGTTAAATCTATACAATGAGCAAATCTTTAAAAACATCGCAGAGATGCCAAGCCTAACATTAATGGAAAGATAATTAATAACGTATGATATGCTGATGATACTTTATTACAAACAGAAAATCCTAAAGATCTAAGACAAGTACTTAATGACATAAACAACATAGAAGAATAGGAATAATTGGATGTATTTTCCCTTCCAAGATTACTTTTAGTAGGCTACTTTTAAGTCTTAAAACAATTAAAAATTGAAAAGAGAACAATTAACACAATTAAAAATGGACAAATGAGATTTTAGGGACATGTTAAAAGACACAGCAGTCTACTAAAAGTAATTTGGGAAGGGAAAATACAAAGCAAAAGAGGCAGAGGCAGACCAAGACTAACATGGACGAGTAACTTTAAAAGATGGACAAGTCAGCCTATGACAACCTGCACCATCAAAGCAAGAGACATAACGTAATGGCGCTCAATGGTAGTCAACATTCGATGCATAGACGGCACTCGATAATTATTAATTATTGACTGGAATTATGCCTACGGTTTTCCTCAGTTTCATTATTTTGCTGTTTGTTTTGATTGTTGTACCTCTTATGCATCTGATTTCGCACAATGCTATTTTTCATTTGTCTTTCAAGGATTGCCCTTGTCTGTCATAGGTTGCATAAAGTGGATACAAACCAGGTGTCTGTCTACTTACTTTTTGCATGCATGGTAACAGTTTGATGTTTCATGGTGTTGTTTTTTTTTTTTTTTTTTGCAGATAATTATACCTATATTCTGGATTCTGATTTCAATTTACTGAACTAAATTTTCCGTCATTATTGAAATTAGCTATTTTAAATCTCTTGCTATATTTCACATCCTTTCGTCGTTAGTTATTGAATTTTGTGATACTTTAAAATGCAGTGTGATAAAACACAATGCATAAATAATATGTACAACATGAGGTATATACATAAACAGTACAGCTATTTACAAGTCGAATAAGAAAGCCGGTTATAGCCCATTCTGTTGAGCGTTGCCTTCAATTAAAATCAAAATAAATGTTTTCCCGTTTGAAGACTTCTTAGTAGCCGATGGCATGTGAAGGGTAATGTTAATGCAATCCATGTTATGATGATGGACTGGAATTTATGGATTTTAATTAATTTTAATGGACTTTTGTAAATTTGAGGTGGATTTCGATGACACCGATGGACACAGATAGACACGACCATCAGGAGCACTCCCCAGATATCAGAAGGACACCCCAGACATATAAAAAGATTATGATTCAGCAAAGGGAGAGAATCATAAAAAGGGGAGATAACATTGAAAAAGTATTATAAAGGGGAGATAATTGTGTCATATACTAGATACGAAGAATAAAATAAAGCAGACTCATTGGTGATCGATTGAATTTGTAATCTTTATTACAATGGCTTCTGATGGGTTTTTAGGGGTAGGAATGATATCAAAAGGGTGGTCGGGTTGTGAAGATGGCGTGGCGGGGGCTCTAAAAGATGAATACCGAACCATATTTGACTGATTCATATTTTTTAATTAGTATTTTAATTATTTTCAGTGCGTTTTAGGGAGGTGTGGACCACGTTGTCCTTCTCAGGTCTGTGTACTGGAGGCAATGTTGTCCAGTGTACAGTGGCATTGGCTGGTTGTACCTATCTTGAATTTGGTGAACATATGGTTTCTCATTCTATTGTGGCCAGTGCGTAGGCGAAGTATGATGACTTGATCCCTCCGTGATAGTTGCATGTATCCGTCCCTCTCGTTATGCTTTGGGTGTTCTCGTTTCCATTTTTCATGATACTGACCTTTGAGGATGGATTTGGCTTCATCATAACTGAGCGGATGGTTCTCTTGTGTTAATCCCCCTCTCCCTTTAGC
Source organism: Megaustenia siamemsis (assembly GCA_032433765.1). NCBI lineage: Eukaryota > Metazoa > Mollusca > Gastropoda > Stylommatophora > Ariophantidae > Megaustenia > Megaustenia siamemsis. The sequence continues at coordinate 87,725,824 of JAVIAB010000051.1, forward strand.
TAATTTGTCTGTGCGTTCATTTCCGTGCATATTACAGTGTGGAAGTATCCACTGAATGACTACTCTCTGGAAGTTATTGCATAGTTGGTCTAGGGTTGTTCTCAAGTCATCTAGTTCTTTCTTCCTGTGGCATTTTAGAGCTGTTAGTATTGACAGTGCATCAATCAGTATCACCAATTGATTGTGCATGTTATTTGTGTGTTGAATAGCCAGTTTTGCAGCATCTCTGAGGGTCTCAGTTTCTGCTTTAAAGTTGTTTGGGAATTTCCCAGTAGCTATTTACTTGGTGATCTCTTTCTGGTTATTCAGCATCAAGAGCACACCTTCCCTCTATTTCTGGTGGCAATTGTAGCAGAGCCATCTGTGTATATGTGGGACCATGAGTCCTGTGGGTAGTTATCGCTTATGTGTTTTTCTGCTACGTTTTTCTTACTATGTCTGATTGGGTGCCTTTTTACATGATGCCTATTATATCTTCCTTAAGTTCTGGTATTTTTTGTTTCCCATGAGGAGACATATCAGATGGGCCCAAGGCTTTCGGTATTGTTTGGGAAAGTACTGGGTCTCTAGTTGTCAGTTCATTGGAGAATGCAGTGAAGTTGCTCCTCTTTAGTTGTACTATTTCGTAACCAGTTTTTCTTTGGTGCATGGGGCGGCTAAGGAGCCTTCTATATTTCTCTGCTTGTCGCAATACTTTAGTGACCCGTCTGTTATCTAAGGGCTGTATAAATGTTACTGTTTCTAGAGTCTTGATAGGTGTAGATTTCATAGCACCAGTGATGATATGGGCAGCTTGATTTTGATAGCCCAGGCTATGACTCCATACTCTAGGACTGGTCGTACTCTTCCTACGTATAGTCGTTTCAAGATATTGCTGTCTGCTCCCCAGTCCGTTCCTGCCAATTTCTTCATAATATCAGTTCGTTATCTGGCTCTTTTGCTTACTTTATTTATCTGATTTTTCCAAGTCATTCTGTGATTCATGGTGACGCCAAGATATGTTGGGTTTTGGTCAATAGGTAGTGTATGCTCTTTTATCTTCAAGTTTGCAGAGAGTGTGTTTCTTGATAGGCTGAAAATTGTGTATGAAGTTTTTTTTTTTTTTCATTAATTGTTAATAACCAGGTGTTCGTCCATTTTTCAAGTTCTCATAGGGCATCTTGCATCCTGGATCTAGCCACAGACATAGTTTTCTGACGTGCCCATAACGCCAGATCATCTGCATATATTGCTGAGTGTATTCTGGGTGGAATGTCCATTACGATGTCATTTATGAAAATTAAAAAGAGTGTTGGGGACTGGACTCCGCCTTGTGGGACACCTTTTTCGATTGTGACCTTCTTACTTAGTTGTCCTTGCACTTGTACTCTGGCCGTTCTATCCTGAAGGTATTGAGAGACCCAATTGAATAAACGATCCTGGATGCCAAAGCTAAAAAGCTTGTTCTTTAAACCTTCTCGCCATACTCTATCAAAAGCCTTCTCCATGTCGACCCACACTGTCAATGTGTGTTTCTTTTCTTGTAAAGTATCTTCTATTTCCTGTGCGATGTAGGTGGTCAGGTCTTCAATTGATCTGTGCTGACGGAAGCCACTTTGTTGTGGTATGATTTGATGTTTTGTCTCCAAATGCCACATGAGTCTTCTGTTAACCAGCCATTCCATGAGTTTACTCAGGCAGCTCAATAAGCTAATAGGTCTGTAGCTACTTGGGTCTAGTGGGTCTTTTCCACGCTTGAGGATGAGCACCAGAATTGCCTCGTGTATTTGAGCTCAGTTTTTGTTAACATTTCCGCTCCACATTTTTTAATATCTCTCAGCCTAGTTTATCTATGTAGTTTAGCTTTAGGTGAAGGATTAGTGCAATATGTCAACATATCAAGTATTAGGCTATCTTCAATCCTTAAACTAGCTATTAGTGTATACGCGTTTCAGTTTTTCGTGTAATCATCATTTCCATTTAAACTTTATAGTAACATTTGAATAGAGAAAACATAGTGGTATTATAATTTACAAAATCGCTTATTTTTAATATTGAAAGTATCTGTAAAGAAGCCACAACAATATTAAAGAGAACAACTAATTAAAGGAAATTAAAAGATGACTGACTCATACAACTATAAGTGTCAGAGTAATAATTCACATAAAGGGAACAAATATATAGGAGAATTTACAAAAGTGGCCACAACAAAAAAAACATCTCATAATACATATTTACACAAAATGAATGGACCAGTATTAAAACATCTCAGTGAATTTAAATAGAAGGGAACTATTTTAATTATTATGGGGGCATCAGTAACCTATTTGGGAAAACCACCCGACACGGCTACCGAAGTTCGGACAACGTGTGTTCGATTCCCACTGGGAGCAGTGTGAATTATACAAGTAGTTGGAAGAAAAAACAATACTCCCGCGGTCGACCCAGCTGGCAGAAATGGGTAGCAGGGAAGTACTTTGGGTAGGTGAGAAATGGCGCATCGCATCGTGAGTTTAGATGCTTGAAGCGACATTATCGAGAAGTCTCAGAACACTTCTGAATAGACGACCGAGCACATATGGGTGAAAACTCGCGTGCTAAGACTCCGATTCAAGTCTCGGACTTTATCTTTACTTTACCTACATGTTAATTATGTATTGCAGATGTACACCAAAGGTGAGGCACAGAATGGCTGAAACTGAGACTGTATTTAAAATAATGAGAAAAAAAAGATTGTATGCGAACCATTTTTTACAATTGAGATAGGAAAGATTCTTCAGTGTTATATAGGGCCGGGTATCTTTCTGCACCGTAGTTAAATGTGCACGTGAATTCTGGACAATCGGGCAACAGACAAGAAAATCGTTGAAGGTAAAAAGAAAGCTTTATTTTTCCACAAGAACCTTGAGAATACCTTGAACAACTAAACATAGTAAACGAGACGTTATAAAATGGCCAGAGTGAAAAAAGGAAGCTGATTATCAACATCTGGGATAAACAATCATTTTTTGTGTTCATGTAAACAAATAAGAACAGTTGGAATGGTGTGTGAGAATCGGAGAAATTGAGGTACGACGTAATAGGGAGAAGCAGAGGAAATATACTAGCCATTTTAAGAAAATGCCCTAAGAAAGTATAAAGTCAAAAACAAAATTTATAAACTGTAGAGATAGACAGTCGTTGAGAGATAATAAAGACATGATCATCCTGGCCAGCAGGCACGGTACTTGATGATGACGATAAGGATGATATGATCAAGATGACTAGATTTGTGCAACACGGGAGTGTGCGCTTATTTTTTTTTCTTTTTTATCAAAACAGTGCTAACACGCGCTCAAGAAAAGTCTGATTATTGCCAGATTCAAAATACACATGACTGTGTATCGATACCTGGCTCGAAGGATGCTTAGTTTTGTTTGATCCATGAGAACACCACACGTTGCTGGTGGTTGTTGATATTATGTTGGGCAGGTAACTAGGCCTCAAAGAACCAATGGACAAGTTTGAACGAGAAGGGGCGAAACAAAAATATACACCCTAGTCCTTCAGGTTGGCGGTTGTAACTTGGGGCTATAGCTCGTTTCAAATCATGTGCCCAACTTCAAAACGCTATTACTCTCTAACCGTTTGTTAAAAACTTTTGAAATTTTCCAAATGTTATTAGAATGCAAAAGACCCTTTAAATGTATATTTAACAAATATCTTGCAGCTGCAGTTTTCTTAAAGCGGCGATATTTCTTTGATGTTTGTCAAAATTGTAAATTGTGAAACCCTAAAGAATAGAAATTACCGTAGTTGCTGGTCTATGATTAATTTTCACTAGGTAAAGGCGTGGCCGTAATGGGGAAATAACTGGATAAAACAAAACACCAGGAGAATTATTGTCTGCTCAGTTCGAGGACGGACGATAATATCAAGGTATACCTGTATGTCCAATTTTCATAGTTGTGTGGTCCTGAAAAGGACCGTTTGTTGAACTAATTTAAGGTAATATAGGGGCCAACATTGTGGGGGCTATATACTTTCATTCTGAATCAGACGAGTCTAAAAGATTAATAACTGTTTGGGATTGAACATTCCACAAACCATCATTTTTCCAATATTCCTCTTCCTGTTTTAAGACGTGGTCTTCACATTTAGACCAATAATCTTTGTCTATATTTAATAAAGCGAGATTAGCAAGAGTCTTTACATCGCATATTTTGGATGTTGTATTTTCATCTGCCACTTGTCCTTTTAATTTTGCCCAGATTAGTTCTAATGGATTTAAATGAGCATGGTAAGGTGGCAGCCTCAAACTTATATGACCGTGCTCTTGGATGATCTGATCTATTTGAAAAATCTTTGTCCTCTGTTTTTGCTTTACTAGAGATAGTAATTCAGGTTTTAAGTACATGTTATTGAATTGTATGTGCTCCTTTGTGAGCCATATCTTAAGAGCATCTTTTGTACTGGATGACGTCGGGACGTTATCTTCAAGTCCAACAATGTTGTGGTACGCTGCATTGTCCATTATTAGGCAAGATGGTCGATCTAGTGATGGGAGAACAGAATTTTCAATCCAATGTCTAAATATGTGACCATTCATCTCAGAGTGATAATCCCGATTGTCTATGGATTTTGAAAGAAAAATTAGCTCTGCATTCTGTATTAGTCCATGTTGTCGACTACCTGCATGAGCAATTATCAAGCGCTGTCCTTTGCTGCTAGGTATTAATCTCTTAATCTTTCCATCTGATGACTGCCATTCCCTTTGGTTAGTGTGGTGAGCATTGATCCATGTTTCATCCAAGTACACAATATCATAACCTTGCTTGCGCACCTCTTTTACTTCACGTAAGTACTTGCTTCTCATGACTACTATATGTGGCTTCTCACAGATGATGTTTCGTCCATTGAAATACTTTCTGAATGTAAAGCCTGCAGCTCTCACATTCCTCCATAATGTAGACTTTGATATTTCAATACTGTTGTTCTTTTTCATCGATACTTTTAATTTTCTTATTGTAACAGTTTCATTCATACCCAACATTTTGCGAATTTCACTTCTAATAAGTTCACTGTCGAAATTATCAAACATTTTTGCTCTTCCTTGTGATTTTGTATATTTTGAACATTGACGGTCACGTGCTTGAATCCAGCGATTAAATGACCGTTTAGATAAATCCAACATGTGTCTTGTCCTATTCTCAGGGTTTTCTAAAGAATGAAATAATCTTCCTCGTTTAGCCTCTTTGCAAAAATAGTCATACATTTTTATTGCGATGTTTTGTAAACTGCAGAATTTCATTTTAAGACTCATGGTAAATGTTATTGTTCCACGTCTCCACCTATGAATGAACGGAAATGGAACACACAATGCCTCGTATTTTCTACAAGTGTCTAATTGTGTCAGACAACTCACGTGGAAAGCGTGCAAAAACGTCAATTGTACCGTGTATGGATTTTTAATCGCTATTTTTAACTTAAAATACTGTAAACATTAAGTTTTGACTACATCAATGGGTCGTTATAAATTTATATAAATCAAATAAGCAACAATAATAACCAAATGTTTTTTTTTAATGAAATTAATTCCCTGTTGGTTTCTAATCATTATAACTTTACATGCAAATTTTGAAAAAATTACAAAAAGAGATTAAAAAGATATCGATTTTAAAAGTTGGGCACATGATTTGAAACGAGCTATAGTACTCTACTTAAAAAGGAACACTTTTTAAAAAATAATCAGAAGCAAGGAAACGTTTTTCTCCATGGTGGACATCTAGGGCATTATCGTGAATGACTAGCAGTTGTGAAAGTTGAAAGGTAGGCTTATGTCTCGTTTACAGTAGATGTCCTAACTGCAAAACGCGAAACAAAACCGAATTTCGGGAATGTAAAAATAATGAACAAAGTAGGAAACCCGAAGAAAATAGAAAGCAAAAAGAAAGCTAATGGATCAGCTTATTAGAAATAGGAGAAAGCAGATTTGCAGGAATGGGTGGACTTTCATTTATTTAGTCAAGAGGAACTGAGAGAACATTAGTTGTTCATTAGTTAGAACAGGGATGGCCAATTAGGTGCTCGCGGGCCACTTGTGGCCCGCGGCGGATAAAAAATAAAATCAGGTTGCATTGAGCAAAATGTCCTGGGTAAAATTGATTTAAAATTTGTTACGTTAACTTCTACCGTGGAGAAAGCTAACTCAAATATTCCCTAGTAGACCTATGTTTAAAACTCGGAACACTCTAGTAGTTAGTTTAACGTCGACTTCCCGTCATTCCCGGCCCATCCTTTGTTTCCTTTTGATCATCCTGCGACCGACTTAAACAAAGGAAGAAGCCAACGAATGGTTCTAGAGCCGACTCTCGGTTCGGCGAGTTCAAACAGTTTCCGCCAAGAAATACTGTCAGTCACCCACCTCCTCCACCCCAACACATTCACCTCACAATTATTTTACTTTCAGTTTCTTTCTCGCCAAACCTCTTTTAATCAGTTCAAAGTCATAACAGTGGAAATTTGCAATGAAATAAAGAGTAGCACCTAAACATTCTCGGGATTAATTGGTGTAGAGGACCCGGCACACGTAAGACCTATTTAAGCAGCAGATAACATTTACTTCGATGGAAGCGTCAACCAGCGTCCTGAAGATGATATTTATCTTTATGTTATCGCTTGTCACTGGGAATTAAATAATAATAAATCTAATAATTAAATTCCCTTCTAGACGACCAACAGCAGACCAGTTCTAATAATTGAATTTCCTTCTAGACGACCAACAAAAAGACCAGTTCTAATAATTCAATTTCCTTCTAGACGACCAACAAAAAGACCAGTTCTAATAATTCAATTTCATTCTAGACGACCAACAAACTGACTAGACCTAATGAATATCAGTTACCAACAAACTCTTTTTACTGCTTTATTTCAGCACTGCCCTTGAAAGTTATCCTACAACTTCCTGGTTGTTATTATTTACTAAGGTGTTAATTTAGTATACTTCATCTGCCAATATCATGTGCTATGTATTTGCTAAGTCCTTACAACAGAGAAAAATTAACGTTATTTTAGCTCTGTACGTGTGAAATGACTTGTATTAGTCTTACAAGTGAGAACACCGATAACCTGTTAAAGTAGAAGTAATGGGGTTTGGTGTAACAGTCCCCAGGTTTAGTTGACATTAGGGACATGATGTAGTTATAATAATTCAAAGATCACAATTATCGTTCTATGATGTGTCTGAAAAGGCACGAGTAAATCAATGTAACTATAATAAAGATCAACTTACACTACTGCATGTTAGTGAAGCAAAGGGAAGGAAGTTAACTGACAATTTGCTTGCTGAAGAGGTCGATAAAATAAGGGAATCTAACTGATAATTTGCATATTGATGACTTAGATAAAATGGGAAGCTGCTGGTAATTTGTATGTTTATAGAGTGGACTGATTGATGGAATCTAATTAGCAGTATTTATGTTTGATGAAGTAGACGGAAGAATGGAAACTAACTATTAATTTGTATATGCTTCTGCGGGAGTCAGGTGGCGTGGTAGATAAAACATCGGAGGCAGGGGAGCCATAGAAAAGATATATATATATATATATATATATATATATATATATATATATAATAGTAGTCATGAAAAATATACATTGCTACGATCACTTGTCTTTGATCTTCTTATCCATCTCCTTTTGCTTTGAACCGAAGCAGGAGAAAGGGAGAATGTATAAAATAATCTAATATTCAGGACTTCCTGTCAATATGGTGGATAGGCTACAGGAAACGATGCGACTCTGTCTGAAAAGTGCTCCTTGTTGCAGATTCCTCATATTCCAAGTCCGGCTTGCTACTGGAGCTACTGAGTTTAGTGCTCTGTGCACACCGTGAGCTGTGTTTTTCATCCGGATAGTGTTTTGATATTTCGATTGCTTACGATGAATGATGATATCGTATGACGAAGGCCAGGTCAACTGCGTTCACTTTCGGTGCGGCTTGGCCTTATGTCTTTTATCGTGTGCTGTGGATGCTGTGATGGGAACTGCAGCTGCCTTTCTTTGTTTAGATCCTTCAATGAGATGAGATGTTAATTCGGATGATTCCGCTGACTGGCACGGGCGGTTGAGCAATTATGGATTTTAATTCGTTTGCAGTGAAGCCGGGGTCTTCGACAAACTACAACTACAACTTTATATTGTTCAGTTGCGTCGATTCTGTCATTTCCGGTCAATATGGCGGATAGGCGGCAGGAAACGCTGAGGCTCTGTCTGAAAAGTGTTCCTTGCTGCAGCTTCCTCATATTCCAATATCAGTTCTAATTACGTTGTTGACTGCATTCACTAGATTAATCGGTCGTTTGTGCGCACATCCATTTTTGTGTGTAGTACGTCATCATTATGGCTCATCGTATATCTTTAAACCGGTGTAAAGACTGTGTATGAAAAATGTTCCTTGTTGCAGTTTCCCCATATTCCAAGTCCGGCTTGCTGCTTTATCTACTGAGTTAAATGTTCTGTGCACATCATGAGTTGTGCGTTTCACCAGTTTTGATCGTGTTTCGATATTCCGACTGCTTATGATGATTGATGATATCGTATGACGGTGAACAGATGGCTGTGTTCACTTACTGTGCGGTTTCGCCTTATGTCGTTTTGGCGTGTGCTGAGACTGCTATGATGGGGACTGCAGCTACCTTTCTTTGTTTGGGAGATGAGATATTAATTCGGATGATTCCACTGGTACGGACAATTGAGTAATTGTGGATTTTAATTCGTTTACAGTGATACCGGGGCCTTCCATAACCATAACCATTACTATTGTTCAGTGGTTCAATTAAAAGAGAGGCGCTGGCAGGTAACCATGCCACTTCAAGAAAAAGCAGAATGTTTTTGAACTCCATCAATTGTTCGTCTCTAAATGCATGTTATGTCGATGTCAGTAACTCAGAAGTTCTCATTAGTCAGATAGACAGACGCTGTAAAGTCTCAGTGAGAAGATCCGCCTCTTGAATATAGTAGCAAAGTTTGTTTTTTAAGAAAATTATTAGAATAACCAACCTCTTGAATACTGAGTCAAAGTATTAAGCCAAATAATAAAAACTGGGTAACTGTTGGGGACTTCAACAGCCACTTTCCAAGTTTGGGGTACCCAGACCTCAATGCAAAGGGCTAGGAGGTATAAGATTTTGCCATAGAGAACAGTCTTATCATAGTTAACAAACTCGATGTCGAACACTCATATTATTCAAGGTCCTAGCGAACCACAAGCAGAGCAGATCTTGCTACCGCAAATAACAGCATAGAGAAAACTGCAAGTCGAAATGTTCTCCAGCACCTAGGAGGCAGTGATCACAGACCCATACTCATCACTTTGAAATGACCATAGGACACAGAAAATCAATCTCTCCCCACCCCTGATGGAACTATAAGAAAGCAGACTGGAACCGCTTTACCTTACAAACGATTGTGACATACGGAAAATCATAATAGGGAAAATAGCCCTAAACTCCAAAACAAATTCTTTCAATTAGATTATTATCCATGCAGCAGGAGAAAGTATCACAAGAGACAGAAGGAAGGACTACCAACCCTTCTGGACCCAAGACTAGAAGAACATCACACTGAGCTCAGCCGCTGCAGGGAGAACATGGAAAATAAACCCACAGACGAAAACATCACCCTGCACAACAAGATAAATGCAGCCGTTATCAGGAAGAAAAGGTAAAGCATAAGAGAAAGCTGGCATAAAAAACAGCTAAACTCAGGTCTGGAAGGAACACAAAAAACTATGTAACCTAACCAAAGTCTTAAATGCGGACAACACAGAAAAAAAAACAAGACAGTGCTACTCTCAAACTCCAACTTTGTAACCGACAAGGCAGCAGGTAGCCAAAACCTGCCAAACAGAAAGTAAAAGTACATCTAGAAACCAGGAAAGGAAAAAGGGATCTCCTAAGCTACAGACCCATAGACCTCCTCAGTTGTGTAGGAAAACTGATGATAGAATGATCAACAAAACGCTTATCTGGTACTTAGAAACTAACTCACTCCTCGCAAGACACAAAGAGGATGCAGACAAAACAGAAGTTCAGAGGACCAGCTGGCATACCTCACATAAGACATAGAACATGCCCTGAAGGAGAAAAAGAAATGAAGGACTATTTTCTTTGACCTCTCCCTTATCTATGACACTGTATGGAAGGAAGACTGATGCCGAAAATCCTTCAAGAAAGAGTTACACAAAACATGTTCTCCTGCATCAAAGACTAACTATTCCAAAGAACCACCCGAGTGAAAGCAAACAATCCTCCTGCAAGTCAGTCACATTGCAAGAAGAGTCCCCATGGAAGTGTTTTAACACTCACACTCTTCATAATATACATAAATGACATAACAAAATGCTGCCACCAACATGTTTCAAACAGTTTACACGCAGACGACTTTTTTTCTATCAGGACCAGTGGCGTATACTGGTTTTGGTGTCTGGGCTACCGCTGACACAATAAATAAAGATATACATTATATTCAGTAGGCTAACATGAAGCAATATTTTGTAATGACATCACTACATTTTAAATTACTTAATTATTTATATGTAAACTCTATCCGTCTTGTTTGGGACGAAAATGTCTCCATGACTTTGTCATTGAAAGTACTGTTGGATTGGTTTCTAAGTTTCTGAAGGAATGATTTCTCAATGGATATTATTGCAAACCAGATAAGCGTTCTTGTGTCTGAGTTGAGCGACAATAAGATTTGATTCCCTTGAGAGGAGAAAAAGTTCTTTCTACAGATGCTGATGCGCCCAACTTAGTTATAAATAGGTTAGGAAGTTCCGGTAATCAGACCTAGTTTCACTTTCACTTTGTGACGATTCTGATTGGCTAGAGCTAAAAATAACCCATGAAACCGCATTTTGTATAGGTAGCTCTCGCCCGTATAATTTTGACGGGAATTTTTTTATGTCAAGGTCATTAATTCTAAGTCGGAGAGAAGAGAAATGTACCGCTGTTGATTAGTGGTTTCATGTACTATTTTTTTTTATAGTAGTTTCGGCTTCATTCACAAACGTTATAGTGGCCATAAAAAACCGTGCTTTAATAAATGCAAATCAAAGCAAATATTGGCCTACGAAATGTGTAATAGAATATTTGAAAATGTGTAATATAATTATGAAAAAAATATAATAAATTATCATTTCCTTTTGTATTTCGTTAATATTTTCAGGCATCTGGCGGTAGCTGCGGTAGCATAGAAAATACGCCGCAGATCAGGACAGCCATGGAAAACATTCATTACAACCTGCTACAAAAAGTAAAGGAGAAAGTCTAAAACTGGACAAAGACATTGAGTCTAAAAATAAACAATACGTATTAATAAAGTTGGGAAGTCTTATAATACCTCAAACAGACACATCAATATTTCTGGGGGTAACCCTTGACTCACCTGGAAACCCAATATGTAAATAGTTCAATCAAAGGCCATCCAAATGCTGCCAATGATGAAAAAAACTAGCTGGTACATCCTGGGGAGAAAAGTAAAAAGATCCTAAAGCAAGTCTACACTGAAGTAGTCAGACCCATCATGGAATATTCCTCAAGTTACTGGGCAACAGCGATCAAGACGAACCTGGGAAAATTAGACAAAGTCCAAAACATGGCACTCAGAACAACACTGAGAGCAATGAAAAGCACCCTCATCACAAGGAAAAAAACAAAAGATGAGCCGCTATCCCACCGCAGAGAATACAAAACTCTCATCCAGTGAACAAGTTTAAATGGCTACCAGATCACCAACTGCAACAAAAATCCAAAAGGAAACAACAACAAAACTCCAACGGAATAGCCCAAATCATCTTGCAAGGGAAATCTTCAGGTAACACTCTCATGCTTTAGAATCAAACAAAGAACTGTGCGAAGCTCTGAACCATGATTAAACTGTAAAAATAAAACAAAAATAATCCCGGATGTTCCAGGAATAGTTGAGCGAAAAAAAAATGAGCGATCCGAGACCAAAATAATAGCCCTATTACTCATCATGCCAGGAAATAGAATGGAGAGGCTGACATGGAAAATATGAGCCAGAACATGACAACCTAAACAAATTTCCTTCACAGACATGAGCAGATCAAGATTTTCAGACTCAGAACAGGTCATTGTGGCCTCATAGCACATCTACACAAGATAGGACTCAGTGACTTTGCAACATGTGACTGCAGAGCATCCAAGCAAACTCCAGAGCATACACTACGGGACTGCAGTACTCTAAAACACCCTAAGAAAACAAATACCCACAGAAACAACCTTACTTAAGCTATGGGGAATCGGCGATTACCTCAAACGCATCGCCCTGTTTGTGACACAAGTTGGTCTCAAAGTTTAGATGCACAGCAAGCTGATCGCTGAAGAAGAATATTAAGTCGTGTTTATACAAGAGAATTATAGAGAACTCAAGTATTAGAGGTTCAGATAGACAAGCTTACGGAATCTAATAGTGAACGGTCAAGTACAAGGAAAAAAAACACAACGCGAGGTCAGTCAAGTAGATACATGATAAGAGAAGCTATACCATAGCCTTATACGAGGTACAAGTACACCATCGGCCCAGCGCATTAAAACTCTATCAGTTTTTGTGCCAAGAGACCTTAAAAGCAGTATAAAAAAAAAAAAACTATACATAGACACACGCACTCTCTTTTTTTCAGAGTGGGCATTCAATCTGTGTTGTTTCTCATTTTCTTCACGGCCATTATTTCGCCTATTATGTGATTTTCTGTGTGCGGGCTATGTTCAATAGCAGTGTTTTATATAGGTAACTTAAAGTTGATATGACATGCTATTTATCATTTTTTTCTTAGCTGTTAATGAGATGTTTGAATATTTCAAAAGCGGAGCCAGCTGGTAGTTAAAATCACTATGACTAAATATTTGTATAAAATAACAATTCATAATCGTGTTTTATTAGTATTAATTGTAATGGGTTCGGCAGCCAATATATTTTTTTTTAAATAACTATTCTTATTAATAATTTCCTAGGCTAATGAAATAGAAACTGGATATATGTGATCCTGACATTTTCTTCCAGATTATTTCACTCTGTACGCATCCCTCCATCAGGTGCTGTGTGCGTCAAGTCTCTGCAGATGCCCCGGTAGGTAAATGTCAATCCTCAGATTCCATTTCACATTTAACGTAGCGCTTTGTTTCCCTTGCAGACTTCGGAATTCAAACTCCGAGTTATATGCACCAGAATGTTCGTTTTGCAGACCATAAATGTTTCACTTCTCCCAAGTATAAATTGTCAGAACACAGGTTGTGAATATATTGCAGGCTTTGGTACTCTTGTAAAATAATATAAAATTTACAGATAAAGGTGAGATCAGGACATATAAATATATGCTCAATCGTAAGTGATAACAATCAATTCACCAATAGCTGGCATAATTACTTTAGCTTTACTACATAACTGCGTTACTTCACGTTCACCCTTAAAGACTTATCGACGATGTCATTAATGTGCGAAAGAAAGATGGACACAATTTGGATGAGAACAACAGAGAGGGAGATTGGATAATAGAGAGGGTTAGAAATAGTTTGAGAGAGAAAACACTTGTTGCAGCCAGTACGTATGTGTTTATAAAATAGAGAATTCGAACGCGACTATAGTAAAGAGGGGTTAAGGCAAAAAAATGCAAATGAATGCATAAAAATGCGAAGCTGCAGTAAAGCTGAATTGTGAGGGAAAATTGAAAAAAATAGAAAAAAAGGTATGGTAAAAGCTTTACGTGGTTAGTAGACGATACAGATTTGAACGACGTTTCGGCTCAATAGGCCTTCAGCAGGTACAGACAAACAACAACACACACAGATATGTAAGTAAATATAACTAATCCTACATGGCTAACTAGTAATGAAATATCCAAAACAAAATAATCGAAAAATGTTAAAGAAAAGCAAATTGACTTCCCTTATGCCGTGGACGCTGCACGTGAAAAGGGCGCGTAACGCGGGTCTGGCTGTAATATACCCTCTGGACAGGGGTGGAGGGTACTAAAAATAGACGAGAAGGGGGAACGCTGTCTAGGTTACGACGGCTAACAAGGACGCCGACAATGCCTGGAAGTATCTAAGGCTCGCGAATACAGGTATACACACACTCACAGATGCGTGTATTGATGCGTGTATACATGTATGGTAATGGTATTGTTACAGCTTTACGTCAGTAATGGAAAACACAAAATCGAACGACGTTGTGACTCAGTAGGCCTTCAGCAGGAACAATAAAGAACATATACATGTACATAGATATGTAAGTAAATAAAATGAACATACATGTATACACGCATCGTTACACGCATCTGTGAGTGTGTGTATACCTGTATTCGCGAGCCTTAGATACTTCCAGGCATTGTCGGCGTCCTTGTTAGCCGTCGTAACCTAGACAGCGTTCCCCCCACTCGTCTATTTTTAGTACCCTCCACCCCTGTCCAGAGGGTATATTACAGCCAGACCCGCGTTACGCGCCCTTTTCACGTCCAGCGTCCACGGCATAAGGGAAGTCAATTTGCTTTTCTTTAACATTTTTCGATTATTTTGTTTTGGATATTTCATTACTAGTTAGCCATGTAGGATTAGTTATATTTACTTACATATCTCTGTGTGTTGTTGTTTGTCTGTTCCTGCTGAAGGCCTATTGAGCCGAAACGTCGTTCAAATCTGTGTCGTCTAATAACCACGTAAAGCTTTTACCATACCTTTTTTTCTATATTTTTTTCAATTTTCCCCCTATAGTAAAAAGGAAACGAATGTGACTACTATATGATACAGAAATGGATGTGACTACAATATAGGGAATATAGGATACAGAAATGGATGTGACTACAACATAAGGAGATCGAACGCGACTATAGTAAAGGAAAAACGATTGCGACTATAGTATATAGAAAACGAATGTAACTATAACATTGAGAAAACAGGTGTGACTAACTTGTATTTATTCATTAGTCTCTTAACCTAGACGGTCGTTGGGGGCACTCTTGACGATGTCTTCACTATGTTCCTCCACCATGCACGTTTAA
The DNA here is from genome assembly GCA_032433765.1 of Megaustenia siamemsis. Lineage (NCBI taxonomy): Eukaryota > Metazoa > Mollusca > Gastropoda > Stylommatophora > Ariophantidae > Megaustenia > Megaustenia siamemsis. Next base: position 87,740,861 of record JAVIAB010000051.1, read on the forward strand.
GAGCTGCTCTCTCATATATGACAAGTGTTAATTATGTCCATTGTTTGACATTGTAATCCTAGACATTATTTGATGTTTTATTCGAGCGCTTTTTCTACCTGCCTTGTCTTCACCTGGTACCGTGTACCGCAAAATGATTTTTGCAAGGCATGTAGATCTTTTAATATGCTCCAACTTTTTTTTTTATTTTTGTTCTTTTTCCCATTGACAGTAATTCCTCAATGTTTGTAGATTATTAGATTTTCTTGCGCATTTCCTCACTGGTAATACGATCAGTAAAAGATATGTGAAAAACATTCCTATCCCAATACTGGAGCTGGATTCTTCGTTCAGGATCAACAACGAATGACCATGTTTCGCAACCTAGTAGAATTACAGATGCCCCTATTGTTCACAATAATTGTATCTTTGTTTTTAGAAATATGGTTTTGCTTTTCCATACATTATTTACTCTTGTCAGGGTTGTCAGTGTCTGTGAAATTCTAGCTGATACTTCTCATTTTGAGTCTTCGTCAGTGACTATAGATCCCAAATATTTGAATTGGTTGGCGGCTTCAAGTACCTCTTATTTTATTGTTATTATTCGTTTTATGAACCCCGGTCTCGTTAGTTGTCAGTTTGATTTTGTCGGCATTTAATGCCACTCTCTGTGATGTCTAATTCTTGACTAATGACTTACCTAGCCAGTCGGCTAGGTCTCCAAGCTCGACTAGGTCTTCGAGCTCGGCTAATCCTCGGGCTCTGTTACATGATACATTACTTGCTAGACTATATATTCTATATCCCGAGCAAAACGAAGGTTTGGTAGCTGTTCTATTTCCGCTTGCGACCGTCGTGAGGTGTTCTTTGAGGACGTATGTTCTAACATTTAAATATATATATATATATATATATATATATATATATATATATATATATATATATATATAATAAACTTAACCATAATATAGACAAACTGAATGTAGCCATAGAGACGTGAGTGCAAGATAGAGAAACTGAATGTATGTGACAGTAGAGAAACAGGAGCAAGACAGATAAATCCATCAAAATGTGATGCTGCTGTAAAACTGATGGTAAATGTGAAATGAAAAAATGAAAAGGGAGAAAAAATGGTATTGTTACAGCTTTACGTCAGTAATAGAAAACACAAAATCGAACGACGTTGTGACTCAGTAGGCCTTCAGCAGGAACAATAAACAACATATACATAGATATGTAAGTAAATAAAATGAACACTTCATAGATACAAAATTATGAGATATCTAAAACAAAATATTGACTTACAATGAAAATAAAAATGTCTTCCCTGCCGTGATGCTGTGACCAGGTCGGAAAATGAATGCGACTCGATGACGTTCTGTGTGCCTGGCCAGCTAGACGGGAGAGCCCACACGCTGGTGGAAGCGTTCTAAAATATGTGGGGGGGGGGGAAATAGTCTGGATTCCGTCAACCATAATGCCATCGGCAATGCCTATACGTACCTTATAGGTACGTCTTAACTATACGTACCGTATATGTATACACAACCGTACACACAGAAATGTATAGATACATACACCTATACATATATGTATGTGGCAGCGTAGATATATAAAAGTACGCATACAAATATACACAAATACATACAAGGTAAATTTTTCTGGAGGGCTTCGCCTCTTCCACTCTCCCCCACCCTCTTTCCATATTTTTTCTTCTAATATTGACTTCATTCTCGCATGCCGCTTTTAATTTATCTTGTCAATGTACTATGGTCATCTGCAAGCGATTTCCCTGTTTTTGTTACTATAGTCCGTTCCAAAACGCATACCTCTTTTCAAAATGATATCCGTTTTATTTTAATTGTTGAAATTTTGTATGCGAGCTATTTATTGTCATGACGTTATAAAAAAAATGTCGTTGGAAACAAAGATTGTAATTTTGTCTTATTTGCGGTATATAAAAACAAATACACATAATGATACTAGTCAGATAGAATATTTACAGTTTTTACTGGTCAACAGTGTGAGAGTAATTTTAACAAATTTGCACAGATTTCTTGCACGGTCTAACCGCCGTCGCGCTTAAATTGAAAATGGCATGCGGGTTCAAATTCATTTTAAAGGCGTAGAAAATTTTTCTCCTTAGTTTTTGTTGACTGGACATATTTTACAATGAGTCTAAATATTACATTCGTTAAATTTCAAACTATAGCATTTATCCAGTTTTACAGAGCGAGTAAACGGGAAGTCATTATCGTTCTCGATAAATCCCTTGAAGAGAACAAGGCAAATTTTGTGGTTAAGTAAATGGTCATGTTATCTCTGGTACAAGAATGTGGATATTTATGTTCAAGGATTATATGACAGCGGGAGCCGCGATAGCTCAGTGGTTAGTGAACTGGACTACAAAGGGCAGGGGGTAGGGTTCGATCCCAACCGACGGCTTCCGGGTTCACCCAGCCTTTAATGGGTACCTGATTTTTTTCTGGGAAAGTGAATGTAACAGTGAGGGCTTTTAAACCCCTCCTTGATTATGTCGATGACATGACACGCCAGCAGGGTGCACCACACGTAACAGCGTACACCACGATAGCATTAACCACTCTACGATCACGGCCCCTCACGCGGGCCGACTTTATCTTGTATTGATCTGCTGTTGCTGATCTTCAGGTGTTGATGTAATGATATGCCCTTCTTGAACGCTGAAAACCACTGCAATAATTGACAACCAATAAACGATCGACTGACAGCTCTTCAACCTTGAGCCTGTTTATCATCCCTCTTCACCACGAGCCATCATTACCACAGGTGCTTCCGCACGATGAGCTATGACTCGTGATGCTGCTAATGGCCGGATTGCTGATGGCGATTTGCTCGCCACTCTTTATGATTTGCTACTTGTTCTCACTGCCAATGCCAGTCTCTTTGGACCGTCATGATCTATAGTTTGTACTTCATGTTATGCCGTTGCTAATTCTCCGAGACTTCCACCAGTTCGTTCCCTCGCTAGACCGTTGGAACAATAAAGATGCTTTAATGAACTTAACACAAGTCCACACTGTACACAAAGACATCTTTAATCAACAAGGCTTATGTCCGGATCATACAAAACAGTTCACAATTATACAATACACATATTGAAATTAATAATTTCCTTCATGGTTAACTATATTGCCACCCTCAGGTGTATTCCTCGTGGACTGACTATACAGCCCCAACTCTGTGGAACTCTCGTGTAGAGTTCCCAAATATGTGTAAATCTCATGATCAACCAAAAGTCATTATTCATAGTAGAAGCTAGTCACAAGCTTATCAGGTCTCTAAGGAACTCTTGCTTGAGGTTCCCACTTATGTGTACGATCAACATGATCGACAAGAGTCTCTATTCATAGTAGAAGCTATTCATAAGCTCACCAAGTCTCTAACCTTGCTTGAAGTTTCCAGTTATGTGTACGATCAACATGATCGACAAGATTCTCTATTCATAGTAGAAGCTACTCATAAGCTCACCAAGTCTCTAAGGAACCCTTGCTTGAAGTTTCCAGTTATGTGTGCGATCAACATGATCGACAAAATCAAATGTTCATAGTTACAGCTACTCATAAGCTTACCAAGTCTCTATGGAATCTTGCTCGAAGTTTCCAATTATGTTTGCGCTCAACATGATCGACACAATCAATTATTCATCGTAGAAGCTATCCACAAGCTTCCCAAGTTTCCCGCTACGACCTCCTTGAAGTCGTCTACTGTTGGACAATCAAACAAATCTCCAACAATGTCCCATTGTGTCGATTGCGCTGATTCATAATCAGCTTTCGTGCAGATAACGTAACCCTAACCTTATCCGCTGCAATCACACCTATTCTATTCTAATCATCTAACACAAACACTTATTAATTGACATTCACAAATCCCAAAATATTACAACTAAACTATTTGGCTGCCGCCCTAGAATTAACTTAACTTTCATCTGTCAAACTACTCTATCCGAGCGCACGGTATCGACCGAATTTCTCCAGACGTCCGCACTGGACTACTGCTAGAATGCAACTAACTTGAAACTCTCCCTCTGTTCTCGTTTCTCGAATTTCCTTAAAACAGCTCACCCAATTCATGCTTATTTAGCCAGTTCACCCAACTCACGCACACCTGACCACTTCCACTTATCTCCCATTATCTCCCATTTCTGTTTACTATTTCCCTACTAATATAGCCTGTTTCAGTCAACTCTTATCTACACTCTGTTTCACTTATCACCCTGCTACAAGCCGTTTCACACACGCTCTTTTATTCCCTGTTTCAAAGCGGCACGGGCGTAATACCGACCACATTACCCCAAAAATCATGTGCCGAAGGTCTGTAAAATTTATGGTCACTAACACCTTATTCCCTATACGCCACTTGGCGTGACAGGGGTACTTTACTTTTTTTTTTATTATAGGGCAGCAAGGAAGGAAGAAAGTATTAGACATTTTCTATAAAGAACTTTTACGAAGTTTGTCGAATGTTTACTCTAAACAGTGACACTAAAGATATTGAAAATGTGGCTGAGAACAAACAGCAGTATTTAGTTTCAAAATCTGCGTGATGGAAAACTGAGGAGTGTAGGCTTCGCCTTTAGAAAGTTGCTAGTGGAAGAAACATTATTTGTGAGAAGCTACATCCAAAACACAAGCCCTCAAACGTTATCAAATATCTCGGAAACCACTGGACGGATTACCATACATTTTTGTATTTGGTTTTACATTGTTCGTGATGTCACAAATCTTCTGGATGATAGAATGGTACTGAAAAGGACCTGTTTTGCCATTTTATGTCAACATGCAGACAAGGAAAATTTATTTCGCGTCTTCATAGTAATGATTCTCATTCATGATTAGACGAGTCCAACAGTTTGATTACTGCTTTCGGATGAATAAACCACAAGTTCTCCCTCTTATAATACTTTTGCTCAAAACTATATTTGTTTTCTGTACGCTTATTGTTTACGAAATTAAGTCGCATGATTTGACCTATCCATCAAGAAATAATTGTAAAGTATTTTCGGTATGAGCCATTACAGCTACATCGTCAGCAAAGAGCAGAGCTCTCATTAGATCTTCATTTGTTTTCCACTTTGCTTTGAAACGAGCTAAGGTAAATAAGGGGTCATCAAATCTTAATTCTCCATGTCTAAGCCACAATCTGGTTTCATAGAAGACTGCAATGTCTGCTTGTAGCTGCCTCAATTTAGTTTCTGCAAGGGTTGTTTTTATAAGTGCTCATTTTTTTACAAGTCTAATTTGTTTAAACGAGCTGATAGTCTTGGTGGAACGTGAATGGCGGACTTGCAATAGACCGGGCTGAAATTCTGAATGCACTCAAAGAGGTAGAGCGAGCTAATGATTCAATCAATGATCATGAATCTACTACCACGTTGAGACTGTGCGAACATTAGGTCAAAATTAGTGATACTATAAAATAACAAGTTACAGAGAGACACAGAAGAATAACAAGTCAACACAGAAATGGAGTCGTTCTTCACACAATGGAAAACATAATAGGGAAGAGATCTGAACCTGCTGGACGTTTTCTATATAAATTGTGTTGATGATATGTTGACTAAATTATAATGAACTAGCAAATGCCTCTTACGTTCGCTCCATGTGTCAAGTTTGAACGAAATATGTTTTTACCTCATTGCCATCGCCCTGCCTTGTTTGGTCGAAGAGTTTTGAGACAGCGACTTGTCTAATTTACACTATTTTCCTGTCGACTCCTTATTATATGTTTTTAAGGAAAGATGTGGTCCTGGCGTTAGGTACAAAAGACATAAATAAAAGATAGAGAAATTAGATTTGATCATACGATGGAGAAATTGAATGTGACTATATGATAGAGAAATGTGACTGTGAGAGAGATGGCAGACTAAGGGCTACAGATCATCGACCGGAGCAGACTTTTATGAAAGTTACAAATTTGGTGCCTCCAGTTCATGCTGATACCTACGTTACTATGATCTCTGCTATGTAGGAAATTAGCTCAAGTACGATGGTAGCAGAATTGGCAGGTACACAGGGAAATTGTTGTGAGTAACACCAAGAATAACGGACACTGTACCGCAAGAAAGCTAAGCTGATTCTCCCGTTTAAGTCAGTTCTAGAGAAATACAAAACCGGAAAGGTTAGACTAGCAGTTATGCTATAAAGTTCATCAGACGAAGTAGTCCGGACAATGTAACACACACTTTGAAGACTGGTCGGAAATGGCAAACTTGTGCAGCAGTAAACAAAGCAAGTTAAAGTCTCAAACTGAAGGAAGTGATGGGCTACACGCAGAGCAACATACATGGCACCATCCAATGGTGGTCAAAAACATCAATCAAATAACTTATGGCCATTGCAGTTTAGAAGATCAAAGACATCGAGGAGAACAAACGTGTTCAAAAGTCAGCCCAACAGGTGCAGTAAGGTCAATGGACCAGATGGGATGATGCCTTGCAGAGAACGCTAACATGGAATGAGGTATAACAGCTGCAGCTTAGCCACATTGTTAGTTATATGTACGTCCTTCTACAATCAGCCTGCAACTTTGTGAAGTGGGGGAACACAGATGACAATCAATGTCTTTTCTGCCATGGAAGACAGAAGATGGAACATGTTCTGTTCTTATGCAAGACAACGCTAGGCCAAGGGCTTTACTCGTGTCGACACAACCTTGTGCTGCATGAACTGGGCTGTCGTCATAGACGAGGCGCAAATGAAGGCCACCAGTAAACTTAGACCAGCTACAAAACTACCTATTTCTTGAGAGCTGGATAGGCCACACTCCCCAAACAAAACAACTAGAACGACTCAACGATCCTGGACATAGCGAATGACTGGGATAGCTGTTGACCTCCAAGGCGAGGAAATTATCCGGAGTGCATGAAGAGAACTAAGATGCGTCCAGACATATGACTGTACATACCAGATATGATCCACGTCATCTAAATAGAGCTCACCGTGCTATTCTAATCCTGGATTAGAAGATAAACCGCACACATTTAAACTAGCCAAATACAAAAGTCTCGCCACCGATATGAGAAAACAAGGATCTCAAGCCAGGATTGCCGCTGTTGAGGTTGAGGCAAGAGGACACTCGGCTACGTTCCTCTACGATCTGTTAATGAGGCTAGAAATTAAGGGGTACTGCGACAAGAAAAATGAAGGCTATTGCTGTGTCAACCGAAAGAGCATCATGCTGGATCTGGCGACATCGAGACATATAAAAAATTCCAGAATCATTCGAAGATTAGACGAAAAAGATTGCCTACATTTACACATCGACCGCTCCTGACTTACACCCCAAGTCTGCAACACTGCGACAGTCTAATCCCTGAATAGTCCGAGGCTGGAAACTAAAGTGATAAGAAATTGCATCATTGACAGAACCTGAATCACATTCCACTTTTGCAGTACCTACGGATCTGAGGAGTGGGGCTCCCAGCCCGACATATCTTTATCATCTGTTATCAGTTGCTGACCCACCCCACCGTGCAGAGTCACGCCATGATAGGAGGATTAGCTTCAGGGGAGAGCTAAAATATCTAAAAAAAAAACGTCCTCGACGGGTTAACTTCAGAAGATCAGATTACGTCCTGCTGCTGCGAAGCTCTGTATAAAACGTTTCCTGCTACAGAGAGACAACCAAGATGGCGTCCATATGTGGACAGTGTTTACGTTACAGCATGTGATGTTTCGAAATACGCCGGTTACACGTTGTGTGCTTCTTGGATTTAATGTTCTGCTGATGCCTGCTGTGGTTGTTTAACTTCTGACAGGCTGGTGGACGGTTAAAATGTTCCTTGTTAAGCGTGTATTTATCTTCTTTTCCTTCGAGATAGATATTGGTGATAGGTCATTGTTTTTCACTGTCGCACTGGGCAGACGGAAATGTCCATTCCGAATCATATAAAGTCTGTGACATTGGAAAGGGCGAAAAAGTCAGCTATGACCAACGGCCCAGAAAGCGAAAACAGCAAAGTGTGTGGTACACAAGAGGCATGTTCAGGACACGGAAGACAAATGTGACAGACCACAGTGAAAGAGATTGGAGCGTCATCCCATACTATTCCAGAGAAAACCATGGAGAGGAATTCGAACTTATGACAATTATAGGAAATCATGGTTTAGGAAAAAGAAATTACACGAGGAGAAAGATTAATACAATTCTGTGAAGAAAACATGCTGATAATATGTAACACCTACTTTGAGCAAGAGAAAAGGAAACTATACACATGGAAAAATCCTGGAGATAAGAAGAGGAATCAAATAGATTACATAATGATAAAATGTAGGTTCCGAACCAGCGTCAAGAAAGCCAAAACCTATCCAGGAGCACATATTAACTCAGATCACAATCCTGTAATGATTAAGATGAACATCAAACTAAAGAGAAACAAGAAAAAGTCTAATTCATCAAAGATACCACTAGATATAACAGCTTTATTCACCAACAGCAGACAGTCTAGAGGAAACAATTGATAAATTTTACGAGTTAGATAAGGCACTAGCACCATAGTTTTTGGGAATCTTAAAGCAAAAGTAGGAAAGGAAATAGTTGAAGAAATTGTTAGTCATTATGGTTTAGACAAGAGCAATGAGTGAGGTGACAAACTCATTGACTGAGCAAGAACACACAACAGGATGATAGGAAGCACCTGGTTTATGAAAAATCCAAGACGTCTATGGACATGGAAAATCCCAGGAGACAACGCACGTAATCAAATTGATTACATATTGATAAGCAATAGATTTAGAAACAGTCTGGTGTATGTGAAAACTAGACCAGGGGCAGATTGCAATAGTGATCATGTACCAGTTGTGGGAAAGCTTAGAGTAAAATTAAAAGCAACAAAAGGAGCCTCAGTTAACATAAAGTTAAATTTAGATTTACTCAAATCAGACAAGAAGTTGCAAAACAAATATAACATCACAATTTAGGACCGGTACAATGCAATAGAGAAGATACAAAGCAACAAAGCATTGATGAATAGTGGGAAATGCTAAAAGAATCAATGCAACAAACATCTAAAGAGTTCATACCACCAGTGAGGACACATTCAAGAAAGAAATGGATGACATTTTGCAGCTAATGGATACAAGAAGAAGAAATAAAGAAAATAAAGATGAGTATAAGAGATTTTATAAAGAGATTGTAATAAAATGCAATGAAGCAAAAGATGCATGGCTAAAATAGAGATGCAAAGAGATTGAAATGCAACAAAAAGAAGGTGCCAAAGCTATATACAAACAAATTGAAGAATTAACAGGAAGAAAAACACAATAAAAAACTGGAGGTTTAAGATCAAAGGATGGAGAACTGTTGATTGAACAAGAAAGCATAAGGGAACGATGGACAGAATACATTAACGAGCTTTATAACGATGAACGGACATAAGTAAATATTAAGGATAATGGAGAAGGACCAGAAATATTCAAAGAAGAAGTGGAAGACGCCTTGCGCAATATGAAAGCAGGAAAAGCTCCTGTACCAGATAATATAGCTAAAGAAGAGATTGAAGCCATGGGTGATTTTGGAATAGAAATAATAACAAAAATGTTGAATGATATCTACAACAGCGGATATATACCAGACGACCTGCTCAAATCAATTTTCATACCCCTACAAAAGAAATCTGGTAAGTCACATGACTAAGATATTACTAAGAACCATCATGCGAAGAAGGCGAAACAAAATCAGTCCATAAATTAGTGATGAACAGTGTGGTTTTGTTAGCGGTAAAGAAACGAGCAAACCATATACGTCATAAGATCTTTAGTAGAAAGAGCCATAGAGGTGAAAACAAATCTATACCTATGTTTCAAAGATTATACCAAAGCATTTGACAAAGTAAGGTACCAAAAAATAATCACAATTTTAGAAAGCATAATCGTAGACAGCAAAGATCTAAGAATAATAAAGATCATGTACTGGCAACAAACAGCGGCCATAAGAACTGGAAACCAATTGGGAATGTTTCAACAAATAAACAGGGTATTAGACAAGGTTGTGCGCTGTCACCAGATTTGTTTAATATTTACAGTGAGATTATTTTATGATCCATAAGGGGCATGCCTGGAAAAAGAATTGGAGGTCACAATATAAATAATCTAAGGTATGCTGATGATACAGTCTTAATCGCTAATAGTGAAAATAAGTTGCAAGAAATGTTGGACATTATAGTGAAAGAAATCATAAATAAAGGACTCAGCCTTGATAGTAAAAAGACAGAAATAATGGTAACATAAAAGAAAAAGACATCACCTCAGTGCAGAATAAAGAAAAGTGGAACAATATTAAAACAGGTAAATGAATTAAAATATTTGGGAACTTTGTTAACCTCAGACGGAAGATGTACAAAAGAGGTGAGATGCAGAATGGCCCAGGCAAAAGCAGCTTTCCAAAGAATGAGGAAGATACTATGCAATCCATTTTTGTCAACATAAACAATAAAAAGAGTTCTTAAATGTTACGTAGAGCCAGTCTTAGCATATGCATGTGAATCATGAACAATAGGACAACAGAAAAGAAAATCACTGGCGTCTGTAGAAATGTGGTTTTACATAAGAATGTTCAGAATACCATGGACAGCAAAGAAGAGTAATGAAAACGTTCTGAAAGAGGCCAAAGCAAATAGAAAGCTAATTTCTAATATTAGGAAGAAACAATCATCATTTTTTAGGCCATGTAATGAAAAAAGAACAACTGGAATATATAGTAACAACTAGGAAAATTGAGGGACAAAGAGATAGAAGGAGGCAAAGAGAAAATAGACCAGACAGCTTAAGAGAATGGCTTGGCAGAATGTCAGCAACAGAAATGATAAATAACTGTCGAAATCGAAAGTTGTGGAGATACATGATCACCTACGCCAGCAGGCATGGTACTTGATGATGATGATGATGATGATGATAACAGCTTTAAATAAAAAAAGAAATTAAAGATACTTATACAATACAAGTAAAGAACACATATCTGAAAAAGCTAGAAGAAGGAATTGAGCAATACAGAAGAGAGAATCCTGATGAAAAAGTCACAACCAAATGGCAATGCAAAAAGAAAAGCATACAAGAAACTTGCGACACCTTACACAAAAAAGAAAAGAAAGAACAAAAAACAAAAATGGATAACTAACACCATCTTAGAAAAAAATTGAAGGAAGGAGATAAGTGAAGAACACTGCCCAATACAAGAAAATAGATAATGAAATACACAAAATGTTCAAAAAGGCAAAAGAAGACTGGCTCAGCCAAAAATGTATAGAAATAGAAACTATGGAAAGTAAACAAGACGGAAGAGAAATGCACACAGAAATAAAGAGAATATCTAATAAAATTTAAAAAAAAAAAGCCACAGAAAGCGGATGCATTGCAGACAAAAAAAGAAAATGCTAACACACAATAAAGATATAATCAATATATGGCAGCAATATATAACACAGCTATTTCATGAGCAAAGGGACAAGAAACCAATTATAAAATGTACATCAGGCTATAAAATCTTAAAATCTGAGGTGGAAAAAGCTACAAAACAATGAAAAAGGGAAAAGCAGCAGGACCTGACAGCTTACAGATAGAGAAGATACAGATACTACAAGATTTTGTCATTGAAGTGATTACAGACATATGCAACGACATATACCATACAGGATATATACTAAATGAACTAAAACATCAACTTTCATTGCATTGCCTAAAAGGAACGGTGGAGTTGAATGCGGAGACTTTATAACAATAAGCCTAATGAGCCATGTTACAAAAATCTTGCTAAAAGTTATACAAAGAAGAATTCAGAATAAAATCAATACTGAATTAGATGAGCAGCAATTTGTATTTAGGAAAAATAGTGAGACAAAAGAAGCCGTATTCTGCATGAGAACATTAATCGAAAAGTACACAGAAGTAAACAAACCAATATATGCCTGCTTCATAGACTACACCAAAGCTTTTGATAGAATACACCACAAACAACTTACATAATGCCTAAAAGAGATTCATCTAGATGACATGGACATACGACTAATATTTAATTTATACTGGGATCAAAGAGAAATAATAAAATATAACAAAGAGAACTCCACACCCATAGATATAAAGAGAGGAGTAAGACAAGGAGGGATCCTATCACCAAGCTTGTTCAATCAATACACTGAGAAAATCTTTAAAAACATCACAGGGATGCCAGACCTAAACATTAATGGAAATATAATCAATAAACTAAGTTATGCTGATGATACTGTACTACTAGTAGAAATCCTAAAGATCTACAACAATTACTTAATGAAATGAGGATGACAAGCAAAAAATATGGATTAGATATGAATATCAAAAAGACTAAAAATAGTTCATAAACAAATAAAATACTCAAAACCTACAAGTAGATATCAAAATTAAAGGAATAGACCTGGAGACAGTTCAGAACTACAACTACCTTGGCCATACTATAACCAGTGATGGAAATTGTAAAACTTAAATAAACAAAAGAACAGGAATGGCAAAAGTATTGTTAATGTCAAGAAAAATATACTAACATCAAAACAAATAATACCAGGTCTAAAACTAAGAAAAGCAAAATGTTAAATTTTCTCAACATTCCTATATAGAGCAGAAACATGGATCTTAGACGAAAACAGAACAGAAAATTGAAGCCTTTGAAATGTGGATATATAAAAGGATAGGTAGAATTGGATAGTAAGAAAAGAAAACAAACGATGAAGTCTTAAAACAACTAAAAATGAAAAGAGAACTACTAAATACAGTTCAAGCAAGACAAATGCAGTATTTGAGTCATGTTAAAAGACACAACAGCTTACTAAAAGTAATCTTGGAGGGGAAAATACAAGGTAAAAGAGGCAGACCAAGACTAACATGGACGAGTAACATCAAAAGATGGACAAATCAGCCTATGACAACCTGCACCATCAAAACAAGAGACAGAGCAGAATGGCGCTCCATGGTATCCAGCCTTCGTTGCGGAGATGGCACTCGATTATATTGATGCTAAAGAAAGGTTGGATGTAATTATAAAATAGAGAAATTCGAAGTGATTAAAAAAAAAACAGAAGGAGAAATTGGATGTGATTATAATATGAAGAAATTTGATATAGCTATAATATAAAGAAGTCGGGTGTGATTATAAAGATAGAGAAATTTGATGTGAATATAGGATAGAGAAATTGGATGCGATTATAAGATAGAGAAATTTGATGTGATCATAAAAAACATAAATATTGTGTGTGATTATAAAATACAGAAATATTGGATGTGATTGAAAACACAGTTGTTGCCAATTATTTTAAAACATAGAATTTGATGTGATTATTTATAACATAGGGAAATCGGATGTGACTATAAAAAAACGAAATGCTATGTAATTATAGAACAGAGGAATTGTGTGCAATTATAAAATATAAATATTTGACGTGATGATAGAGAATAGGGTGTGATTATAAGGTAGAGAAATTGGTTTTGATTATAAGATAGGGAAATTGAATGTGATTATAAGATGGAGAAATTGGATGTGATCATCTTCATCATCATCATCAAGTACCGGGCCTACTGGCGTAGGTGATCATGTCTCTCCACAACTTTCGATCTCGACAGTTCTTTATCATTTCTGTTGTTGACCTTCTGCCAAGCCATTCTCTTAATCATCTGTTATTTTTTCTCTTTGCTTCCCTCTATCTCTTTGTCCCTCAATTTTTTCAGTTGTTACAATATATTCCAGTTGTTCTCTTCTCATTACATGGCCAAAAAATGATCATTGTTTCTTCCTAATATTGGAAATTAGCTCTATTTTTGCTTTTACTTCTTTCAGAACATTTTCATTACTCTTTTTAGCTGTCCATGGTATTCTGAACATTCTTCTGTAAAACCACATTTCTACAGACTCCATTGATTTTCTTGTCTGTTGTCCTAGTGTCCATGATTCACATCCATATGTTAAGACTGGCTCTCTTCTTCCTCTTCTACCTTTTTAGCTCCCAGTGGAGCATAGGTCTTCAACAAACACTTTCCAAGTCGTTCTGTTTTTTGCCATTCTTTTAAGATCATTCCATGTCTTCCCCATCATCTTCATCTCTGCTTCTATCTGTCTTCTCCAAGAATTCCTTGGTCTTCCTCTTTGTTTTTTCCCCAGGAGATTCCAAAAAAGGGCCTGTTGTGTAATACTCTCAGTTGGCTTCCGTAGTGTGTGTCCTACGTGTGTCTGGGGATTCCGTAATGACTCAGCAACTTCCTAAGCATTCTTCTGTCTAAACTATCAAATGCTTTTTCGTAATCTATGAATCCAATATAAATTGGGGATTTTAGTTCTAAACCTTGTTCAACTATTATACCTAGAGTAGTTATTTGATCAGCACATGATCTGTTCTTCCTAAAAACCTGCTTGTTCATCTCTCAAATGTTTCTCCAAGGCCTCTTTTAGTCTCTCTAGTTTGATTCTGCTTAATATTTTTCCTGGCACTGATAGTAGCATAATTCCCCTATAATTTGTGCACTCCTGTAAACTTCCTTTCTTTGGTAGTTTGATCATATAACCTTCTTTCCAGTCTTTAGGTATTTCTCCCCTCTACCAAATTTTATCTAATAGATTATGTAGCATCTTGGTAGAGGTGTTAATATCTGCTTTGATGGCTTCCGAAGGAATTTCATCTGGTCCTGTGGCTTTACTATTTTTTAATAGTTTGATGGCTTTCATTATTTCTTCTTTGCTTGGTTTTCCACAGTGTAACGTGTAACTCTTCTTCTGCTGGTAGCAGAATAATCTGGAGGATTATTTGAGCCGCGTCTATTCAAAAGTTCTTCAAAGTGCTCTTTCCATCTCTCCATTTGTTCCTTTATATTACTAAGCAGATTTCCTTTCTTATCTTTAATAAAGGCATTGATCTGTTTGTATTTTGCACTTAATTTCTTTGTGCTGTTGTACAGTTCTTTCATATTCCCTTTATTTGCTGCTTCTTCTGCCTCTTTAGCTAGTTCATCTATATATTTCCTCTTATCCCTTTTAATGCATCTTCTCACTTCTTTGTTCACCTCTGTGTAAGCTTCCTGTGTCTTGGCTTTATTACTTCTCGTTTTGCTTTTATTTATGTCTGCTTTCTTGTTCTTTCTTTCTTTAATTTTGTCCAGGGTCTCTGCTGTCATCCATGCCTTATTCTGGCGTTCTCTTTTCCTAGTGTTTCTTTGCATGTCTCTTTCCATATATCTTTTACCTGTTTCCAATGATCTTCTATATTTATTGTATTTTCTAGTTGTTGGAGGACTTGGTATTTGTTTGATATTGTGACTGCGAATTTATCTTTAATTCCTCGTTCTTTAAGAAACCCTACATTTAAATACTTTCTACCCTTATTCGTTGTAGCATACCTTTTTAGTTTAAGTTTGGCTATCAGAAGATGATGATCTGAAGTTACATCTGCCCCTCTATATACTTTTACATCCTATAAGGAACACTAAAACTAAAAAAGCACAGAAATTCACAAATATCTCTCCATTCTCATTTATATCTCCAAGTCCATGTTTTCCCATAATCTCTTCGAAGCCTCTGTTGTCTGATCCTACTTTAGCATTTAAGTCTCCCATCAAGATTATAATATCCTTGGCTCGTCTTGCATTCATCTGACATTGTAGTTGTTTATAGAATTCATCTTTAACTAAATCATCTTTATCGTTGGTTGGTGCATAGCATTGGATAATGTGTAATTTTATTTTTTTTTTTTGGTTGTTTTAAATGTTGCTCTCATTAGTCTCGGTCCTACTGCTTCCCATTCTATTAGTGTCTTCTGTGCATTCCTTGATAGCATTATAGCTACCCCTTCACCATGTTGTGCTCCAGGTTCCTGGTGTCCTGATTCTAAAATCATCTGTCCTGTATTTAATTTTATTTTACCCGTTTCTAGCCATCTTGTTTCACACATTCCCAGAATATCTATCTTGTAGTTTGACATTTCTGCTGCTACCTGTGCCGCTTTTCCTTGTTCGTTTAAAGTACGAACATTCCAGGTGCCAATTCTGGAGGATTTCCTGGTAGACAAAGGGTGAGTCGGCAACCCGGACTCCTTGCGGCTTTCTCGGGCTGGCGTCATATGTCTCTTACACAGAGAGCCCTTCTCTTTCCTGGATGGCGGATTAACTTTTTCTTTCTTTGACTTGTCCATATTTGTGAAATTTTTTCGGCTTATTACTTTACAGTTTGGGATAGCCAGTCCCATGCCCAACCCTTCTTTCTCGCCTCTTACGAACATGCCTGGTAGGGTACAGCACCATTATTCTTAACTCCCCTTTCGGGCCCCGGTAGCGCACATGCGAAGACTGGCTCTACGTAACATTTAAGAACTCTTTTTCTTGTTTCTATTGTCAAAAATGGATTGCATAGTATCTTCCTCGTTTTCTGGAAAGCTGCTTTTGCCTGGGCCATTCTGCATATCACCTCTTTTGTACATCTTCCGTCTGAGGTTAACAAAGTTCCCAAATATTTTAATTCATTTACCTGTTTTAATATTGTTCCACTTTTCTTTATTCTGCACTGAGGTGATGTCTTTTTCTTTTATGTTACCATTATTTCTGTCTTTTTGCTATCAAGGCTGAGTCCTTTATTTATGATTTCTTTCACTATAATGTCCAACATTTCTTGTAACTTATTTTCACTCTTAGCGATTAAGACTGTATCATCAGCATACCTTAGATTATTTATATTGTGACCTCCAATTCTTATTCCAGGCATGCCCCTTATGGATCATAAAATAATCTCACTGTAAATATTAAACAAATCTGGTGACAGCGCACAACCTTGTCTAATACCCTGTTTATTTGTTGAAACATTCCCAATTGGTTTCCAGTTCTTATGGCCGCTGTTTGTTGCCAGTACATGATCTTTATTATTCTTAGATCTTTGCTGTCTACGTTTATGCTTTCTAAAATTTTGATTACTTCTTGGTGCTCTACTTTGTCAAATGCTTTGGTATAATCTATGAAACATAGGTATACATCTGTTTTCACCTCTATGGCTCTTTCTACTAAAGATCTTACGATATATATGGCATCGCTCGTTCCTTTACCTCCAACAAAACCACACTGTTCATCGCTAATTTCTGGACTGATTTTGTTTCGCACTCTTCGCATGATGATTCTTACTAATATCTTAGTCATGTGACTCATAAGGCTTATTGTGCGATGATCATCGCATTCTATCGCACCAGATGTGATCATAAGATTGTGAAATTGGATGTGATTATAAGATGGAGAAATTGGATGTGATTATAAGATTGAGAGATTGGATGTGATTATAATATTTAGAAATTGGATGTGATTATAAGATAGAGAAATTGGATGTGATTATAAGATAGAGAAATTGGATGTGATCATAAGATAGAGAAATTGGATGTGATTATAAGATAGAGAAATTGGATGTGATCATAAGATGGTGAAATAGGATGTGATTATTTGGAATTTGGATGTGACAGGTGAATTGAATGTAACTATAAACAAGAAGAATGAATGTGACTATAAGACAGAGAGACTGGGTGTGACTCTAAAAGTAGAGAAATTGGATATGACTATAAGACAGAGAGACTGGGTGTGACTATGAGATAGAGAAAATGAGTGTTACTATAAGACAGAGTAGTGAAGTGTAGCGTACACTCCTACAATGTATGGTGACAACTGTTCGTTGTGAGAAGTGTTCGTTACACGCTTCTACTGGGTCTTTGCTACCAGCTTTACAGCAGCACTGCATTTATTTGCATGTTCCCTGTAAGATGAAGAAAATGGCTGTGATTATAATTTAAAAAATGGGTGTGACTATCAGACAGAGAACATATGTGTACTTATAAGATGGAGAAAATAGTGTGATTATAGGATATAGAAAATAGTTGTGATTATAAGACAGAGAAAGTGGGTGTGACTTTGAAACTGAAGTAATGAGTGAAGATAGCAGGTGATTTAACAAAGTTGTTACAGTATAGCACAATGCCAAGACCATCTAATGGATATGAAATCAAAGACTTCATTCGTCGTCAAGATAAAAGTCTTTAGCTTTAACTCCGAAAAGATAGACGAGATTTGGTTATTTGGTTATGGAAGGCCTCAGTATCACGGCAAACGAATTAACATCCATATTTGCTCGACCGCCCGTGCCAGCGTAATCATCCGAATTAATATCTCATCTCCAAAACAAAGAAGGGTAACTGTAGTCACCATCGTTGCAGTCTCAGCACACGCCAAAAGACATAAGGCGAAACGTCGCAGAAAGTGAACACAGCAAACTGTTCCCTGTCATACGATATCATCATTCATTGTAAACAATTGGAATATCGAAACATGATCAAAACAGATGAGACACACAGCTTACGGTGCGCACTGAGCACTTAACTCAGTAGCTCCTGCAACAAACCGGACTTGAAATATGAGGAAACTGCAACAAGGAACACTTCAATTGATCCCGCCGCCTATCCACAATATACCGGAATTTCACGTCCTCGTGAAAATGATGATTGTCATATTTTTTTTAAAATGTATAGCAGTTGATGATGCTAGGCCATCGTTGTTGACTCCAGTTCCGAACATTTAGACACACAGTTAGTCGTCAGATTATCCCCGTCGCACATCAAACAACAGACCGTAAGATTATCGTACGGCCGGTCTAGGGATGTACGATGAGCCATTACGATCAGACGAGATGGTTGAAAGAAAGAAACATACATCGCTTAAATGCACGATAAAAGTAATTTAGTCAGTATTAAAACAGGTCAACCAAATAAAATACTTGAGAACGATGTCAACTTAGGATGGTAAATGCACAACAGAAGTTAGGTGCTTCTGGGGCTTCGGTATCCTAGTTGGGAAAACCACCCAACTGGGCTACCGACGTTCGGACAACCCGTGTTCGATTCCCGCTGGAAGCAGTGTGAATTGTACTCGTGTTTGGAACAATCATACCCCCGCGGTCGACCCAGCCGCTAGCAGAAATTGGTACCGGGGTAGTACTCCGGGAAGGTGAAGAATGCCGCCTCGCATCGTGAGTTTCAATGCTTGAAGCGACACTATCCAGAACACATGATGCCGAGCACATATGGGTGAGAATTCGCATACTAAGACGCCGATTCAAGTCTCATATTTTACCTTTACCTTTAGTGAGGTGCAGACTAGTTCAGGCAAAGATTTCATTATTTAAAAAAAAACGAGAAATTTGGAAACCATTTTGCCAATGGAAATAAGTAAAAGAGTTGGTGTTTAATGTAGCCAATCTTGACATACGAATGTGAATCATGGACAATTTACCCCCCCCCCCCCCCAACTCCTGTGTGACAACTGGGGTTCCCAAGGTGATTTGAGAAAATAGTAGAGACACCAATACTTGCCACACATGTCGTAAAAGATGACTAAGGAGGTTTATAATCCTCACCTGTCAGTTGGGTAGGACGCACATGCACTATGCGACCTTGTCAACGGAATTTACCGACGGATTTTGGGTAATACTGTGACAAGTGGTGGAACGGATAATGAAAATTCTTGATTGCAATAAAAATGGTTTCCTGAATAGAATAGAATAGAATAGAATAGAATAACGGACTAAAAAAACGTTTAAAGCGACCGAAATCGTTTACAGGAGAATATTGAGAATTCCATAGACAGCGAAAAATAGTAATGAAGATGTTCTACAGACCGAAGCAAAAAGAAAGCCAATATCTAGCTTCAAAAAGAAAACTGTTATCACTTTTTAGTCAGGAAGGAACAAGTAGAATATTTTGTGACAACTAGAGAAAGTGACATAAAAAATGTAGAGGGAAAAAAAAGATTCAAGTCAGTTTAACAGAAATGATAAACAGATGTAGAGGTGGAAAGTTGTACAAAGATATGATCACCTACGCCAGCAGACATGATATTTGATAATGATGGATAATGTTAGTACACTGCATAAACTGCTACGGTGATCAGTCAATTACAACAAACAGCGATTGGTACACTTTCAGGTATCATTTAAGGATGTATGGACTGATGGTCATTGTTCCTGAGCTCGCGGCATTCATAAATGCAGTGCAAAAGATGGAGGGAACAGATTTACTTAGAGAGCTCACTTATTGAGAACTCTAGAGCTCGGCAAGATAATGTATTTCGAAGTTTTTCTATGTCAGTTCATTGTAGAGTGGCACAGTGACTAAACATCCAATTCGGATTCTGAACTCAAGCTACGTAGAAATAGAATGAATGAATCAGGCGCGTATACTCAGTAGACTGCATAAACTATGAAGGTGCCTACTCTGCGTTAACTCGTAGGATGGGCTAAGTACCTCCAGGTTTACCTAAATACAATGAGTTATGTTGCTTCAATCAGTAACTAAACGTTTTATTTCCTATAATCATGAATTGATGGAACTTCGATTAATGATATTTTATAACGCCGGATAATATCTAATATTGCACTTCTTAAAAGAAATGTAGTTAAGAACGGTTATCCATGAACATAACAACATACCTTTGGTACAGAAGCACAGAACGATCCAGTCGATAAGACAGCAGTTGTAGCGATGCTGCAAGCGCTGCCACCAATTCATTTTGTCATAGTCTAGTACAACGTTGTGGTGATGCATGTTGCTGACATTAGAAGCAGCATTTGTGTCACTGCCATTGATGTAGGTCGCTGCAAATGCATTCATTTCTGGCTGAAGACTAGTTGTGAAGCTGTCCTGGTCTACGACTAATGTTAATACCAGTTGTATAGCAACACAATTTAAATGAGAGTTGTATAGATAACTCTATTAATTTATTTTCTATTGACACCCATCTTTTGTTTCCAGTTTACAACCACCACACGATATCCAGCACGAACCGTGAAAGTTTGTAACTTTTAGTTCACATCAAAATTCAAACTTGGCTAGACTTGAACTAATGTGTCCATATTCTAGACATAATAAAAGTAGCGGTCATACCACATTGTTTCAAGATAATGCCACTTTCAAGAACACATTTTCTATATATACAATATATTTGTCAATACGAAAGCTTTTAACAAAGATTTGCGCTGACTTTTTTCAACAGTAAAATTGTCGATTTTTCAGTTCTTTTATTTTAGACCCATAGTGCTCATGTGCACCTATTCAAGTTTTCCTCTCAATTATAAAAACTTCACTGGTTGGCACCATTATGCAAAAGCCTTCATTTGTCACGTCGTGCTGTCTTAAATCTGTTCAGTTTTATCTCATCAGTGATCTTTAATTGTATGTTTAAAAGTTGCGAAAATAATAAAAGTTACACGGAGCAAAGTTTTAGCGATAAAAATCTCTTCATTCATGTCAACCACAGCCAACTATAGATTTATTTAGGCCTGCAGAGTGAGGGGAGAATTTCCTGAAATTCTCACACTAGCGTGACGTTTTCAGCTTTGCGAGCAGGGGCAGTTCAGAGTGGAGAGTGTGACGTAAGCCATATATAGCTCCAATAGTTGAAAACGTCACGCTAGATGGACAGTTTTCTGGTTTTATTTTCTGCCTTGGGCCTTAGTAAATCTACAGTTGACCGTGGTGTCGACAGACCTGTTGTCTGGACGCTGTATATGAAAGTCATATCTGCGGGCAGCGTCGCGGAGCCTTAGGAGTGTTATGGCACATACCAACTGATCATTTAACATCTTTTGCAACAATATCTGCAACAGTCAGATATTGATCTGATGATGCGATTTCTTGCATACGTTCTCGTTTATTTGAC
Source organism: Megaustenia siamemsis (assembly GCA_032433765.1). Lineage (NCBI taxonomy): Eukaryota > Metazoa > Mollusca > Gastropoda > Stylommatophora > Ariophantidae > Megaustenia > Megaustenia siamemsis. The sequence goes on from JAVIAB010000051.1 coordinate 87,762,565, forward strand.
ATGTGGGTGGTCTGTTTTGACGGAGGTTACCTACAAAGTGTACAGTTTTAAAACGGAAGTACAACAGAAACGTCTTCTGTCGATTCAGACAGGATTCTCCCAAAGCTACATGTAGCGTTTCGAAAGCTTCATAACTACATGTAGTTCGGAAGTCAATCATCGCGCTGTTTGATTAAGAACGTCTATTTTTAATACTCGAGGAACGCTGCATTCGCGCCGCGTTTTTACGTAAAGGCTTCAGCACGGCACAATCAGGGATACACTAGCTTCGGTTTGATAAGTGCATTGGTACATAGTTGTCACATTAAATCTCTTGATACCACTTCGATATGTATTATAGCTTCCAAGAAAAAAGACAAATCAGTTTAAGAATTTTATTAACAGTTCTCGTATTATTTTTACACTATCTGGTCTCGACTGATCCACATTATACCCACCAAATCGCACATTTGTATTTTCTTTACACTACATAGCGTACATTACATCTCCTCATAGTACAGCTTCTTACTTCAGTCTCGTGCAACTAGTACGTTCTAAAACAATAGATCGTCACAAGAGACCATTACACATCACCTAGACCACAAATCATGAAATTAGTTTTGATTCCCTCATATCACACACTCACACCCTTCTTATAGTCTATCTTCCATCAAAATATATACTTTCTAAATATTCATATTCAATCTTTTATTTTTTTTTATTTTTAAATATTCAATCTCACAGGGGTAAGGCACATATAGTGACGATGACAATTCGAAACCAGGTACCATTATCCTTTGATGCTAACAGTGAGGTAAAGAATCGTTTAAACCTTGGTTGGTTATTTGGTTATGGAAGGCCCCGGTATCACTGCAAACGAATTAAAATCCATAATTGCTCAACCGCCCGTGTCAGGGAATCACCCAAATTAATATCTCATCTCGCAAACAAAGAAAGGTAACTGTAGTCCCCATCGTAGCAGTCTCAGCACACGCCAAAATACATAAGGCGAAACCGCTACAGTGTAGTGCAGGTGGGAAGGGTAACGCATAGTTTCCTTGTGGGTGCTCCTTCCCTATTGCATATTTTAGTCTTCTGCTCATGTATAAGCACATTAGCATATGCACATGCTATGCTATTCTTAGCTCTCCCCTACTAGACGACACTGTGATATTTCTGTGTTTTCTTATATCTCTTGTGTCTGGGCTGCTTACTTTAGTGCAAGGCGTTAACCTTTCCACCTGCACTACACGGCACCTTACCTTTAACATGTTCTTAGTGAATCCCACTCTGAGACATCTCACTCTTTCCACCTGCACTACACGGCACCTTACCTTTAACATGTTCTTAGTGAATCCCACTCTGAGACATCTCACTCTTTCCTCCTGTCGAGTACCCATTACTCTTCTGATCTATTCTCTCTCCTTTATGTATGCACACAAAGTGAACACTTCTGGGTATGTAGGCTGTATGCACACAAAGTGAACACTTCTGGGTATGTAGGCTGTATGCACACAAAGTGGACACTTCTGGGTATGTAGGCTGTATGCACACAAAGTGGACACTTCTGGGTATGTAGGCTGTATGCACACAAAGTGGACACTTCTGGGTATGTAGGCTGTATGCGCACAAAGTGGACACTTCTGGGTATGTAGGCTGTATGCACACAAAGTGGACACTTCTGGGTATGTAGGCTGTATGCACACAAAGTGGACACTTCTGGGTATGTAGGCTGTATGCACACAAAGTGGACACTTCTGGGTATGTAGGCTGTATGCACACAGAGTGGACACTTCTGGGTATGTAGGTTGTATGCGCACAAAGTGGACACTTCTGGGTATGTAGGCTATATGCACACAAAGTGGACACTTCTGGGTATGTAGGCTGTATGCGCACAAAGTGGACACTTCTGGGTATGTAGGCTGTATGCGCACAAAGTGAACACTTCTGGGTATGTAGGCTGTATGCACACAAAGTGGACACTTCTGGGTATGTAGGCTGTATGCGCACAAAGTGGACACTTCTGGGTATGTAGGCTGTATGCGCACAAAGTGGACACTTCTGGGTATGTAGGCTGTATGCACACAAAGTGGACACTTCTGGGTATGTAGGCTGTATGCACACAAAGTGGACACTTCTGGGTATGTAGGCTGTATGCACACAAAGTGGACACTTCTGGGTATGTAGGCTGTATGCACACAAAATGGACACTTCTGGGTATGTAGGCTGTATGCACACAAAGTGGACACTTCTGGGTATGTAGGCTATATGCACACAAAGTGGATACTTCTGGGTATGTAGGCTGTATGCACACAAAGTGGACACTTCTGGGTATGTGGGCTGTATGCACACAAAGTGGACACTTCTGGGTATGTGGGCTGTATGCACACAAAGTGGACACTTCTGGGTATGTGGGCTGTATGCAAACAAAGTGGACACTTCTGGGTATGTGGGCTGTATGCACACAAAGTGGACACTTCTGGGTATGTGGGCTGTATGCACACAAAGTGGACACTTCTGGGTATGTGGGTTGTATGCACACAAAGTGGACACTTCTGGGTATGGGGGCTGTATGCACACAAAGTGGACACTTCTGGGTATGTAGGCTGTATGCACACAAAGTGGACACTTCTGGGTACGTGGGCTGTATGCACACAAAGTGGACACTTCTGGGTATGTAGGCTGTATGCACACAAAGTGGACACTTCTGGGTATGTGGGCTGTATGCACACAAAGTGGACACTTCTGGGTATGTAGGCTGTATGCACACAAAGTGGACACTTCTGGGTATGTAGGCTGTATGCACACAAAGTGGACACTTCTGGGTATGTAGGCTATATGCACACAAAGTGGACACTTCTGGGTATGTAGGCTATATGCACACAAAGTGGACACTTCTGGGTATGTAGGCTGTATGCACACAAAGTGGACACTTCTGGGTATGTAGGCTGTATGCGCACAAAGTGGACACTTCTGGGTATGTAGGCTGTATGCACACAAAGTGGACACTTCTGGGTATGTAGGCTGTATGCGCACAAAGTGGACACTTCTGGGTATGTAGGCTATATGCACACAAAGTGGACACTTCTGGGTATGTAGGCTGTATGCACACAAAGTGGACACTTCTGGGTATGTAGGCTGTATGCACACAAAGTGGACACTTCTGGGTATGTAGGCTGTATGCGCACAAAGTGAACACTTCTGGGTATGTAGGCTGTATGCACACAAAGGGGACACTTCTGGGTATGTAGGCTGTATGCGCCCAAAGTGGACACTTCTGGGTATGTAGGCTATATGCACACAAAGTGGACACTTCTGGGTATGTAGGCTATATGCACACAAAGTGGACACTTCTGGGTATGTAGGCTATATGCACACAAAGTGGACACTTCTGGGTATGTAGGCTGTATGCACACAAAGTGGACACTTCTGGGTATGTAGGCTATATGCACACAAAGTGGACACTTCTGGGTATGTAGGTTGTATGCACACAAAGTGGACACTTCTGGGTATGTAGGCTGTATGCACACAAAGTGGACACTTCTGGGTATGTAGGCTATATGCACACAAAGTGGACACTTCTGGGTATGTAGGCTATATGCACACAAAGTGAACACTTCTGGGTATGTAGGCTGTATGCACACAAAGTGGACTCTTCTGGGTATGTAGGCTGTATGCACACAATGTGGACACTTCTGGGTATGTAGGCTGTATGCACACAAAGTGGACACTTCTGGGTATGTAGGCTGTATGCACACAAAGTGGACACTTCTGGGTATGTAGGCTGTATGCGCACAAAGTGGACACTTCTGGGTATGTAGGCTATATGCACACAAAGTGGACACTTCTGGGTATGTAGGCTGTATGCACACAAAGTGGACACTTCTGGTTATGTAGGCTGTATGCGCACAAAGTGGACACTTCTGGGTATGTAGGCTGTATGCACACAAAGTGGACACTTCTGGGTATGTAGGCTGTATGCGCACAAAGTGGACACTTCTGGGTATGTAGGCTATATGCACACAAAGTGGACACTTCTGGGTATGTAGGCTGTATGCACACAAAGTGGACACTTCAGGGTATGTAGGCTGTATGCACACAAAGTGGACACTTCTGGGTATGTAGGCTGTATGCGCACAAAGTGAACACTTCTGGGTATGTAGGCTGTATGCACACAAAGTGGACACTTCTGGGTATGTAGGCTGTATGCGCACAAAGTGGACACTTCTGGGTATGTAGGCTATATGCACACAAAGTGGACACTTCTGGGTATGTAGGCTATATGCACACAAAGTGGACACTTCTGGATATGTAGGCTATATGCACACAAAGTGGACACTTCTGGGTATGTAGGCTGTATGCACACAAAGTGGACACTTCTGGGTATGTAGGCTATATGCACACAAAGTGGACACTTCTGGGTATGTAGGTTGTATGCACACAAAGTGGACACTTCTGGGTATGTAGGCTGTATGCACACAAGGTGGACACTTCTGGGTATGTAGGCTATATGCACACAAAGTGGACACTTCTGGGTATGTAGGCTATATGCACACAAAGTGAACACTTCTGGGTATGTAGGCTGTATGCACACAAAGTGGACACTTCTGGGTATGTAGGCTGTATGCACACAATGTGGACACTTCTGGGTATGTAGGCTATATGCACACAAAGTGGACACTTCTGGGTATGTAGGCTGTATGCACACAAAGTGGACACTTCTGGGTATGTAGGCTGTATGCGCACAAAGTGGACACTTCTGGGTATGTAGGCTGTATGCACACAAAGTGGACACTTCTGGGTATGTAGGCTGTATGCGCACAAAGTGGACACTTCTGGGTATGTAGGCTATATGCACACAAAGTGGACACTTCTGGGTATGTAGGCTGTATGCACACAAAGTGGACACTTCAGGGTATGTAGGCTGTATGCACACAAAGTGGACACTTCTGGGTATGTAGGCTGTATGCGCACAAAGTGAACACTTCTGGGTATGTAGGCTGTATGCACACAAAGTGGACACTTCTGGGTATGTAGGCTGTATGCGCACAAAGTGGACACTTCTGGGTATGTAGGCTATATGCACACAAAGTGGACACTTCTGGGTATGTAGGCTATATGCAAAGTGGACACTTCTGGGTATGTAGGCTATATGCACACAAAGTGGACACTTCTGGGTATGTAGGCTGTATGCACACAAAGTGGACACTTCTGGGTATGTAGGCTATATGCACACAAAGTGGACACTTCTGGGTATGTAGGTTGTATGCACACAAAGTGGACACTTCTGGGTATGTAGGCTGTATGCACACAAGGTGGACACTTCTGGGTATGTAGGCTGTATGCACACAAAGTGGACACTTCTGGGTACGTGGGCTGTATGCACACAAAGTGGACACTTCTGGGTATGTAGGCTGTATGCACACAAAGTGGACACTTCTGGGTATGTGGGCTGTATGCACACAAAGTGGACACTTCTGGGTATGTAGGCTGTATGCACACAAAGTGGACACTTCTGGGTATGTAGGCTGTATGCACACAAAGTGGACACTTCTGGGTATGTAGGCTATATGCACACAAAGTGGACACTTCTGGGTATGTAGGCTGTATGCGCACAAAGTGGACACTTCTGGGTATGTAGGCTGTATACGCACAAAGTGGACACTTCTGGGTATGTAGGCTATATGCACACAAAGTGGACACTTCTGGGTATGTAGGCTATATGCACACAAAGTGGACACTTCTGGGTATGTAGGCTGTATGCACACAAAGTGGACACTTCTGGGTATGTAGGCTGTATGCGCACAAAGTGGACACTTCTGGGTATGTAGGCTGTATGCACACAAAGTGGACACTTCTGGGTATGTAGGCTGTATGCGCACAAAGTGGACACTTCTGGGTATGTAGGCTATATGCACACAAAGTGGACACTTCTGGGTATGTAGGCTGTATGCACACAAAGTGGACACTTCTGGGTATGTAGGCTGTATGCGCACAAAGTGGACACTTCTGGGTATGTAGGCTGTATGCACACAAAGTGGACACTTCTGGGTATGTAGGCTGTATGCGCACAAAGTGGACACTTCTGGGTATGTAGGCTATATGCACACAAAGTGGACACTTCTGGGTATGTAGGCTGTATGCACACAAAGTGGACACTTCTGGGTATGTAGGCTGTATGCACACAAAGTGGACACTTCTGGGTATGTATGCTGTATGCGCACAAAGTGAACACTTCTGGGTATGTAGGCTGTATGCACACAAAGTGGACACTTCTGGGTATGTAGGCTGTATGCGCCCAAAGTGGACACTTCTGGGTATGTAGGCTATATGCACACAAAGTGGACACTTCTGGGTATGTAGGCTGTATGCACACAAAGTGGACACTTCTGGGTATGTAGGCTGTATGCACACAATGTGGACACTTCTGGGTATGTAGGCTATATGCACACAAAGTGGACACTTCTGGGTATGTAGGCTGTATGCACACAAAGTGGACACTTCTGGGTATGTAGGCTATATGCACACAAAGTGGACACTTCTGGGTATGTAGGCTGTATGCACACAAAGTGGACACTTCTGGGTATGTAGGCTGTATGCGCACAATGTGGACACTTCTGGGTATGTAGGCTGTATGCACACAAAGTGGACACTTCTGGGTATGTAGGCTATATGCACACAAAGTGGACACTTCTGGGTATGTAGGCTGTATGCACACAAAGTGGACACTTCTGGGTATGTAGGCTGTATGCACACAAAGTGGACACTTCTGGGTATGTAGGCTATATGCACACAAAGTGGACACTTCTGGGTATGTAGGTTGTATGCACACAAAGTGGACACTTCTGGGTATGTAGGCTGTATGCACACAAGGTGGACACTTCTGGGTATGTAGGCTGTATGCACACAAAGTGGACACTTCTGGGTACGTGGGCTGTATGCACACAAAGTGGACACTTCTGGGTATGTAGGCTGTATGCACACAAAGTGGACACTTCTGGGTATGTGGGCTGTATGCACACAAAGTGGACACTTCTGGGTATGTAGGCTGTATGCACACAAAGTGGACACTTCTGGGTATGTAGGCTGTATGCACACAAAGTGGACACTTCTGGGTATGTAGGCTATATGCACACAAAGTGGACACTTCTGGGTATGTAGGCTGTATGCGCACAAAGTGGACACTTCTGGGTATGTAGGCTGTAAACGCACAAAGTGGACACTTCTGGGTATGTAGGCTATATGCACACAAAGTGGACACTTCTGGGTATGTAGGCTATATGCACACAAAGTGGACACTTCTGGGTATGTAGGCTGTATGCACACAAAGTGGACACTTCTGGGTATGTAGGCTGTATGCGCACAAAGTGGACACTTCTGGGTATGTAGGCTGTATGCACACAAAGTGGACACTTCTGGGTATGTAGGCTGTATGCGCACAAAGTGGACACTTCTGGGTATGTAGGCTATATGCACACAAAGTGGACACTTCTGGGTATGTAGGCTGTATGCACACAAAGTGGACACTTCTGGGTA